>PVHT021183619.1:5262587-5314309 GCA_004024745.2 Catagonus wagneri | reverse complement strand
TTTTTTTTTTTTTTTTGCGTTTTCTAGGGCCGCACCTGCGGCATATGGAGGTTCCCAGGCTAGGGGTCTAACAGGAGCTGTAGCCGCCGGCCTTCACCACAGCCACAGCAAAGTGGGATCCAAGCTGCATCTGCGACCTACACCACAGCTCACGGCAACGCCAGATCCTTAACCCACTGAGCAAGGCCAGGGATCAAACCCGCAACCTCATGGTTCCTAGTTGGATTCGTTAACCACTGAGCCATGATGGGAACGCCCTGAAGTTTTATTCTTTATTCCAAAATATTTAGGATTTTGCATTACACAACTTCAGGGGGTGCCATTCCTGCAGACTATGACATGATGTGAATGGTTCTCTCTTCAAGCTATGCAGTGTGGCAGAACTGTTAAAGGATGCTTATTTGAGGGAGACAGAAATCCTAATATCTGATTCCTTCCTAATTTATCTCAGAGTTGCATGCATAGTGTGAAAAAACTGATTTTCTGGTGCTTTGGATTTTTGGACAAAGATATGTCAGTGACACAGTTAGACTGAGACTGCAAATCTGGATTGACTAACTTGTTTTTGTTTACCTCACTGAAAATTTCAACAGCCCTGATTCTGTCTTCTTGTCTGTTAATATCAGCAGAGGCATTCCCTATTAAATTTCTCTGTGATTACTACATTTGAAACCTGAAGTAAACTAGTAATCAAGGAAAAGTATTGAGTAAAGTAATATATGGTAGTGGTAGAATTGTAGCCACTAGCTGGTAGGCCAGGAAAAGTGCCTGTTTATGTCATGTGGTTTGCAAATAATATTGATTAATTTACCTGTAAAGCAAGTAGGAAGGCAAGATGCAGTGATAAAATAAAAGTGTTAACATTAAATTAAAAAAATTTTTTTTCTTTTGCCCACGCCCATGGCATGCAGAAGTTCCTGGGCCAGGGATTGAACCTGTGACACAGCAGTGACAACGCCATATCCTTAACCTGCTGAGCCACCAGGGAACTCCCATATTAAAATATTTTTAAGGACATTTGGCTTTATCACAACAAATATAAATGTTCTAGAATGTTAATCAGATTTTTGTTATTGGGAATATGGCCAATTTTAAGTTGATTTCATATGTACTTTTCTTTAATGAGAAAGTGAAATAAACTTTGGGGAAAAAGCAGGTACCATAAAGCAACAAATTCCTACCCTATTTAGATGTTAAGAATTGGCATGGGAATCCCTGCTGTGGCTCAGTGGAAATGAACCTGACTGGGATCCATGAAGATGCAGGTTCGGTGCCTGGCCTTGCTCAGTGGGTTAAGGATCCGGTGTTGCCATGAGCTGTTTTGTAGGTTGTAGACTCAACTTGAATCCTTCATTGCTGTGGCTGTGGTATAGGCTGGCAGCTGCATCTCCAATTCCATCCCTAATACAGTATGTTCATAATTTGATAATATCTCTTTCGTCAACAAGGAAGATGAAATATTGAGTAGTGAATAATAATTACAAGGTTAAAAAGTAAAGAAGGAGGAAGTTCGGTAGGTGTTGTCACTGCAGTGAGTGTGCTTGGGTTGCTGCTGTGGCACGGGTTCAGTCCCTGGCCTGGGAATTTCCACATGCTGCAAGCCTGGCAAAAAAAAAGAAAGAAAAAAAAAAGAGAGAGAGAGAGTATTACCAAAGGGGACCTTCTAGCAGAAGGAAGAATATAGCAGTAAGATTTAAGCCATTCCAATGATAAAATGTTCAGCTAAGTATATAGTGTTTAGAGAGAACCTTTGAAATGTCCAAGGGACTAAATTTTAAGAAGTCAGGCAGGTAAATAAGTTAGTGTGGTTGTATAACAATTTGATACAATTAGAACTGTGATGAAATTCAGATTCCTAGCTCTAAATTTTTTCCCTAGTAAGATATACCAGGCTGCCTCGTTGAAGTTAGCTCTCTACTGTGAAATTAGCTCTCTCTTCAAACGCTCTTAAACTAGGTTGAAGTTCTTTGATAATGAGATTAGCCAACTTTAGTGCTCTCCTCCTTTGACTCAGTTAATCCCAAAGAGATAGCTTCTTAATCTCTTCATTTCCATCCCCAATCTGTTAACTCTTAACCCTTCCTTCACTTGTTTTTCTATCTAGTTTAGACTTTATTTTTAGCAAGCAACAGAATCCAACTTTGGCTATTTTAAGCTGAGTATTTATTGAGTTATTAGCTATCTCACACAGTCTGTAGGAGCACCAAAGAAAGAGGCAGTCAGGAACAAGGCTCAGTTTCACATCACAAACTTCATTCACTGCAAGCATTGTATGCAACACCTGCTGCACTGTGGTTGCGATGCCAAGTATAGGAGGCTGCACTTGGCCAACTACAGGCAACCACTGTTTTCCTCTCTGGAATGGGTCCTTATTTCTTATCTCTGATGCATAGGTTTTGATTGAGCCTGGGTCTCATATGCTGGATTGCAAGAGTTAGGAAAGAAGACTAAAGGTACTGTTGGGGGGAGATTGGGGATCCATAAAAGTTGGGGAGTGTGATTCCCAAACAAGGGTGTTCTAGCAGTCAGGTGGCCGAAAGGAATGACAAATGTCTACCATGAACCGCATTTTGCCTTATGTTGCCAGGCAGGCCTTCTCTGTGACCATAGATAAGTTTTTCTATTTTCTACAACAGTTACTTCAAATTTCTGCTTTCTTCTTAAACTCTAAACCTGAACATTGCACTAAAAGAAGAGGAAGGAAGATAAGAATGAATGGAGAATTTTTACCATTGCTTAATAATGGACAAATTTGTAGACAGATGGCTGAACTTACACATAAGGGCCCTAAAGTAAATTATCAACTTCAAATAACAAGTTAAAATTTTGAGAAAGAAAGAAACCTACAATTTGGATCATTTCTAACTTAAAAGCTTGAGGTTGTGTGTGTGTGTGTGTGTGTGTGTGTTCTTGTTTATTTTGTGGCATCAGGAACATATGAAAGTTCCCTGGCCAGGGATCAAATCTCAGCCATGGCTGCAGTCTACACCACAGCTATGGCATCATCGGATCTTTTAAACCGCTGTGCCACCAGGCTGGGGATTCAGCCCATGCCTCTGTAGCAACTCCAGCCACTACAGTCAGGTTCTTAACCACTGGGCCACAGCGGGAATTCCAAAAGCTGAGTTTTTAAAGTTCACGTTGACTGGTTTTTGCTAATGCATCACTCATAATTTGAGTGTCCATCGTACAGAAACAGGTATTTAAAAATTTTCCCTATTTGCATTCAAGATGAATTCAAGACTTTTCCTCCCCCACCTGCTGAGTTACACACTCCCTCCCAGGATCTCAAACATACAAGTTTTTTTTTTTTTTTTTTTTTAAATGGGTTCGTAGCAGCAGTCCGATGAAGTGTTTGCAAAGTTATTAGTCCTTTCTTCATTCTGAGGTCTAAGATAGTTACATTATTCAAATCACCAAAAGCTTATTTTTTATCTTTTGAGCTGGTAAGTTCAGACCATAAAGTGTTACAGCATCCATCAAATAAGAAACTGATAGAAACGGAGAAACATAGTTTCGAAAAATATTAATTACAATGCTTGGTATTCAGAGGACATTTTTGCCACGAAGAATTTCATGAGTGTTATATGAAAGAGTAGTTGATACCATCTAACTGTGATGCCAATATTTAGAAATCTTTCTAGAAAAACAAGTGAACAAAAAAGAGATGTAAAGTTTCTGTCTTTCCAGAAAACTTAAAATGCCTTTAGAAATAACCAAGAAATAATAGGGCCCCAATCTGGTCCTTTTGTTCTTACCTCACTCTTGTACCTTCTCTAAGACCTTGATATACTCATTCTAAAATGCATTTTTCAGGAGTTCCTATAGTGGCTTAGTGGTTAACAAATCTGACTAGGAACCATGAGGTTGTGGGTTCGGTCCCTGGCCTCGCTCAGTGGGTTAAGGATCCGGCATTACCGTGAGCTGTGGTGTAGGCTGCAGTGGCAGCTCGGATCCCGCATTACTGTGGCTGTGGTGTAGGCCGGCGACTACAGCTCCGATTAGACCCCTAGCCAGGGAACCTCAATATGCCGCAAGTGCGGCCCTAGAAAAGGCAAAAAGACAATAAATAAATAAATTAAAAATGCATCTTTCAAAAACTGACTTTTATGTATACTTTATACTCACAATGAAATAAATTCCGGGGGTTGGGGTGATGGTGGTAAGGGACTTTATTAGAGTTAGTTGATGCCACAGTGCTATGTGCAAAGTAAGGAATTAATACATTTGTTAGTAAATTCATATTTCAAAGTCACAAGAACATTTCAGAGCAAAATGGTTTGTGCAGTATCAGAGGCAAAATGGCTTACAATGTAACAGATAATTTGAGGTCAAAATGGTATATGCCAATTTTTAAAGCAAATTTTTTTCTACTTCATTAATAAGACTATACTTCTTCAATGACAGTCCCACAAGAAAAAAAAGTGACGTTTTAATTCACTTCTTTCATGAAGCACTTCTTGATGATCTTTAAGACTTTCTTGTGCTATTTATTGTCCTGCCAAACATTTGTCATTTACTGTTCGTATTGTTAATTGCCTTTCTATATACCACTGAGGTTAAGAAAACAGACTCTGAATCTAGACTAGGTAGAATCCAACAGCCTGGATTTTAAACCTGACTCTGTTACTTGGTAGCTTTGATTATACTGTAAGTGGTCACTCTTAGTTCCTCATTTTCCGCATTTGTAAAAGGTGTCTAGGATTAAATATGTTAAAAATACATTCAGAGCACTTAAATCAGTATTTGACCTAGTTCGGGGTTTGTTTTTGTTTTTGGCCATGGAGTGCAGCAGCTTGATGTGGGATCTCAGTTCCCACACCAGGGATTGAACCCGGGCATGCATTTATTCATGGAATAGAATAATGTGCATGCATTTATTTATGGAATAGACCTTTATTTAGCACTTATTACCACCATTTGCTGCCAGAGTTCCCATCTTCAAATAGTTTACGGTCCCACAAATAAAACTGTGCTAGTTCTGATAAGAGAAATAGAGGTTAATTAATGCACAGGAAACTGGAAGTGCAGGGGAGATGCTTTCAAACTAATTCAGATATGAGAAATAAAAGTTCAGTCAGATATACTTGGCCTTTTAAAAGTCCCTCTCTGGCTCCCAAGTCTCCATTCCTTTTCACTGAATTTAACAGAAGTATTAATCTGGTCTTGGATTGATGAGAAAAATTATAGAATAGAGAGATGTGTAGCCCACAGTCTGTCTCTCAGGTATTACTCCAAGGGGAATATAAGAATGCCTTTCTAATGTTACTTATCAGTCTGACTGGAAATAAAGGGATACCTTGGTCTAAAAATCTAAGATTTAGTTCTTGGTATCCAGAGCTTTTGACACAGTTACCTCCATTATTCTGTACCACTTAAAAAGTAAGGAGATTTAAGGGTTTGGGAGTAGAGGGAGAAGAAGGAGAAGAAGAATGTGCGTTGAGATTCATTTTTCTCATCTAACGTTAGAATAAGCAATTAAAAAAAACTCCAGTGAATTAGGGTAGAATAATGAACTTTTATGATCTTCAGTTTTTTCATTTGCAAGGGAAAACGTGTTGGCATAAGTAGATGAGGTCTTGTGTCCACTAGGGGGTAGTGTGGACCATAAAAATTAAATTTATTCTTCACTGATTAACCCTTCTTTCATCAGGCACTTGCCTTATTTGAATTAATTTTTGTTCATTCAGTGTTCTTGTTTTGTTTTGGCTGCACCCATGGCATATGGAAGTTCCCAGTAAAACTATTGGTTTACTTATTTTAGTGGAGTATAGTTGACTTACAGTATTGTATTAGTTTCAGGTGTACAGCAAAGTGAATTAGTCATACGTATAAATGTATCTATTCTTTTTTCCTATATAGGTCATTACAAACTCTTGAGTAGATTTTCCTGTGCTATACAGTAGTTTGTCATTAATCATCTATTTGATATTACAGTGTGTATAACCGCATCACTATTTAACGTGGCTACTAGAAAATTTGTAATTATACACAGGGCTCACATATTTCTTTTGAACAGCTGTTCAAAAGAAAAGCATTTACTGACCATTTTTATCATGGTATACCTTTAGCTGACCTTATGATTTGTAAGGAAGTAATATGATGAGGAAATTGAGCACAACTTTGATTCTGTTCCTAATGGCAGCTAGAATACATATAGTCAGTTTTACTATAATGAGACACGTTCCAAATCATTGTATTAAAGCAAAATTGTGGTAAAACCCATAGGGCTCATGGATAAAATGTTAGGGGCATGATAATCAAAAATGTCATTGGTAACATTTTAAAAATGTCTGCTTAACTAATTGAGGGTGAACTTATAGATGTCCTCAAGTAGTTTATGTAATGAAAAGTTGACTTGCTTTATTAATAATCCCCTAAAAGGAGTCCCTGTTAGTATTTTAGAATCATTTAAAGATGTAGTGATAGGTTGGAGTGGATAGAGTAGGCATCATTGAGGCATCTCTCAATTTTATGACATTTTTGTGATAATGAAATTGATAGTTATCGAGTATAGTCATGTCTAGGTGAGATTAACTAAAAGATCCACAATTGCGGTTTTGTGTTTTAGGGAGTATTCTGTTGTCTTTATTTATTTTGGCTGCACCTGGGGCATGTGAAAGTTCCCAGGTCAAGGACTGAACCTGTGGCATAGCAGTGACCCAAGCCACTGCCGTGACAATGCTGGATCCTTAACCCATTGCATCACAGGATAACTCCTTATTTTTTATTTTGTTTTCTTTTTTCCTCAGAGAATATTATAAATAGGGAAAAACCTAATTGCCATAGATATAATGTGGGAATATGTATAGTTAATAAGACAATTTTTCTCACATGCTAATTACAACTTTTTTTTTTCCTTTGGCTACACCCATGGCAATGAAAGTTCCCAGGCCATGCCACAGCTGCAGCAACCCTGGATTCCTAACCCACTAGGCCACAGTGGGAACTCCACAGATTATTTCTCTTTTTCTAAGAATATTGTTTATTATCTAAAATTTTACTGTACATAGTTCATTGCCTTAAAATGTGTACAATTTACAGTTTTTCATAGCACACACATTATTATTGAACCTAAAAATGGGAAAACTAGTTAATGGAGTTAGTTGACAGAATGTCAAGTGTTGTAGTTTACTGTGGTATTACTCTGGGATTTTGCTCTTTTGAGTCCCAGTAGATCTATCAATAATCAGATCAATTTGATGTGTTATTTAATTCCTTCTTAAAGTATTTGTAGCATGAACAGCTGAATGCATTCTGTAGGATGAGGTAGTTTCCTCGAGACCTAATTGTGTTGCCACTGAAATTCATACTCTATTTTTATGTACTTCCTTTTCTACTTTTTAGCAACCAATTTCCTAAACATAGTCTGTGTTACTTTCTCTTTTTTGATCTTTCTTTACGGCCACTCCTGTGGCATATGGAGATTCCTAGGCTAGGGGTCGAATCGGAGCAGGAGCCGCTGGCCTACACCAAGCCATAGCAACACCAGATCTGAGCTGTGTCGTGCCCTACACCACAGCTCATGGAAATGCCAGATCCTTAACCCACTGAGCAAGGTCAGGGATCGAACCTGTGTCCTCATGGTTACTAGACAGATTTGTTTCCGCTGAGCCATGAAGGGAAATATATTACTTTCTATTCTGCATGATCTAAGCTAAATTCTACCTGGGATCCAGTCCCAGGATTGCTTTTAAACAAATAGGGTTATAAACTGCAACTAGAAGTTACTCTCTTTTCTTTAAAAACAAACATTTATTTAATAAATCTTGAAAGTTGTTACTGTGCTTTTGTTCTTATCCTACATTCTTTTTTAATTGGTTATATATGACTGTAGTCTTCTTATGTGACTTCCTTTGTCAAGGCCTTTTACAGTGTTATCTCATTTGCTCTTCATAGCAACTTTGCACAAGAGGTTAACTATGTGGATGAGGAAGCTGAGGCTCAGAGCCTTGGAAATTACTTGCTCAGAAATATAGTAAAGCCAATGCTGTAATAATTTTAGTTCATTACTTCTAGACTTAAATAATACATCGCTGTCTTTGTACAAAAGAATAGTATAAAACTAGAACATGTTTCACATTTCTCCATGTGAGTAGTAGCAGGAAGGATTTTATTTCCTCCCCAGTTTTTGCCTTTTTAGGGGAAAAAAACTGACAACAACTTCTGTGGAAGGGTTTTTCCACTTGTTTTGGATTTTATTCTTTTTTTTTTTTCCCTCCTGTAATTTATGCTATGTGTTTGTTTGGGAAATCAGTGCTCTCTAGTCAGATAATTATGCATCTATTCATTGTATTAAAATCCATTAGGACTTGAGAGCATGTAAAAACTATTTCAAAAAATTTTCTGTACCCAAGAGCTTATTCTAAAATGTGTTCCTATTAAATCTTATACTTGATCAGGCCACATGGTATGTTTAAATATGTACATTCTTTAGAAAGATTATCTGATTTTGAGAGTGAACTGAAGATGAGGAAATGAATGCCCTGTCTGTCTCTGACAGTGTGTTCTGAGAGTGATTTTGAAGCTATTTTGGGATGTGATCTTTGAGGCCCTCTGGCAGCTTTTTATAGCTTTGAATAGAGCTGCTACTATTTTATCTAACCAGGAGTGGTGTTTTGGGGCTCTTGGGCCCCAGCTTTCTCTTTTTTTTTTCCCTCTTTCTCCCTCCCTTTTTATGGCTATTGTCAGTTTGTATATTGAATATTAGCATTTTTCTGGCTAAATAATTTGTAAATAGAAATTAGATTATTTCTTTCCACACCTGACTGGATCCTTTTGTTTTCTTATTGTGATGTCGTTCATGGAATAACACTGTTTTAACATTAAAGATGAAATTTCTGATAGTTTATTCCTTATTCTTTGTAACATCAAGTAGATTCATAATTCAGCAAGTATTTTACAGACTTCTGTGGTGCTGTGTACTGTGCCAGATGCTGAGGATATAGCAGTAAATAAACACAGATCTCCCTTTTTACTTCCATTCTGAACAAAGTAAGTGAGATGTAATGCGTTTGGAGACCCTGGAGATAAAGTAGTAGGGGAGCCAGGGATAGAAGGAGGGTGTGGGATAGGGTGGATTGGGGTTTGCAGATTCAATTATAAAGACTTCACTGAGAAAATATATTTGAATGAAAATCTTCAGAACTGAGGGTTCAAACTCTATAGAAAGGCAAGAGTGAACTTTTTGTAAAGCCCCTGAGGGAGGAGTATTCCTGGCAGGTTGAAGAACTGCGAAGAAGTTCATCTGGCCTGAACATTTGGGTTGAGGAGGGAGATAGGATGTGGAACACTTAGCTGAAGGACTAAGAGATAGGTGAAGTGAGGGGATCATGTAAAGCCTCTTTTTTTGTGGAGGGTGGGCATTATAAGGACTTTTCTTTTTAAAAGGTCTGTGGAATAGAGATGGGCATGGCAGTGGGGTGAGAGGTGCAAGGCCAAAAGCAGAGAAAACAACTGGGTTAGCTGTTGCACTTTGCCAGGGGAGAGCTCTTGGTGGCTTGGATCAGAGGTGTAGCAGTGGAGTGCTGAGATTCTGGCCAATCATGGGTAGATTTTGAAGTTCAAGCCAACAGAATTTGCTTCTCAGTTTAGATCAGTGGGTTTTGAAGGAAAAAGCCGACCATTTGGACAGGTGGATTTCTCGTTAACTGACATGAAGAATCCTTTGGGGGAGGGGCACTTTGAAGGTGAGGAAGATCATGCTAAGTGTGGGATGATTATTAGGCATTCGAGAGGAGCTGTTGAACAGTTATGGATAGAAGAAGCACAATTTGCGGAGAAATCTGTGTAGGATGTGCATTTGGGGAGGCTTGGACATATATGAAGTGTATTTAATATTTAAATTCATTGGAATGGATGCCATCACTCTGGAAGTGTGTAGGCGAGAGAAGAAGACCTAGGACAGAGCCCTGGTGAACCTGAATGTTGGAATGTTGTATGAGTAGGGAGGGATCAGCAAGGAGGTTGCTACCATAAAAGTAGGAACAGAATCAGGAGAGTGTGGCTGCAGAAAGCTGGATGAAGCCTTGCCAGGAGATGGCAGATCAATTGCGTAAAATGTTGCTTTTAAGTCAGTTAAGATGAAGATAAAGTATTAGTCATTTGATTTAACCATATGGAAATCATTGGTGACCTCAACAAGCTAGAACCTGATTGGAGAGTTGTTTTTAAGATAGGAGGGGAGGAGAGAAATTAGAGACAAACAAGTATAGATAACTTTCAAAGAAGAGCAGGGCAGTGGGGCAGTAACTGGTGGAGGAGAGTCAGTTCTCTTTGGGGGAGTAATTATGGTAAGTCTGTACAGTTTGGGGAAAGAGCCAATAAAGAGGGGGAACTGGTGATTCAAGAGAGGAAAGAGATGCTAGAGTGATGTCCTTTAATAGGTGAGAAGGCACTAAGATCTAGAGGAGAGGTTGGCCTTAGCCTAGAATGACTAACAGGAGAAAAGGCAGAGCACATGGGCACACAGAGCAAGTTGGTGTACAGATGCTACGGTGGTAACTTAAGGAATTTTCTATTTTGTTGTGAAATAGACTTATCAGCCCAAAGTGAGGATATATGGATAAAGTTGGTGGTTTGAACAGAGTGGAGAAAGAATGTCACAGTTATTTAGGAGAGAGGGAGAGAGATGGAAGAAAAGAACCAACGATATGAATGATTGTTGGAGAGCAGTAAGGGTGCATTTGAAGTTTGTTGTCTTTTTTTTTTTTTCTGCCCTTGTGGTATGTGGAAGTTCTGAAGCCAGGGACTGAACCCCAAGCATAGCAATGACAGTGCCAGATCTTCAACAGCCAGGCCACCAGGGAACTCGCTTAATGTCTATTTTATTTTATTTTATTTCATGTTCTTTTGTTTTATTTTTTTAAGGGCTGCACATGCGGCATATGGAGGTTCCCAGGCTAGGGGTCGAATGGGAGCTATAGCCTCCAGCCTATGCCACAGCAGTGTGGGATCCAAGCTG
Source organism: Catagonus wagneri (assembly GCA_004024745.2). Lineage (NCBI taxonomy): Eukaryota > Metazoa > Chordata > Mammalia > Artiodactyla > Tayassuidae > Catagonus > Catagonus wagneri. The sequence continues at coordinate 5,303,346 of PVHT021183619.1, read as the reverse complement.
CATCTGTGACCTGTACCACAGCTCACGGCCACACCAGATCCTTAATCCACTGAGCGAGGCTAGGGATAAAACCTGCATCCTCATGGATACTAGTTGGGTTCGTTAACATGAGCCACGACAGGAACTCCTCATTGTCTATTTTAGAGACTAATCAGCATGGTTGTGTATATTTCTCCAGCCCCGTTTAGGTTCTTAAGCACTTGTCCTACATTCCATTATATTTTTAGAGGGGAGATTTTGAGTGGCTTTAAGAACTAGTTTTGCTTTATAAACAGCTTGGTTTTAGTAGCATTTATACAGAGTAAATAAGTTGCCTTACGTGTTGTGGCAATCCTAGTGTTTTCTTTTTTTCCCGTTTTTCTTTCCCTTGAGTATAAAACCAGTCTCATTAACCCAATTTTATTAGCAACATATATGGAGACTCTTATGGCTGAAATGTATACAAGGCCATCATTATTTGCTTACAGTAGCTTTCAGCTAGTAGTGATTGTTTAAATATTTTCCTTGAACTTTGCATTTTATAAGCTAAATAAAAACCCATCGGGAGATTGGAGAGGTTCTTTTATGTCCAGTTACAAGAGATAAATTTTCTAATTTTTATTTTGATATTTAGTAAATGACATTTATTTTACAAATGTGTTGTTTTTCCTTTGTAGGAAACCCAGCGTTTGCTGGCAGAACCAGTTCCCGGCATTAAAGCAGAACCAGATGAGAGCAACGCTCGTTATTTTCATGTGGTCATAGCTGGCCCCCAGGATTCCCCCTTTGAGGGAGGGACTTTTAAACTTGAACTCTTCCTTCCAGAAGAATACCCAATGGCAGCCCCTAAAGTCCGTTTCATGACCAAAATTTATCATCCTAATGTAGACAAGTTGGGAAGAATATGTTTAGATATTTTGAAAGGTAAGTTATCGTTATCATTATATGCTATTTAAGATTTCTCCTTTTTCTCCTAAGCGTTCCATTTTGAGAACCTGAACATTATAATTTTACCTTATATAAATGCAGCAGTTCTGGGGCTGTTTTTTCATGCTTGGTCATTCTGGGCCTGTTACCTTCATAGATAAGTGGTCCCCAGCACTGCAGATCCGCACAGTTCTGCTATCGATCCAGGCTTTGTTAAGTGCTCCCAATCCAGATGATCCATTAGCAAATGATGTAGCGGAGCAGTGGAAGACCAACGAAGCCCAAGCCATAGAAACAGGTATTTAATACTCATTCTTGAATTTCACACCACTTCCACTTTTAAAAACAACCTGGTACTATCTTTTTTAAAAACTCCCTTTCTTTAGCAGAAAAAAATTAGACCTTCCTTATAGTATTTAAATAACCTCTTGGCAAAAGATGTTCAAACTCCATCTTGTGACCCGTTGCATGGCTGTCCAATTTTTTTTTCTTTTTTTCCTTTTTAGCGCCACCTCCACAGCATGTGGTGGTTCCGAGGCTAGGGGTCAAATCGGAGCTGGCTGGGGCCATTGACCTATGCCACAGCCACAGCCATGCCAGATCCGAGCCTCGTCTGTGACCTACATCACAGCTCACAGCAACACCGGATCCTTAACACACTGAGTTAGGCCAGGGATTGAAACTGCATCCTCATGGATGCTAGTCAGATTCGTTTCCACTGAGCCATCATGGGAACTCCATGGCTCCCATATTTAAAGACAGCCTATAATTGGGAGATCTTGGACTCTTTGTATAAACTGCATGTGATTTAACAAATACCTGAGTACTTGTCATACATCTTGCAGTACATAAAGACATTGGAGAACCTTTAAACTCTTTTGTTTTTTGTAATCTATGTGTCAGTTTATAACCAGGGAATTTGAAGTCATTAAGTTTCTTCTTGCAACAGATTTTAACAAATTATTGGGGAATGTTATATATCCAGAAATGAAGGAGACTAAAGGAGACAGCTCTTTCATCCCATCAAATTTTCTGGAACTTTGGATTTGTTTTGGTAATTAAATAGGTAGACAGTTTAAATAAATAGATAAAATAGCATGAAGTCAAGAGATTACAGCAGCTATTTCCAGTTAACACGATAGTGTTTATTTACTTTTTATAGAGTTGGGAAAGGAACATATTGAACTAGTAAAATAATAATTACGTGTTTGTTTTTGTCTACAGCTAGAGCATGGACTAGGCTATATGCCATGAATAATATTTAAATCGATCGATCATCAAGTGTGCATCACTTCTCCTGTTCTGCCAAGACTTCTTCCTTTTTTGTTTGCATTTAATGGACACAGTCTTAGAAACATTACAGAATAAAAGCCCAGACATCTTCAGTCCTTTGGTGATTAAATGCACATTAGCAAATCTATGTCTTGTCCTGATTCACTGTTGTAAAGCATGAGCAGAGACTAGAAGTACCATCTGGATTGTTGTGAAATGTTTAAAAGCAGTGGCCCTCTCTGCTTTTATTCTTTTCCCCCATCATGGTTTTAAGTATAAAGCACTGTGAATGAAGGTAGTTGTCAGGGTTAGCTGCAGGGGTGTGGGTGTTTTTCTTTATTTTATTTTTTTGGGGGGAGGAAGTAGTTTTAATTTTATGGGCACCTTTCCCCCGTTTCATGGTGACCTAATTGCATTGGTTAAAAGCAGCTAACCAGTTCTTTAGAAAATGCTCTCTAGCCAAGTCTAACTTTATTTAGACGCTGTAGATGGACAAGCTTGACTGTTTGAACCAAAATGGGAACATTAAACAAACATCAGAGCCCTCACTAATAACATTGTGATTTTGCTGTCAAGTATAGAATCCTCCCTTCAGGAAAAAGCTTGTGACCATTTTGTATGGCTTGTCTGGAAACTTCTGTAAATCTTATGTTTTAGTAAAATATTTTTTGTTATTCTACTTTGCCTTTGTACAGTTTATTTTACTGTGTTTATTTCATTTTCCCAATGTGACAATCGTATTTAAAAATTAAAACTGGTGGAACATTCTGTTTTAGTCTTCACCACCTTACAAATTGGATGGCGAGAGATAGATTTTGCCAGTTTCTCTACACTGATGCAAATTGGTGTTAAGATATCACTAAATGGTGTATTTATAAGCTGGCCCCGAGCATGCCTAAAGCATCGGTATCTGACGTTTTTTTACCTCCTAGAAATTTGAAATAAATGTGTTTGTGTCGTCTGATTAGTTCTGTCATTAGTGTCTTGCCACAGTGTTTGAAAATTGCTGTATAGGAGAGTCACAGCACAGCCACAGTTGTGACTGGCTTTGTGTGGGACTTTCACACGTGCCATGTTTGTGTCTGGCATTTGGGTTATGATCTTTCCCTTAGTTCTTATCTCAGAATTTCATGTGTGACCAGTGGTGTATGTTATTGGGAAACACCAGCCTGATAATCATTTGGGGTTTGCTGAGGCATTTATGAATCTTCCTTAGAGACATTCTAAGCAAATCTCAAGCAGCCAGCTTGCATAAGTGTCATAAGAAAGGTTCCTTTCTTAGCATCGAATCCTCAGTTAATGATCCTTACTGGCATCCCTCTAATATTTGCTGCAGGAGCTCCTTTTATTCTTTAATTTGATATTCAGAAATTTTTTTCTGCGTTGACAGAGTTCTGCCCACAAAACTGTTCTTTCCCACCCCTCCATATCTAGTTCCTGATTCTGGTTCTTTTTAAGATATAAATGTAGTCAGTTACAAGTATGTGTAAGCGTTTTAACCGGTGGGTTGGAACCTTTGTCTCTTGCAGTTTAAGGTAATGGGTATTGTAGCCCATCTTAATTTTCCTCACTCTCATTCTCGTAACTTCTGGAGTTTCTTCAGAATGTGGTATCTTTTATTGTGCTCCTATGTAAGATGAAGAATTATCTATTAAAATTACATTTTCAGCATACAAAAGTTTTTGATGACTGGTAACTGGTATCCTTCCAAATAAATGCATTTCTTGGAAACAAATGTTAATTTAATTTAGAATGAAATTGTTCATAACCCTAATATTGTAAAGCTTAAAACTTAACAGCAGTTGTTATTTATAACAATTTTTAAGGTGTTTAAAGGTTGTCTTGCAGCTAAGGAAACTGAATCTTTCTGGGCCCAAAATGAGTGAATACTCAAGCAGTTAAATAGGGATCAGCTGTATTTATTGAAGATAGCACCGCTCATGATGATACCTAGTATTACACAGTAATTTTTGTTATAAAATTCCAGATTTAAATCTGTTGCTCTACAAAAATGTGTCTAAAAATAGGACTCTGATAGTCTGAGTTTTTTAGTTATAGAAGTTCTGAAATGGAATAATTCACTGTTTTCATTTCAAATACATGAATTCCTAACTTCATGGCATCATGGTTTTTTCCTGTGTAATTTTGATGAGTCCCATCTTGTTTTGGTAATACTTGCTTTCTCAACCAGTGGGCTGAATCAAGAGCCAGTGTGTTGACTGAGCGTTTTCAGTATTAAAGGGCTCTGGGAGAGGCCAAAATAGAGTTTGAAAACTGGCAGCTACAGGCCTTGGGGCCTGTTTTCTTTGGCCCACACAGAATGGTTAAACATTTTGCATTCAATGCCAACAGTTAAAAAAAAAAATTGAGAGTCACATGAAAATGTGGGATTCTGATAATCTGAATGATCTGAAGTTCTGGTCAAGGCAGACATGACTGCCTTGTACCGGCCACCTGCTGGGAGGAGCTGAGTAGCAGTCATCCTAAGAAGAGCTTGTCATTCTTAATCCAGTGACTCTCCAGCTAGTCTCCTCCCAGCCCACCTCCTCTATGTCGTCCCATTCCCTTGTAGCCTTTGACTTTGTTACTCCTAAGCTTTAGGACAGAGTTATTCATCAAGTAAATGCTTAATACAAGCCCAACACGGTATACTACTTGTTGGGGATGATTAGGTGAATGAGGATGGCAGGGGACTTTCCCTTGTGGACTTTATAATCTAATATGGGAGGGGGTGTGGACTAAGTGCAGCTGCAACTCTGGTGGAGAAGGGAGGCTAGCACTTGGGAGGGGCTGCACTTCTGGTTTCAACACCTCCAGGCAAGGGAACAGGATGTGCAAAGCCGTGGGAGAGGAACAGAATCTGAATATATTGATGAATCTTGAAAATCAGCTCTGCTCATTCAGGAGCTTTTCTGAAATCCTGAGGTGTTGATCGAAGCTTTATGGTTTTTTTCATGTGATTTAAAAAATTTTTTTGCCTCCTTTGCTGTGATTGGTTTGCCTCCACGTTAGTTAGTCTTGGTCTTCTCAGAGGCTGCCTAGTGAGACCTTATATTTGAAATATGTAGAACTTAATTAAACCCCGCTCTAGACCAAGAACATAACTTTACTACAAAATTTCAGAAATATTAAAAAATAAATACTAATTATATAAAAGCCATAGGTGCTATGGTTTAGCACTATTGAAGGAGAGTGTAGAGAGGGTAATCTGGTATTTTATAAAATACTATAAATACAATTTTAGTTAAATGGGACTAAATGGTGGTGTGGGAATGATGGTAATTGGCTTTATTTTTCTATTCAGTGGTTCAGGAGTCTTTTGGCTACTTAAATTTTTTGTTAGTTGCGGTAGCAAAGGTTTAAAAATACAGCCTTATCTACAGAAGCTGGGCAAAAATGAAATGCCATGATTATAGGGCAGCTAATTCAACAGTCTATTTAAGAAAAATGTAATATTTCATTGGAATAATGTATTTGGGAACTGGGGGCCACATTTCATTTAACTCTTTAGCATGCTGCTTAGTTTAAGGAATTATATCAGGGGTTTATTTTTAAATGACGTAATGCTCACAAAAGCAAAATATGTTGAATGTAATGAAAGAAATATTAAGAATAAAAATCTGTACTCCACCACCCAGACTTGGTGATACTTTGTTTCCTTAACTATCCCCCCACACCCACAGTAATTTCCATTTTTATCACTGAGGTTGGAAATTGGGAGGATTTATTCCAAGGGTTGGCTTTGCTACAGCTTTATATTACAAATTTGACTGCAAGTTCCCATTAGCTGCAAAAGTGGGAGTTAGACTAAATTTTTCCTATTTAGTATAAACTCAGTGTGAAGAGTTTGGGTCTTCCCTCCTTCCTCCAATTTGATCTTTGCCACCCTTCAGCTTTTCTCCTGTGCCAGTTGGTGCCAGTTGATGTAGCATTTCAAGTGTATGAATGTAGGCTTGCTAATCAAGCTGAGCCTCTTCGGATTTAATATAGTAGTTTCTGATTGGTTGAGGCATATGGTAGTTGTCTGAATATTTAGACCTTCCTTATTGTCTCTTGCAACAATTGAAATCCCATGGTTGTTTAAAAGTACATTTTATGGTTAAGAAGCTTTAGCGTTTCTCCTCTGCTAATCATTTTTATCTATGGGGAACAATTTTTTTTTTGTCTTTTTGCCTTATCTAAGGCCGCACCCATGGCATCTGGAGGTTCCCAGGCTAGGGGTCTAACAGGAGCTGTAGCTGCCGGCCTGCACCACAGCTCACAGCAACGCCGGATCCTTAACCTACTGAGCAAGGCCACGGATCAAACCCGCAACCCCATGGTTCTTAGTCGGATTCGTTAACCACCGAGCCACGACAGGAACTCCTATGGGGAACAATTTTTTTTTTTTTTTTGGCTTTTTGCCTTTTCACCTGTGGCATATGGAGATTCCCAGGATAGGGGCCTAATCGGAGCTGTAGCCGCCGGCCTAAACCACAGCCACAGCAACGCAGGATCCGAGCCACGTCTGAGACCTACACCACAGCTCATGGCAATGCCGGATCCTTAACCCACTGAGCAAGGCCAGGGATCGAACCTGCAACCTCATGGTTCCTAGTCGGATTCGTTAACCACTGAGCCACGACGGGAACTCCAGGGAACAATTTTAAATTATGAAACATTTGATAACCTCAGGTTCCTACCATTGTAGAATAACTGGTGCATTTCTATACTCCTGATCCATTCTCACCCATCATATGGCTCCTTTGAAAGAGTTTATGATCTAGACTAATAAATCCCAATAACTTTCTTGGAGGTCATGCTCATGGTGTGTGGAAGTTCCCAGGCCAGGGATTGAACCCGTGCCACAGCAGTGACGTGAGCTGCTGCAGTGACAATGCTGGATCCTTTAACCTGCTGCACCATTTAAGAAAATTAAATCCTAATAACTCTGAGTTTTATTATAACCAAGACAGTTTACAAAGTATTCTGGCTTATATTTAAGAGTAGACTAATCAAGACTTAGACCTGTCAAAAGAAGCTTAGACAAGTAGGTTGGTTGCACTAGATTTGAACTTGGTGCTAATTTGCTTACTTTTTTCAGGAAGCATTAGGACTGTGAGTAACCTAAGGCGTAGGATCAAATCTTGGCAATCCATGTTTTTTCTCATTCTGAAACAGTACGTATTTTGGGGTTTGTAGGCCAGTCTGCCTGAATCACTCAACTCTGCCAGTGGAGTGAGGATGCATCCATAGTCAATTTTAAACAAATGGCCATGCTGTTCTCTGCTCTGATAAAACTTTTTCATATGTCATGGTATTTTTTTTTTTATTCAACGACTAATGTAAAAAACATTGTAAGCTTGTGGGCTGTACAAAAACAGGCTGGGAGCTCCATTTGGCCAGTAGGCTGAGTTAACACCTACCTCCTTGGAAGTGACTGATTACTCACCGCTCATGTTAGAAGCAAAACGTGCCTGTCTCTCCTCTGAGCTCTTTTTAAAAAGTGCCATGTTAGTGTTATTCCAGTAATAGAAAAGATCTGTGGCACAGGTTTTCCTTTTTCTGCTTTGATAATACAAGTTTTGATAAGTTATGTACAAATTGACCATTAATCAAACCTGTTATGTACAAATTGACCATTAATCAAACCTGTTTTTTCATTTTTCATAATTGAACATATCCACGTTGAAAATTTCTCAGAATGTTCATTTTAAAATTATACAGGATTTTTAAAGAAAATTGAAATCTGCAGTCGCCTTTAAAAAGTGTGACCTTTAAGAGGTAATGCTGTATAGTGTTTTTCAGTAAGCATTATTGAAGGGACCTCCATCTGTGGCAGAACATTCCTTTAATATCTTAGCTATTGAATAGATGACAATAATTTAATCCCCCGATTTGTACGTTTAGATTGATGCCAGTTTTATAAATATTGCAATATACATCTTTGACCATATTTTGATTGTGCAACTTGTTGATATGCATCATTAATGGTCAAATCAGATATTTCATTAACTTGACTAAGGAATGAGTTTGAGTAAAAACTGAGAAAAGACTTACAGTGCTGTTATTGTCTGGTACTGGTGTTTAATTAGAACCGGGAAACGTGATGCCCAGAAGGTAGTATTCCAGATAATGGGAAGAGTGGAGGAGTTTAAGCCATTGCTATAATGCAATGCCAAGATAGCCCTTAAGGGCCTTCTTGCCTTCATGCTAGAATTTAGCCAGTGGCACTAGTCAGGAAGGTATTTCGATACCACTTATATGTGGAATCTAAAATAAAAAATGAGCTTTCATGAAACAGATTCACAGATATAATAGAGAACGGACTTGTGGTTGCCAAGTTGGTGGTGGGGAGGGATGGACGAGGAGTCTGAGTTAGCAGATACAAACTATTATATACAGAATGGATAAACAAAGTCCTACTGTATAGCACAGGGGACTATATTCAGTGCTTTAAACCATAATATAAAAAACTATGTATAGCTGAATCACTTTGCTGTGCAGCAGAAATACACTGTAAACCAACTATATTTCAATTAGAAAAACCAAGTCCTAACCCATTTCCATTTTTTATTTGATGTTTCCAAATGTAAAAAAAAGTCAAGATTCTTAGACCAATTATCTCAAATGAGACCATGCAAAGCAATTTAAAGTGTACATAACAATCATCCCCCTTCAGTTTTGCAGCTTTATACAACTGTGTGATCAACAGAAAATTGAATGGGATGTGCTTGGTTGGAAAATTTCACCTGTTTACAAAAACAAACAAAAAAACCCTAACAAGATAGTTGCTACTTTGTGTCTGCGAGTCAATTTACAAACTTTAAATTTAGTAGGCACAGGGGACTTAAAATTTTAGCTGCCTGATTTTATCCAACTACCCCACAGAAAGCACAAATGACAGTCCCAACACTCTGTAAACTTTGGAGGTTTGTGATAGTAGACATTATTTGTTATCTATAGTAGATTCAACTGTTGAGCTTGCAAACACAGGCCTTTTTCTCTTAACAGAAATAAGTCTCCTTGGGGCCTTTCCTCTAATTTTGCTAGGCTGGGTTCCAAAAAATAGTGAAGAACGCTTCATGTGAAATTTAAAATGTGACAACTAAAGTATTCTGATGCATTATACAAATTTTTGCTAGTTGCCTAAAGACAGGTGGTTTGCTAAATGGCACTGAAGAAAATCCTGACCCAGTGGTACTTAGTCCAAATGTTTCTGACCAAAGAAAATTATACAACAATATTTATAGGCTCACTTTTAAGAAATGACTGACATTAATACTGTACATATTTTACATGTCAAATACATAGTCCAAGAATTTATAAAATAAGTCCATGCATTATTACCTCTAAGAATATCATGTACAAGATACCCAGCCCCCCTAGCACTTCTGACAACATTTCAGGTGGACAGTCTTATATACAAAAACAATCCAGTTTCTCTGCCGTGTTAAATATAATTTAAAGAAACTTCAGAGATTACTGAGAAAAAACAAAAAACTTAGTCCATTTAAGATCAATACAAAGTTTCTATCTGTGGGATTTAAAATGTTTCCATTTTTAAAAATACACCGAGAAAACATAACCTCTGTACCAAGAAAAATATAAAAATTCTGGATGATCATGTTTGATCACACTACATAATTTAGAATGAAATGTCATTGGTTAAAGTTTTTCTACTTTACTCATTCCTTTGACAGCATTAATTTGTGAACTAATAATTATATTTAGTTCAGCTGCATTTATGGCACAAGATCTCATTTTCAAAACAGTGGCACCAATATTATGTGTAACAGCACTCTTATTTTTAGCAGCAATTATATTTTTTAAAGGTTAATTTATAGAACGAGTGTATAACTATACCTATTTCCTACTTCACAGCCACCAGTTATGGTATTTACAAAAAGCTAATGTCTACATATAGAATCATCTTTCACTTGCCCCCACCTCATTTCTGACTTGGTCGGGGAAGTACAAGTATTTGTGTTTTAGATGGGATTCTGGGATTTAAGTGAATATAAAGACAAGTGTAAGACAAAGTAATTCTTTGTTCACGTATATTCCAGGGCCCAAATCAATAGTGATAAATAGTACCATACAGTACCTACTGACCACCTGTAAAAGATGAGATGTTCTGAGGTGCCCTAACAATCTAGGTCTGTAACAGCTGAACAAGAAGGCCACTTCACTCAACTGGGATGCAGTCAGCACTGACTGGCATTTAAGGTGGTTACTGGTCTCTAGCAAGTTTAACTGAAGAGATGTAACTAATAAAAACTGAAAAAATATTTTACACTGAGGGAAATATGGTTCTCATGTATTCTGTGTAAGGAGAGAATACAAATAAAGGAAACTAGCGAGTGAAAATGCCAACTAAAATTTCATGTATATTGACTTTCATAAGATGTGTCCACTACATGCATTTTGCTTATGGCACTTGCCTAACAACTCTATAAACTCTGTGTTAAAGACTACTGAGTTATAGGGGAACTGGCCATATTAGGTAACTAGTGACATAATACCACGTGTGAAAACTGACACCAATGAGTTGACAAATTCCCAAAAATAGCAAAAATCCTTTGTCAAAATAGTTATTGGGGCACATAGAAATAGTCCAAATCTGGAATCTATGAATTAAAATTGTGACCCTATGAAACAAATTTTGGGGTTGATGGACTTCTTTAATAGTAAGAATTACTGTTGTAAATTCAACCAGAAGGATTTGTTGAGTATGTTACTGCCGTGAATGAGAAAAGAATTGAGAGAGAAAATATACCCACAAGTAAGTTGATCTGACAAGAACCACAGACTGATATCAAATGGACCAAAAACTGAAAAAGATGCTGTGAAAATGCCAATCAAAATAACAAGGCGGGCAGGCTGGGGCAGGGGCACAGTTAAGGCATCTAAAAAAAATTCCACATGGCTTTGGCTTATTAAAATATTTTACACTATCTTTTTCTTTTTAAAGAAGATTTGAAAGCATCTGAAAAGCATGCAAATTGTTTGAAAACTTGCATGGCAAATTCAGACAGTTTGCAAGCGTCATTCAGATGTTTGCCAAGGAGAATAAAGAAGCCTCTGCCCATGAGATTGCACATGGTGCAAGAGGTCCTTCCAATTCTCTATCTCACACTAGATGGCAGCCCAGAGGTCTGTGCAGCTGTTACAAACAAGGTGTTACTATCTGGAAGGGAAGGGACTGTGGAATTGCCATTGGTTGGAGAACAACCCAGCTTTAGTTTTTCCAGATACTCTGCATGTACGGGCTTATGACACTGGAGAACCTTGATGGCATCTTCTACTTTGAACCACTCTCTCTTCCGTCCTAAAAAAATGTATGAAAATTGGTTACTAAAAATAATAAAACAACAATGAAGTCAATTTTAAAAAGCCATACCCTATTAACAGTGTCCCCTCAATCCTCCCCCTCGCAAATGACTATCTTTTGGGGGAATGGTTTAGACAATGATATGTTGCAGAAGAATTGAGATAACTTAAACGTGGAGATATATACTGATTATCTCTAAAAAAGTAACCAAAAATAATTTATGTAGTATTTGAATTAAGAGAATTCAGGTAGCAAAAGGAAAGTGAATTTACCTATATTGACAGAATCTTCCCAATCTTCTAATATTTCAGTGACAGTAAGAACATAAACATATGTTCTATGCTTTCGGTCTTGGTTCTGCTTGAATATAAAAAGAAAAGCATTTTAATCTACAGGAGCTACCCATGTACACATTTTTGAGTTAAAATTCAGTTGTTGCATAGTTTATTTGCCAACAGAGGCAAATATACTCAGTCATATAACCCAGCACAGACTGAGTTTACCTAAGACAAAATATTTAAAACAACACTTTTCATTATTTTTAAGAAGCCACAGTCTTATCTCTATGCTTGGCAAATCAATACATTTATTTACTATGTTCAGAAGTTAACTGAAATCACCAGGGTGAATGGGCACGACAGTTTTAATTTTCTCTTACAGTTTTCTAAGGGAAAAGGTACACTGATACTATTTTCTATTCAGATTCTATGAAAATTAAAGAGTATTTGTAAAGCATTAATTATTATTACCTTCCCATGTGACATAAACTATAATGTGTGAAGTTTTCTTCAAAAATCTTGTTAGCATATTGACAAATGTGCTATTAAATGGACCATGGCTACTCAGAATTACTGAAAACCCTCATTATGTTTTTCAGTTTAACCAGGAGATGGTGCTATTTGACTGGGTAAAGCATATGCTGAATTCTGGAAAAGTCTGAATACTTAAGAACTTTACTTTTAGCAATTACTGTATTCTTGGAATCAACAATAGTACCAATTGTTGTTCTGTACAATCAGAAATTTTTTCTGAATTCCTGTAAAAGGCTTAAAAATAAAATATATAAGGACTATCTATATAGTCCTACTAGTAGGACTAAGCTTAACCCTTAAAACAGTATCTTGTGGGGGAAAAAATATCACATGTGTCTGATATACCATGTATCCAGGTCTGAATCTTGCATGAAATATTTTTGAGAATAACTGAGGCCTTATGACCTGGCCTCATTTCTCCCCAAACTTCCACAGAAGGAATACTTGTCACTTCCAAATTTCCTTTCCACGTTCCATTCTTTTTTTTTTTTTTGGTCTTTTTTGCCATTTAGGGCCACACCTGCGGCATGTGGAGGTTCCCAGGCTAGGGGTCGAATCGGAGCTACAGCTATTGGCCTGCACCACAGCCATAGCAACACGGGATCCAAGCCACGTCTGCAACCTACACCACAGCTCATGGTAACGCCGGATCCTTAACCCACTGAGCAAGGCCAGGGATCGAACCCGCAACCTCATGGTTCCTAGTCAGATTCGTTTCCACTGCGCCACAACGGGAACTCCTAGAAGAATGTCTAATTCAGGCTGCTGCCAGATTATCTGACTGGTTAGGAAGGAAAGAATCATTAATTCTATCATCAGCAAGATGAGGATTACTTTTGTAACTCACCTCAAATATACCCAGGAGTCTGCCCAGTTTTCCTTTGACTCCAGCCTATTAAAAAAAAAAAAAAAAGATATGTTGATTTTGTCTATATTTTATACTGTATTTTTTTTTAAGGGCCACACCTTCCACCTGGCATATGGAAGTTCCCAGGCTAGGGGTTTAATTGGAGCTACATACACCACAGCTCATGGCAACACCAGATCCTTAACCCACTGAGAGGTCAGGGATTGAAACTGTGACCTCGTGGATACTAGTCGGATTCATTTCTGCTGCGCCACAATGGCAACTCCTATATGTTATATATTTCTTTCTGTACTTTCCACTGTACAGACCTCATTCCGGCAGAGGGTCTGGAACTTCTGTGTGTGCCTCCTTCAAACCCACACTGCAGCTAACAGATTGGCATGGGCCATCTCCTCTATCTTGATGGTGCACATCTCCAAGATCAGTCTCGAGAAACCTTTCCCATTACACACCAACACCCAAGGAGAGCCTTACCGCTCACCTCTCATTTATGCCCTTATTGCTACTCAGGCAGTTTTTATGGCACTTGATCTATGCTGTTTTGCCTCTGAGTAAAAGCAAGTTCTATTATCAGCTGTGAGAAGACAAGAAGGCCAAGTGTGCTTCTGTGCATGTATGTGCACTTCACTTTACTGAACTTCAAGGCCAAACCAGAAAAATAAAAGCAATTGGCTTGTTTGAAAAGGAATTGTAGCACATGATGAATGTTTCTGTGTATTCTTGCTCAGTTAATACTAACCTTGCTCTATGGCAAGGCCACCATTTATATATTGATCACTGATTAGACTTACTGTTATATAACTGCGTGTTATACAATTCTAGGGGATTCCACTTTGATTTTAGCTCTATTTTACCAGGTACAAAAAGATATCTGCTTGGCAAAGTGCTCACTGTATGTAGTCATATGCTTTTATTTTATTTTAAATGTTGAATTAGACAACCAAAAAGCACCTGTGTGACTTGCCTGTCTTCTTGCCTTCTCCCTGGTATACGTAGCAAAGTAAGTGCCTTGTTTCTCAACCTTACACACAGGACATGCTACTCTTCACCTTACCTCTTCATAAACCTCCCTCACGGCAGCACCACCAGGCTCCTCCTCAGGCTCCATTCCTCCTCCTGGGACAATCCATTGGTCTGGGTACCGACTGCTGCTCACCAACAGCACCTGCAAGACCGATCATAACCATAAACTCCAGCCCAGCACTACGGACATTCGCAATTTTTTTCCATGTTGTCTATGGCTGCTTTCATATTACAACAGCCAAGTTGGGTAATTTCAATACAAACTATATGTCCCACAAAACCTATAATGTTGTTTGCCCTTTACAGGAAGTCTGCAGATACGGGTCAAGAACAGCATTACACTTGAAATGTGCACCCACTTTAAAAAAACTAAAAATTTTTTTGGCTGTACCTACAGCATGCAGAAGTTCCCAGGCCAAGAACTGATCCCACATCACAGCAGTGACAACGCCAGATCCTTAACCAACTGTGCCACCAGGGTACTCCAAAAACTGTATTATTAGAGTATCCTACCAGTTCACTTTTTTTTTTTTTTTTTTTTTTGCCTTTTGTCATTTTATGGCCACACCTGTGGCATGTGGAGGTTCCCAGGCTAGGGGTCTAATCGGAGCTGTAGCCACTGGCCTGCGCCGCAGCCACAGCAACGCAGGATCCGAGCCGCATCTGCAACCTACACCACAGCTCACGGCAATGCCGGATCGTTAACCCACTGAGCAAGGGCAGGGATGGAACCCGCAACCTCATGGTTCCTAGTCGGATTCGTTAACCACTGCGCCACGACGGGAACTCCCAGTTCACTTTTTAACAGTACCTGAAATAAGAACTACAGATCCATCTTCTAAGTGAAAATCTGTGGGCTATGTTGGAGGAATCCACCCAAGTTAGGGGGGGAAAGGCTATGATAAATAACCAAGTGATGTTTATGAAGGTAGCAGGTAAGACTATCTTGAACAAAAATTTCTGCAAAATTACCTTAGTATAGTGCCTTCAAGTAAATGCAAACAGGTTTCACCAGATAAATCAATCTATTGAGAACAAAGCCTTGATCCCCAGTGTGGGTTCTGGTTTTTTGACATTCTGCCAGCTGTCTGCCTGGCTTCCTCCCTACTGCCAGAGGAACTGCTGGCTCTCAGAAGTTCACAGCCAGCCTGGGATTCACCTCATACTTGAGTATACTGCCAGAACTCAACCTTCCCTAGCTGGAAAGTTCTAGGCTGACAGTAGCTTAGCTAAAGTCCCACCTTTTCCCGCAAACCTCTAAAACAAGAGTTGGAAGAATGAGGGAATATCTGTTCAGGCACATAGCCCCCTCAACTTCCTCCAAGTGAATAACTGTGGCAAATCCAGAGAAAGCACTGTAGATTAACATGAATGGTTGACAAAGCCTTAGGTAAAGTCCTAATGGCTGACCTTGAGGGTACCCCCAGGTCCAAATATAGCAATTTTGATAAAGCAAAATATAAGACAGCCTTGAATTTAAGCTTTCTTAAGTAATAGCATATAGGGCTTATGTATCAAAATTAGAAACTAAAGAGCCAAAATAAACTAATCTAGCAAGAACCAGAAAACACAGGTTTCAACTTGAAGGTGTAACTCTACTGATCATAATCAAGATGTGTTTTCATTCCTTGATGCATACCATGATGGGTACACCAGTGTCCTCCTCTGTAAAAAGAAGTAAGTATGCTTTCAAGACTTATGAGTGTTACTGAGTATTAAATACCTTAGATCCTGGCCTAAGCACTCACTGCTGGCCATTACTAGCTCTTCTGCTGTCCCACCAACTGGGTTTAATTAGTTTATTCAGATGAGCTTCTTCCCCAAATTTTGAGTCTTGTTTTTACAATTACTGAGTTAATGATGAAGTGATGGCAGGAAGGAATTATCAAAAAGGCTCTACAAAGATTGATTAAAGGTGGATTATTAAAAATTGCTATCAAATCAACTATAAGACTACTAAAAAAGGACTGGAAGAGGGAAATTTTAAAAATCCAAAGTTAAAATTCTGCTTTATACAAAGTGAACTGCAAATCGGATTTAACCTCTGGAAGCTTGCCAAGGATTTATGGTATTCAAAAGGCTTTCACCCTATAAAAACTGGCAAGGGGATGTAAGTTTTTAAGTTAAAAACATTTAAGGTACAAAAATGTTAGATCTTGCTTCAAGGGAAAACTAAGTGGTAATTAAGGGACCTGACTGCAGAATTGGAGGCCTTTTTTTCCTGGTTACTAGATGTGTGTTATGGATAATCACTTTCTATTATCTGGATAAAATTCTTACTGCACAATTCAACGTTCTCTAAGTAACCTCCTTTATCATCTTCATAATGGGATAGGACTGTGCAGGTGGCTAGCTACAGGAAAAGTACATCTTCATTTAGTAAACAGAGTTTCAAAATTTTGATATTTATAATGTTTGAGTCTGCAGAAATGAAATTCAGTGTCATGTATCTAGGTCAATGACTATTATGTTCCTATTTGTCCAAGACAGTCTTTAAGAAATTACATAAGGTTAATAACGTTGAAAAACCATTAGTGCAGGCTGTGTCTGTTTCTGAACAACACTTAAGCTTCCTGTTTAAAACCAAATCTTTATCTACTGGGTATCATTATGATATGACTAAGCTTCTTTTCCAAATAATTTAGCTAAAACCTAGAACTTATCATGCAAGAGTTCCTTGACATTACAAAAAGATTAAATTTAATCAAATAATTAACTTCAAATGTATCTTTCCAAAAAACGATCAATTTAGATGATGAGTAATTAATAGCTAAGGTACAGAAATGATCAGCATCTAAACTAGCTAAAGAGATTTGATAACAAGCCTTTGGTGATGGAACAGATTTGAAAAACGGTATGTTATTAATTACTTGCCTACTCATCTTGAGTACTTTATTTGGAGTTCAAATGAGGTCAAGGCTACATGGGGGGGGAGGTGACGATTAAGAAAGAGTAAGAACTGAGGGATATACTCCATAGACAATTATGGCACAGGTCTGCCAGTGTAGAAGAAATGAATCTGAACAGCATAAGCAGAGACAAGGACAATTAAAACCCTTCCTATACACTGGAAGAAATCTAAAACTATAGAACTACATCACAAAGCATTATTATTCAGTATCTCCCCCTCATCCTCTATAAAGCTACCTTAACATTCTATAACATCCCTAATGTACTAGATCTATAATATAGCTTTAGCATGCTAACTACTGCTCTAAGTAAGAATGGCACTACTGAAGTAACGAAGGTAAGTTATAACAGCATAGTAAGAGGATATGCCAACAGCTAAGAGATCCATACATGGCTATTCTCAGGTTTTTAAATTCCTTTTCAACTACCTTTTGAGGCATATGAGATTTTGTGCATCCAACAAGATGATAGTCTGTCACATTAGTGACAAGATGACAAAGATGAAAGTAGATATTCAACCTTCCAGATAAGCCAGAGCTGGGACCAAAGGGAAGATTTCTAAAAAGGAGGCTAGTTAAGCCACCAAGTTGCAGAGTTAGATCTGAATTACACTCAAACCCCAAAGCCAATGGGGTCAGAAGAGTGAAAAGTGAAGACACTTCCCTCATTCCACCTAACCCTCTTCTATCAGCTTTCCACTGTGCAGTGTCAGACTTTACCCTCTCTTCACGTACTAGATGAAATAAATACCATTCACCTGGCACTGCTGAGAAGTCATTTTGCACATCTGCCTTTTTTTTTTTCTTAATGTTTTAAGCGTTTAGATGTATTTCTCACTTTTAGTAACAATAGTGTGTAGTGAGAGTGGCGAGCCAGGCTTGGGTCTTGCTGGACAAAGGTTTGTCTGTGAATCGAATGACCTATAGTACATATTCTATACTATATCGCCCAAGCCCTCCTCACTGGGAATGTGTAAGAATGGGTAAACTAGAAAATGCTATTCAAGGTCCATATAATGCAGTTATGCCCTTGGACGCTGTTAGTTTCCTGTACTAAGGGGCCCCAAATTACACTTTGTTTTCAGCTTTTTTTTTTTTATTACTCTTTTGCGGCATACGGAGGTTCCCAGGCTAGGGATCTAATCGGAGCTGTAGCTGCCGGCCTACACCACAGCCACAGCAACTCAGGATACGGGATTCGAGCCGCGTCTGAGACCTACACCACCGCTCACAGCAACACCATATCCTCAACCCACTGAGCAAGGCCAGGGATCGAACCTGCAACCTCATGGTTCCTAGTTGGATTCATTTCCACTGCGCCATGAGGGGGAACTCCTCAGCTTTGTGTTTTAACTGCTCTTGGTCACAGCCTGCCTCCAGAAAACTAGTTGGTACAGATTACTACTCCTTTCCTAGGGAAACGGGGAAGAAAAAAAAAAAAAGGCAAGCTATCCAGAGAATGCCTTAAGGGATCCCTAAATCTAAAAATGAAGAGTTTGGAGGTTGTTGTCCTTGCCTCCACATCATCATGAACAAAGACAGTACGAATGGTTAAAACTACCTCTATCATAGTTAACTGTTTCATAAGCATTTGGTCAAAATTAGGCTAGCAGCATATTAGGAACACCCTCTAGGCACATACACATTTCAAGAGAGTAAATTACAATAATAATTATTATATCTACTAACCACTACCAATTGCTATTATTAAGCAAATCAGTACCACTTTTTGGGCTATAGAGGCAGAGTGCCATAAGATCAGAAATTAACAGCACATTCTGTGAAAATGTGTTTAACCCAAATTAGATTTAATGGATTGATAGATAATGGTAAATTGGCTTGATCATGACTTTTTCTCCTAGCATGTCAATATTCTGAAGTGATGGCGTAAGCTTTTACACAATTAGAGAAAGCCTTGGTGATACACCAAAAATCATGAGAAAAAAATCAGATGCAAATCATACAGAAGTGTCCTCCCTTGAAGGAAGTGGCTGTTTGAGTAGCCCTTCTTTGGGTGTGGGAGAGCTGCAGTGCAGACACAGATGAAGAGGGTTGGTGACATTTCCCTGTGTTTAGAAAAGGCCACCTTTGGATAGTTATTTTAATTTTGATGAGAGTGGCTTCCATCTAAAGTAAGTATAGGAGCCCAGACTATCTAGGTCTGAAAAAGGTTGACTGCCTGTTGATTCTTAGGGGTAAAATGCTAATAGCGCCAAGTACTAATATTTTTATTAGGATTGTTTTTGTTTATTAGAACACTGGTTTTAGAGTTCCATGGGTTTTGAATCTTCATTTTTCTCAGCAAGTCTTAGTTTTAGTGTATGATTTTGTAGACCCCAGACATTTTGGGAACATACATTTGGCATTGAGATTCTACTACGTGTAGAATGCAGCCCCTGGCTCAGGAAGCTCAAAAGCTAATTAGAGCAAATGTCCAAATAAAGTTCTTATGACTGTTTTGTCAATGTTTCTCATTTGCAACTGTGCCTGGATTCCACCCAGGATCAAGTCATTTCTATTTCTCTCTTTAGCGCTCTATCCTATTTTGCTGCCAGATCATTCTCAAACTTGAATAAAATCAAAATGTTCCTTGTTTAAAAGTAAGAGTTCCTTTCTTGACTAGCAACTCTTTTGCCTTATATTTAAGGTATTATGTTTTTTAGCCATTACTTGTTCTATGCTATCCTAAAATGCAGCCCAACTAGGCCACAGCCCCAAGTCTTCCTGTTTGTGATGCTTAGTCCTTCCTTCCCCACTCACTGAAATCCAACTCCCAAATGACTGACATTGGATCTTGACCCTGGAGCACCCGATGGTACTTTTATCTTGATTGCCCTTTATATCAGTCATTTGTCTAACCTCCCGCTACAGAATATGTCCCTTAGAAGCTGACACTTTCATCTTTGCATCCCTTTCCAACTACCTTAAACATGCAAATATGTTCAGTGGAATCCACTGTGGGTTACCTTTTGTGAATGTATTGTTCTCTTTCACTGCATAAGCACACTATCCCAGCTACTCTGTGGATACTTATTTGTTGTCTGGTTTGGAAGCCCAACTGCCAAAACTAATGGTGGTTCCCCCCACAGAAATAACTAACTGGAGAAAGGATCAAATGAATTTGAGATTTAGAAATAAAGGACCTGGGCTGAAAATGATCTACCAGCTTCTGTGACCTTGGGACAAGTTATTTTTGCTGCCTAATTTCTTCTTATACAAATGCAAATGCTTATTATTTATCTCAAAGGGCAGAAAGAGATAAAATGGGAAACGAGCTATAAAACCATACCCAAAAGAACAAATACTCTTCTGTTAGAACATCCTTCTTTCCTAAAATTTCTTACCCATTCTAAAATGAAGTCTAACGAGAATTCCTTCAGTACACAGAGACAGTCAGGACACTGCATAGCTTCTGAGGGTCAAACAGCAGTTACTCCTTGATTTTGATTTAGACTCTATAAACACAACTACAGAAATGAAGATCCTAGAGATCTAAACCAGACATTAAAAGTTGGCTGTGCATTAGAGAATTCCAAAGCCTTCCCTCAGAGCGTATTCTGCATTAAAGGGTTTCTCAACCTCCAGGTTATGAGATTTACAAAGCTTTATGCAATAACCTATCTATTAAATTCTCCAAATCTTACTCTTTACTTCATGTTATAATGTACTAGTCTCCTGACTCATCTAGAGGTTAGGCATTTAGCATTTATTAGTAGGGACAACTTCGAAGTATAAAAAAAACCTCATTTATCTGCTGAGGAACTTCCGAAGCTCTCCTTAGACTTTGCTTTGCTATTCACACAATACAGGTCATTTCGGGTTCTTCCCATTTCCCATATTTTCCTCTGGGAACGTGTGTTTCCACAAAGCCTGAATTCCAAGTTCACGTTATGGCAAGACTTCAAAGTCACCACTTTCAGAAAGTCTCCCAAGCTCAGCTTCACAAAATCTCACTCATTCAGCAAATCTCGTGCACCCAATCACTATGGGCTAAGCCCGTGCCAAGAGTTCAGCCTCAGGAGCTGGGACCAGATGCTGATTTCCAACTCTACCACTTCCTAATTATGTCATGTGGGCAAAGAACTGCATCTGTCTCCTCACCTATAAACCTGCACTAAGAAGATTAAATGTAACAAACTTAAAGGCCTTCGGAATTGCCCCGCACCTAGTAAGCACTCAATTAAGAAAAAAAACTACACAACAGTGAGTCAATCAGGTAAAATCCTTGACCTATCTAGGTCAGTTTTGGCTACAGTATTCTTTTATATTCAAAGTTTGTTTTGTCCCAACAGGGTTCTTCCCTCAAGGACCTTCTAATCTTTTAAACAGAATGCACTTAATGCTTGTTGACTTTGTAAATGCTAAAAACCTTTCTCTCTCTCCTTTCAGGCTCTCTTATGTAGGCTCAGCTCAAAGACACCCAACTTCCTCTGAAAATGCCTTCAGAATTTAAGTATAACCACTTAAAAGCCTCCAACTGTTCATTGGATCAGCACTAAAAGGTCTGATTTATTTTCAGAAAATAAAGGCAAAACAAGAGTTTGAAGAGCACCAATTTGAAGCACTTTGATTTTTGTTAGCATAGTGAGAACAACTAAGCCACTGAGAGTACATTATGTCATATTCATCCTAACTACCGGGATTAGCAATAAGGAAGCCATTAAATACCAGTCTCCAGCATTAGCCTGGTATTTTATTGGACACAGTTGGTTAGGGAGGCAAAACTCAGAATGTTACTGTTTTCCCCGTCTAACCATTTTAGAAGTGGCAATGCTAAACGATTTTCACTGGCTACCAGTCGACCGACCATTATTGCTCTTTGCAAATTTAAAACTGTGAGCCATTTTAAAATTAAATAAATTGCATCAGAAATATGTAAAACTTGCTCTCCAGGAAAACTTCAAAGGCCTCACTACCAACCTTACACTAATGGGTGAATTACAGAATCCTGACTGCTTCCTCTAGAACAAGACTGTTCCTCTCCTGCTTTCAAACCAAACACAGAAAAGTAAAGCTCTGATAAATATGCAGAGCTAGAGATTACTGTTTGAAAATGGCAACTTTTGCCCACCTCCATCTTCTCCCTTCTGGCATGATTCCACCTTTTTCACTAACCATCTTTCTGCAGTCAGAAAACTTTAAAAGCCGTGTTCAAAGAAAAATCAGGTATTAATATGCTAAGTGCTTGTGAGCTAAAGGATCCACTTAAAAAGTGGAATTGACAGAACTAGAACTAATGTGTTTTTATTTTAAAGCACGGGTACTATTTGGATATTTCATAAACATGCCCAGATTTAAGCATAAAACGCAAACTGCTGTAACATGGGAAGGAAAATATAACAGAGGCAGAAAGGCTTGGGCTGAAACACGCCATTTCTACTCTCGGTTAGCACTCAAGGTTTATCAGGGCTTTACGCTCAATTCGCAGGTTAAGATGGTGACTCCCGCTAGGCGCGACCTAGATGGCCCTGGACCTGCCCCGCTCCCGTCCTAACCAAGACCCAGTGGGAGAGCGTGGGGCTGGGCAAACCCCTTTGTTTCCACAATCTGGCACCGAGAAAGGCAGGAAGGAGGGCAGGCGGGAGGGAACTAATCTTTCCCAGCCCTAGGGCCAGACGGAGGGTCGGTCAGGCAGGGAAGGGGATGGAGAATGAGAAGGGCAAGGGCAAGGATCTCCCACCCCAGCCAGCCCGGACCCTACCTCAGCCCCACCCCGGAGCGCCTGCGGAGGGCACAGAGCGCCTCGGCCTCCCTCACCTCGTCCTCCTGCTCGCTCCGGAAGCACAGGCACGCCGCCCGCTTCTTGAAGCCCTCGCGGTCATACGTCCGCGTCTGGTTGGGCTTGAACTTCATCATAGAGGCGGGCTCCTGCTGCCGCTGCTGCTCCGGCCGCCGCCGCGGGGGCCCGGCCGCCGCCACCCCGCCGGGGAATGGGGCGAGGGCCAGTTGGGGCGCAGGGAGGCGAAGCGGCAGCGCGTGGAAGGCGCAGGGGGGCCGGGTCAGTCCCAGAGCCGGCGACTGCTGCGACGCGGGGTAGCGCGCGAGCGCCGGTCACTGAAGCCCGGGTGCTGGAGAGGAAGCGCCGCCTCTGCCCGGGCGTCCGCTGCTCTCCATGGAGCCCGCCTCCTGCTCGCCTCCGCTCCCTCCCGCTGCTGTTGCTGCTGCGGCCGCTGCCGCGGGAAGGAGAGCAAAGCTTGAGGCACGCGCCACAAGGAGACAGTTGCAGGAACTACCGCCGACTGGGCAGCTGCGCCGCGGCAGCTTCGCGCCGCCCCCTCCGCCGCCTTTAAGGAGGCCGCGCCCGCCCCGCCCCCGCGCGCTCCGCCCTGTGCGCGCCTCCGCGCCTGCGTGCCGGGACCGTTGCGGCGGGGGAGGGGCCTCGGCGTTCAGGCGGCTGGATTTGGGCGGGGTGGAGGGCTAGTGCTCCAGCCGAGGGCAGGACGAGGCTCCCTGTGAAGGGAAAGAAGCAAAGACCCTCTCTACCTGTGTGTGAATCCCGTACTTTTCCCTGTGAGCATCTTAAATCGCCTCTCCGCGAGAGGGAGTCTAACCGCAAGCCTCCTCAGCAAAGTCGCTCCCTGGTCAGGAGATGCCAGGAGGTGTCACAGCGAAGGCAGTCTCCTCAGTGTAGACGTCCAGAGTGCGCCTGTCGAGTGCGAGGAAAGAAGCGAGTGAAGGCCTAGAAAGGTGAAGACTTTGGTTGAGAGGTTTTATTGTTTCTGTTTCCAGGGAAAGGGAGAAGGCACATTTCCTTTTTATTTTTTTAATCTTTGGTTGGGGCTGGCTTGTGTTGTTTCAAGAGTTAACTCGAGCTTGAACGTTTCTTTGAAGGCACAGACATCTTCCATTTTTCCCACCCTCAAGGATGCATTCATTAATGCCGGCAATGGCTAATATCTCCTAAATTCATCTCAGGCTAAGTAACAGGCACAGCTAGGTGCTGGGGCCATGTCGCTAAATAGAAGGGCACGTCTGCTATCTAGGGGCTTGCAGTGTTTCTGGGACTTGGGACAAACACCTTTTAAGTTTTCGTACAAGTGCTAAAATAGGAGCCAGGGGGCCTATCTTAGGAAGGTGGTTTTTTGTTTTGGGTTTTTGTTTGTCGGTTTGTTTTTGGCCGCACCCACCCGTGGCATGTATTACTTCCTGGGCCAAGGATCCAGCCCACACCACAGCAGCCACCCCAGCCACAGCAGTGACAATGCCATCTCCTTAACCCACTGAGCCACCAGGAGACTCCTTAGGAAGGTATTAAGGAAGTTCAGGGGAGCCCCTTACTCCCACCATCCTGTCCCACCACAGAGCTGCGGCTGTGTAGGTCCAGCCACATCTGACAGTTCGTTCCTTCATTCCTAGAGGGCCTACTGTGTGCCAGGCATTGACATCTAAAATCAGCCCCTGCCCTGCCAAAAACTTAGGCACCCGAGGACAGACAGTCATGCCAGTACATGTAAAATTACCAGTGTGACAAGGTCTCAGGTGGTAGAAGGTTTTATAGGGAGATTTGACCAAATCTGCAAGTCAGAAAAGGCAGCAGGACAGGAACTGACCGCTGAAGGAAGAGGAGGAGCTAAGCAGACCAAGAGCCAGGTGAACTTTCAAGACTGAGGGAACTGGGCCTTATGCAAAGTCCGGAGGGAGAGGGAGAGAGGAGAGTTTGTAGAAATGAAAGAAAAAGGCCATCTGGCTGCAGATGGGGGTTCAGGGAGGTGAGCTCCACCTCTGGCCCAGGGACCTGTGAGTAATGAGCTCACAGAGCTTGGGAGCCCTTGGAGAGCTCAAAGCAGCACGTCAGTCTTCTTTTACTAGACTCTGACTTCTTTCATGTTAAGGACTGATGAATCTAACTCATTTTCTTACCCCCAGAGCCTAGCAGGTACAAGTTTGTACGATGACTTGATGTTGAATAAGTGATTTAAGAAATGAGGTTTTAGCATGGCATAATTAGAAATCCTATCAAATCTGTGTGGAGATATTTTCTAAGCCTTAGCTTAGTGAACCCACTTGAAATTTATTTCCAGATTTACAAACAGGGACAGAGCACAGCTAGCTAGGGACTCCTGGACAGCTGATACACAAATAATTATTTTTAGATATTCTTTCAATTGATAAAATGATTAACCTCGCTCTAGTCTTTTTAAGTGACAAGGAAGATTTTCTCTCTGCTTAAAACTCTTCAAAGGTCTGGCTTCTAATTGGCATATAAATACTAGTTGATTGAATGTTGGTTCACCCAAGTCCTTTTATGTAATATTTACATGAGGCGAAGCATGAATAAGAATTAACTGGGAAGGAAAGAGGAAGATGCCTAGTTAGTTAAAGGAAGAAAAGGCAGCAGCACAAAACTAGTGAACCTGAGCATAGGCCCATTCTTTTTGGTTCTGGAGCATAGGATCTGGTTGAAGAGAGCGTGAGTTCAGATCTCATGTGAATCCAATTACTAAATTACTATATGTAGCTTTTCTCTCAGATGGGTATAATACGGTTTATACTATCTTGTACAAAGCTTAACTAAGGGTCTGAAAGTGCTTTAAAACTAGAAAGCATTTAAAGAAACGTAAGATTAAGTTATTAACAAAGAAATTTTCATTGGTGATCTCTCCTTTTTCCTTTTTCCAAGAAGTAGAGGGATGGAATTCCTGTCGTGGCTCAGCAGTTAACGAACCCAACTAGCATCCATGAGGACGTGAGTTTGATCCCTGGCCTCGCTCAGTGGGTTAAGGATCCGGCGTTGCTCTGAGCTGTGGTGTAGGTCACAGGCATGGCTCGGATCCCAAGTTGCTGTGGCTGTGGTGTAGGCCAGCAGCTATAGCTACGATTTGACAAAGACCAAAAAAAAAAAAAAAAAGAAAAGAAAATGTAGAGTAGTAATGGAGAGGGTCAGGTGCTTGGGGAGGGCTGTGGATTTTCACAGTGTGAGAGAGGGTTCTTCATTTAAAAGGAATTCTACAACAAATCATTTAAAATGAATGCTTTGATACAAGAATAACTCCCCCTTTTTTATTAATTAACTTACTATATTATTGCAGTTATTTGAGAGGGACCTAATGGAAAAGAAAACTTGTGTGATTGAAACAAGAGAATAGAGAAAGGCTGAATTACAAATGCTGGGTCTTCATTTTCCTGTGTCAGTTTCTTAGAATTAGGGGGCATACCCCAGCCCAAAGCTCCCGGCTTTGTGTTGTCTAATCTGTGTTATGCATCTGAAATGAACTATTCAAAGCTTAGATCATATTCAGTCAGATCATAGTTGAGATAGATGCAAACTTATTTTTCCTCTTCAGGGCCAGTAAGGACTGGGCTACACTGGCTGGTTCCCTTAGGGATCAGAGTCCAATTTCAGGTTAATCTCTATTTAGTTCACTTACCACGGTATTGTCTTACCTAGAACTTATTATACACAGAGCCATTTCTTATACTGTTTTCAAATATTTGGAACCTCAGAGAGGATACTTCTTTTACCTAGGTTCTTTTAACAGTGTAAAGTATCTTGGAGGTTGCTGCCTTCTGTTGTAATTGACTCACAATGTTACCATGAAGTAAGCTCTTTCTCTCCTGGTAAAACCAGTCATGACAAATGATCCCTTCCTATGTCTTTCTCATCATAATTAACAAGCAGTCTTAACTGAGCCTTAGCCAGTGTTGGGTGCTTCTCATGATCACATTTGAATGATCTTGGCAGCCGCCCTATGAGGCAGCCACTATTTATTGTCTCCAGTTCTCTCTTTGCAGCCCACATTCTTAATCCCTGCACTGTATTACTGCGCGCTTGTCTTGCGTCTTCTATTACATGGTGATTATTATTTCATGTGTGCTGTATTCTAACAGTGAGATTTCTTTCCATTTTAAAATGAAGAAGTAGATTTGTTTAAGGTGGAATCTGGAAGGACACTCTTACAATGAGACATAAAAGTGGAGGTCCTGATTAATTTCATATCACCTAAAGTGATTTTTCTTTTTCCTTTTACCAAAGGCATAGACTAGAATGGAGTGAGCAAAGTTTTAAAATTAAAAAGCCTTAAGTTAGATTCAAGCTTTAGGGTTAAAAATCTTAAAAGGAATTTATCAATCCAACCAGTGTTTGTAAAACTTTAAAAGCAGACTTTGGTTTGGCCATTTATAATCTTTTCTTTCATTGAAATAAATGGTTTCCAGATTTACAACTCATTTTTATATCCTCAGTTTACTATAGAGCACTTGTTTCATAAGCATCACATTTGTATGCAGTTCTCTGTGGCTAGTAAAGATGTTTACTGGGAAGCACACTTCCTCCTTTCCTTCTTTATCATTCAGAGAAAGGTATATGCCAAGTGCTTATCTCCTTGGCAAAGGCATGACTTAACATTTTCACCAACTCCTCCTGGACAGCATTTTGAACTTCTGCTTCATTTGGAGAGTGTCTTTTTGCTGTATAACAATTATGTGTGGTCTTTTTTTTTTTGAGGATAAAGGCTAAAAAAAGAATGCTCACATGAGAACGCATGTTATCAGTTGTAATGTATGGACTTGTTTTGGTCTAGATTCAAACAGCAACAACAACAAAAAGACATTTAGAAGGTAATTAGGGAGTGTGAATGAATATTTTATGATATTAAGCAACTATGGTTACTTCTGGGGGCTGTGATCATGTTTAGAAAGAGGACTCTTTACTTCTTCCACCAACAGTGACAACAGAACTAGCAAAGAAAACATCATGGGGGAATGGAAACAACATGTAAGCAGTGATAATGATAGCTGACACCTATTGAGTGCCTCCAACGTGATAGTCTATGTTCTACATTACAGTTTTTATTTTCCATCATCATTTCCATTTTACAGATGAGAATCTTGACACATAGATGGTTAAGTAACTTACCCAGTTCACAAAACTAGAAAGTGGAAGTGGAAATAAGAGCTGAACTCAGGATTGCAGAACTGTAATTATCATCACAGTGACGAACAGTGAAGGTAGAACTAACAACCAGAAGACACAGTAGCAGTCTTTGATGGATATCTTACCTTTGGCTAGAGACCATACTGTATTTGGATGAAGATAACTGGGAGGTGAATTTGCAATCAGAGCTCAAGTCCTAGGCAACGTGAAAGTTTCTTACATGCTTGAAGATTGAACTAAGTCTTTGAACGCACAACAGCTTCTTATATAAAAGTGAAGGGGAATTTGAAGGAATGAAGTTGTGGAAGTCTAACAAATATGAATAAAAAAAGACTGGAAATTAGTACATTGACAATTAGTATATTGACAATTGAGTATCTTTAGTACTGGTATTGAGGGTGACAAAAATTCTTATTTATGCTTTTTGTCACTTTCCAATGATTCTACAGTGTCCATCTATTACTTTGATAATTTTTCTAGAAGGAAAATCTTGGACGTGTTAAGTCAAGCATTAACTTTTCTCAAACTCCACCAACGGTTAATGGCATCTGTTTGTAGTACTAAAACAGGGGAGGTCTTTGAACTTTTCTCACTCTTTACAAACTCATTTGATCAAGATGGGAAAAGATCCATACAAGTTCATTAATTTGGTCCTGAATACCTGAGTTTATCTCTTTTTCCCTTATATATATTAGTTGAAAGGAAGTTATTCACTTAGTAGGTGTAAAAAATGATCCTAGATTATATAGATGTACATTGTTTTCGTAGATTTTGTTTTGTTTTGTTTTGCTTTTTTACTCTGAGGTTACTACCAGTAGAAGTTCCTTAAAAAGGGCTGGTAAAGGATAATGAACCTCTTGAAATTATACGCAAATCTTTGTGTGTTTGTGTACATATATATCTTTTTGGAAGAGGCTGAGATCACAACTTTCATACATTTTCAGGGAACCCCTCAGAAGGATTAAGAATCACTACCTGAGGAGTTCCCATCATGGCACAGAGGAAACGAATCCGACTAGGAACCATGAGGTTGTGGGTTTGATCCCTGGTCTCGCTCAGTGGGTTAAGAATCTGGCATTGCCATGAGCTATGGTGCAGGTCACAGATGCGGCTCACAACTGGCGTTGCTGTGGCGCTGGCGTAGGCTGGCAGCTGTAGCTCTGATTAGATCCCGTAGCCTGGAAAACTCCGTATGCTGTAGGTGTGGCACTAAAAAGACAAAAGACAAAAAAAAAAAAAGAGAATCACTACCTGAAATGGACACACCTGTAAATCCCAAACAAGAGCAATAGGGGTCCGAATATTTTGTTAGGAAGCTAGAGTCAGAGTTGGAATCAGGTGACACTGTCAATAATGTTGATATGGAGTTCACAAATAAGATATTACAGTTATAGGCTGGTTGTGAGCTTGTGAATCAGAATCCAGTTCTAGGGACAGAAACTGTCCAGATCCAGGAAAAAGGAACAGAAAGAACACAACAAAGGCAGTTTTAGTACATACCTGTTGCTTGAAAAGGAATCAATTTTAGATGTGGGTAATACAAGGTTTCCAGTAATGATTTTGTATTAGTATGAGTTAACGTGTCTGACTTCCAGATAACTATGTGATTACACCAACTGTCCTTTCTAAGGGGTCTCACTACGTCATATGAACAATTTATAAGAGATTCAGGGATGACGGACTCCCTGCTTTCTGTTACTTCCTTACTACCTTCACTACGTTTATCAGTAATGTCTGAGGCTTCAAAATCTTCAGGGAGTGATCCCAGAAAAGTGATTATCAACATAATCTTACTACTTGAAACCATATCATACAAATGCAGGTTATTGTTGGGTCAAGATGTTCCACCAAATAATAATAATAGCATTTGGTTTTACAGTTCGGAGAATGAGAATAATTTATTTCAAGGATTGGCTGGTTAGTAGGACTGGTTCTTATGGAACACTGGATGAATTTATTTCTTTATGTTCAGTACACTGTGGCAAGTACTGTGGAGGATACAAAAGATGAACATAAAGTTTTAACTTCACGATATAGTCTTGAGGAAAACTGAAACAGTGCAAAGTGGTATAGAAGTATAGAGCAGAGCATTTAACTCAGTGTGGTCAAGTGCCAAAGTATAACCACATTTGGAGGCTGGTTGAGGGCTCTTCAACAGTAGCACACATGCGCACACACACAGACTCCATCCCTAATGAAAATAGCTTTTGGGAGTTCCCGTCATGGCTCAGTGGTTAACGAACCCAACCAGGATCCACGAGGACACGAGTTTGATCCCTGCCCTTGCTCAGTGGGCTAAGGATCCATCGTTGCTGTGGCTGTGGCTGTGGCGGGCAACTATAGCTCCGATTTGACCCCTAGCCTGGAAACTTCCATATGCATCGGTGCAGACCTAAAAAGCCAAAAGCTAAAAAAAAAAAAAGGAAGAAGAAAGAAAATAGCTTTCATTATCACTTTTCCTTTCATTTTTAAAAAGGAAATTAGTAATACATTAAAGTATGGTGTATGGAAGAGATGCTCTATTTCAGTTTTATATTCTCTAGGCATCTTCTATATTCTAGTTTTCTGTAAAAGTCACATTATTTTAAAAGGCATTCATATGCAGATGCATTTTCTACTGATGAATTTTTCAGGCTGAACTTTTATATATCTAGTCATCAAAAAAAAAGTATTGTTCTATCTTTGACAGAGTTTGGTAATATTAAGATAAATGTTCACTTATTTAACCCACGTATAGTATAGATTTCTCTGCATGTAAGAGACATACTTGCATTTCCTAGTTTTGTTTGCCATTTAAATCTCAGCAATAATTTTTCAAACAAGGTACTGTATGTGAAGATTCATCTTTATCCCTTTTAACTTTTTGGAAAAATGAATGCTAAAATTATCTTTGGTTCCTACTATGTGTAAGTTAGATAGTTTTAAAATCCACATTTGAAGAAACTTGGGAATGTTTTAAGATAGAAAGTATCAATATGTGCTTGAAGAAAGTATTCAGGGTTTATATGTCAGGTTTCAAACTGAAGTACGAAACTGTTTTGAGATATCTGATCACAGAAGCACAAGCCATGTCCCCATTGGCTTTCTAACAATACCATTTGCCAAAGCCACTGTGACAGTCTAGTCTGTAGAAAAGACACACTGGGACAAAAGATAAGATATCTGGGTGGCAGTGCCTTTATTTTCTTAATCAGTTTTTTCTTTCTGAAATGGGGGTAAAAATACCTGTCTACCCATCTCTTGGGGTTTTGTGAAGACAAAGTTGTGATAATAATTGGAAAAAACTTCAGGCAAAATGTATAGAATGAATTCAAACATGTAAGACAACTTTATAAGAAAAAACTTGTTTTAAGTGTAAATCAAATTAAAGTATAATGATAATAGCATTTTGTTTTCTTCAGATTGCCACAAAATTCAGGGAAATTAGGTTTTAGAGAGACTCTAAATTCTATATCACTTTCAAAGCATTCCTTCCCACGGTGGTGATTGTAGCTACATGGATTCTGGGAAACATCTGCCCCCTACTGTGTTGCTGATAAAGTCTAAAGAGCATGGGAAAAGATGAATGATTTGGTGAGAAGACACTTAGGATAGATAGGTGATTGCTGTTGACAAACCGTTGTTAAGGTTCTTTGTTTAAGAAAATGCCCCACCTAAAGACTTGTGGCAAGCTTATCAGACAGTCTAGTCACCATTAAAGGCAGCCATGAGAGAAAAACTCTGCATAGTGTCACGTAATAATCTGAGTTTTCTTTTTCCCAACTGCATGTCTTTATACCACCTCTCATTTATTTGTTCTCCTTGTTCAACATTCCTCTCTTCCACCAAAGCCTTCCTAAGACTGGTTCCACCTTCAAGTTAACAGAGGCTTAAATTCATTTTTCTTGAGGAAATTTCAGAATATTTCCTGCTTTTGTCCATAATTCAGTGATATTGTATTTATTTTTCTTGGCTAAAGGAAACCAGTGGCTAAAATGCTTTCTAAAAGTTTTCTTCTACTGCTGCCTATGCCTTCTTTGAGAAGTTCACGTTTACTCATTGCTGGTATAGAGATCTTTTCAAAGGGTTAAATCCATATTATTATTCCATAATATTTGAAAACAACTAGATGTCTAGTAGTAGAGAAATTGTTATATAAATTATAATATCCACTTGAAAGTTTACTATGTAGCTATAAAAAACACTGCTTAAGTAGCTTCTAAACAAAGTTAAAGCGTAAAAAGTAAATACAATACAGTCACAATTATATGAAGATCCTTGAGTATAGGTAGGCTTTTTTCTTTACACTTTTCTGTATTTTCCCAAGCTTCTATCATGAGCATTTTCATTTTTATATTAGAATAGAGCCTCTTTGCTATTTTAATCCCCAGCCAAAGCATACTTGCTTTCACATTGATTAGTAAGAATAAAAACAGGTATAATCGCAACAATAATGATTTTTTAAAATTCTGGAAGGAACTGGTGTGCAACAACTGAGTTCACTCCAGACCATTCACCTTTAAGTCAGACCTAGAGATCAGCCTGTTATGTGGGAAATAGGAAGTGGTGAGGTTACTGTAGCTTTGTGGTTGACTTCATTTAACCTCAGCCACTGTAGGCATATCATACCTCGAAAGCCTCCATTACTGCCATCTGCTTCATCTTTCACTATCTCTTCTCTTTCCAACTTCTTATTTTATTTCCTCCAATGACTAGATCAATGGACAGGAAGGGAGGGAAAAAATGAAGCAGGTCAAACTTAAAGGGTATAGGAAAGATTCTTTTTTTCCTTACTTCTATCTCTACCGGCAGGAGAGGTCCCTTTGGACAAATTCTGAAGAACAGAACTATTTCATGTAACTGAGCACTTCTTCAGCCAATGGAGCTTATGACCCAGTTGTGGGAGTGAAGTTGGTTTCCCTTTTATTTCTTAGAGTAACTTTTAAAAAGGCACTGGAGTGTATAGCAGTTTCTTTCTTACTTACTTTCTTTTGAGCACTAAAAATTTAAAATAATATTATCCCATTAACATTTTGTGAAATTGGTCAATGCCTAATGCAGCTTCTCTGTCATAAGATCGTTGCAGTATCATATTTAATAAAGGTTTTGTGGGCAGAGACTGTCTAAGGACATGGAATAATACTTATTGGGAGACCCCCTAAAATCTCCATTAGCTCTCCAAGGACACTAAAAATTAACACCAAAAAATTTTGTGTTCTGTGATACAAACAATCTCAGTCTTTAAAATATTGAGGAGGAAAGCTGACTCTAGGAAATTATGCCCTAGCTGTTTATTTTGTAGCATATAATTTGTGCAATTATAAGACAAGTCCTCTAAGTACTATCTAGTTGGAAAGAAAAATAAATATTTGCAAGTTGAAAAAGAAGAGCAATAACAGATGTCTGTCCAGAGTACTACTCTCCCTGGGATTCTAGGAAGGCTGGCAGTGGAGGTCTTTTTTTTAAATATCTTTTTATTTTTTAATTTTTATTTATTTATTTGGCTGCAACCATGGCATATGAAAGAGGAGTCCCTATCGTGGCTCAGTGGTTAACGAATCCGACCAGGAACCATGAGGTTTCAGATTCGATCCCTGGCATCATTCAGTGGGTTAAGGATCTGGCGTTGCCTTGAGCTGTGGTGTAGTTTGTAGACATGGCTTGGATCCCACTTTGCTGTGGTTGTGGTGTAGGGTGGCTACTACAGCTCCTGTTAGACCCCTAGCCTGGGAACCTCCATATGCCGCGGGTGCGACCCTAAAAATGACAAAAGATGGGAAAAAAAAAAGTAAAGTTCTTGGGCCAGGAATCTAACCTGTGCCACAGCAGTGACCTCAGCTGCTGCCGTGACAATGCCGGATTCTTAACCTGTTACGTCGCAAGGCAAGTCCCACATATGTCTTGAAATGAGAGTTTCCAGGTAAGACAGGGAAAGAAGATGGGCCCCAGTAAAGGGAAGATCATGTTCAAAGGCACTGCTGGGTGAAAGAGAATCTTCAGGAAAACAAAAGGTACTTGCTGACAATAGCTGAAGGCAAGGCCAAGGAATCGGGCACAAGCTACATCACAATCTTAAATGCAGGCTAGGAAGTTGGACTCTGTTGTGTAGACCAGAAGTATCAAGATGACCTCAGAAAGAATATTACTGGGCTGGTGTAGCTGTTGTAAAATAGTTTCAGGTTTGAATGCCTTTAAGTGGGATAGGTCTTTTCCAGGTCATACTGCTTCCTACTTGACCATATTAAACCATATGACTGCATATTTAAATACTTGGTAGTGAAGGCTTTTGAGATTGTCTCAAGAAACCTCTGGGAAGACAATGGGAAGCCATGAAGGAATATAGGGCAATGACATGATCCTGTTCGTAATTTAGGAAGGTCAGGCATGGAGTAAAGTAGAAAACAGTTTTTGTTAACAATTGTTAGCACGAACTGTAGGGAAAGGCTGATTAGAAAGATTATTTAGGAGATAGGATCTATAGGACTTGGTAGCTGATGGTGTGTGGAGGATGAAGAGGGAGGAGGTCTAAAATGGCATCTAGGTTCTTGCTCTGGTAAAGAGGTAGACTGAGGTGTCATTCACTGAGAAGGGGGCTTTGCAAAAGAAGTACCAGGGTAGAGACAATGCAGGGATGTTCAATTTGAGACCAGGTAAGTCTGATGGTACTGTGGGATATTTTGTCAAGCTATCAAATGGGCTAGTGAGATGGATACTGTGGGCATCCTGGTCCAGATCCAAACCAGGTTATTGGGTGCAAGCTTCTCTTTGTACCCTACCTGGGCTCTATCCCAAGGACAGAATGGATTTCTGTTCTTGCTTGTTGCGGCCTACCTCAGTTCTCAATTTGTATCCATCCTTCAGGGGTTTTAAGGAAGAGGAATGTAATTATGTTTTATTTTCTAGAGACTATTCCCTCCCTCTTCCACCCATGAACTAACTGCCCCAGAGTTTTTTTGTGCTATTACTGTTAGGAGGTAATTGTGTCTGCATGGTTAACCACCCAGCAGCCCATGCTGAGATTCATGGCCTGCATGTGAACATGAACTGCTCCCAGCAAGTGGTGGCAGACACCCAGCCTGGGCTGTGAGCACCCCTGGCACAGAAAGCTTCCCTTTCCCATAAAATGGACTGATTTGTCTATATTAGGCTTACTGGAGGGGATCAGTCTGGGCTGCATGTGGGGTTGGAACTAATGGCAAAACCATTCTTAGAAGCTTGGCAGGACACATGCCAAAGAACAACTACTTTGGGGGGCTGTAAAGCATTTGCATTGCCTTCAGTAAGCCTTGCCCTCTGGACCTAAGAGGGTTTTGTAATCTACTTTCTACTTCATACATGCCTCAAAATGACCAAATTCTTGATGTGACTTTGGCGTTTGAAGCTATACAGAAGATGAAGCAAATGCTCAGCAAGTGCAAACCATGAAGGCCCTCCATCAGGGAGGAATACTCAGTTGCAGGCCTTGTGGAAACATAGGGGTCTGTGAGCCTCAAGGTGGCTCCTTGATGTTTTGGGGAGTCCACACACTACTCTTTGAGGTAGTGGGAAGGAATATCTGGATTAAGGGCAAGAAAGGGTCATTGAAGCCATTTTAATTCATTTGTACATTTGTGTTTACCAGCTATTACAATGCTGGTTGGCAAGTTGAGAAAAAGAAAGTTAAACACAATTTCACCACCCCAAAATCTTCTCCAAATCCTTTTTGCATGTGCGTTTACAAACATTGGTTTCATTATAAAATTGAAATCATGTTGTGTATTTATTTAAATTAAGGTATAATTTGTATAAAGTAGAATGTAGAGATGTTAGGTGTACATTTTTATGTTTTGGTGAATGTGTACTCACCCTGTTCCTTTTCCTCCCCTTCCAGCCATATTCCAAGGTTAGAACATTTCTCATAGCTTCAAAAGTTCCCTTGCCTCTCTTCAAATCAGTTTGCTCTCTCCACCTGATTTCCACACTTCTAGGCAAACATCTTCTGATATCTATTGCTACAGATTGGTTTTGCTAGTTCTTTAACTTCATGTAAGTGGAGGCATATAGTAAAGTTTTATATTACCAAAAAAAAAACCACACACAAAAAATTAGTAACATATATGAGCCATTTCTATTTCAATAATATACATATATTTTGGCCACACCTGTGGCATGTGGAAGATCACAGGCCAGGGATCAAACCCAAGCTGCTGCAGTTACAATGCTGGATACTTAATCAGCTGTACCACAAGGAAAATCCTTTATTTCAATAACATTTATCCACAACATCACTTTTAATGGAAAAATAATATGGATTTTATTATTATTATTATTATTACTGGCCTCATCCATGACATGTGGAAGTTCCTAGGCCAGGGATCAAACCTGAGCCACAGCAGTGACACCACCAAATCCTTAACTGCTAGGCCACCAGGGAACTCCAATATTGCTTTTTAATGAATGCGCTGCACCATATTTATTTAAGCAGTTCCCATTGATAGATATTTTGATTGCTTTAATTCTCCCCTGCCTCTCTTCCTTCCTTCCTTCTTTCCCTCTCATCCTTCTTTCCTACTTTCTCTCCTTCTTTCATTCCATCCTTGCTATAATGAACATCCCTGTTATCAATATCATTATAGGCAAGACTTTACACATGAGGCAACATGAGTTTACATTCCTAGAAGTAGAACTGCTGTGTCAAATACGTATTTTTAAAAAAACACATTGTAAGATATATTTCCAAATTGCCTCCAGAAAGACTGCTTTAATTTATTTCTTGGTATCATTAAAACATATAAATTTATTTTCTTACACCCCCAGCAACATGGAGAGCTGGGGGGAAAAAGTCTT
Source organism: Catagonus wagneri (assembly GCA_004024745.2). Lineage (NCBI taxonomy): Eukaryota > Metazoa > Chordata > Mammalia > Artiodactyla > Tayassuidae > Catagonus > Catagonus wagneri. The sequence continues at coordinate 5,266,565 of PVHT021183619.1, read as the reverse complement.
TTATCTCAGTCAATTTCACAGTATAAACATGGTATCTTATTTAATCTGTATCTGTCTTATTTTTAATAGGTTGAAGACTTCTGAGGAAAATTCGATTTTGTCATTTTACAATGGAAGTAATTGTCCTCTTCTTTAAAAAATACATTTTCCGGAGTTCCTGTTGTGGCGCAGCAGAAAGGAATCCAACTAGGAACCATGAGGTTAGGGGTTCAATCCCTGGCCTTGCTCAGTGGGTTAAGTCTCTGGCATTGCGGTGAGCTGCGGTATAGGTCACAGAGCAGCTCGGATCCCACATTGCTGTGGCTGTGGTGTAGGCCGGCAGCTGTAGCTCTGTTTAGACATCTAGCCTGGAAACCTCCATATGCCGCAAGTGCGGCCCTCAAAAGCAAAAAATAAAATAAAATAAATTTATATATTTTCCAAATGACCAGTAAACTGGTTATGGAAAAAAAATGATCCTATTAAAGACTGGAGAATTAGAAAAATCAGTGAAAAAAGCCACCAGCCAAACTTTCTCTATTACTTTTAACAAATGGCTGTATTCTATAATGATTGATACTGGCCTTATTCTGTAATCTATTTTTGACTAGTTTTTGCTTTTTGAGTAATCCTTTAATTTTCAATTATTGTTAGAACAGTTTTGTTCCTGCTTAAGAAACAAATAAATTCAATTTTGAATGACTAGGTTTTTCTTTTTTCTTTCTTTTTCTTTTTTGCTTTTTAGGGCCGCACCTGTGGCATATGGAAGTTCCCAGGCTAGGGGTCGAATTGGAGCTACAGTTGCTGACCTATACCACAACCACAGCAACGCGGGATCTAGCTATGTCTGTGATGTACACCACAGCTCGTGGCAACGCCAGATCCTTAACCCACTGAGCAAGGCCAGGGATCAAACCTGCATTCTCCTGGATCCTAGTCAGGTTCATTAACCGCTGAGCCATGAAGGGAACACCGAATGACCAGGTTTCTCAGTAAAAGTTAATCCACTAAGGATACTTTATTTATAAATTAATTTTATCTTTTTAGGGCCGCACCCAGGGCATATGGAAGTTCCCAGGCTAGGGGTCAAATTGGAGCTGTAGCCGCTGGCCTAGGCCACAGCGACAGCAACATGGGATCCGAGCTGGATCTGGGACCTACACCACAGCTCACGGCAAGGCCAGATCCTTAACCCCCTGGCAGGTATGCCAGGGATCGTACCTGCATCCTCATGGATACTAGTCAGGTTCGTTTCTGCTGAGCCACAGTGGGAACTCCTACTAAAGATACCTTAAACCGGGACATACCTTTGATATTTTCAGAATGATTAAGGGAGAGCAAAATAGCCAGTGTCCAGGATGCCACTTGCTTTTTGCCACGTTGTCCAGCAACAAAGTTAGTTAATGAGGTTTGAAAACATTCCAATCTTTTCTGTGAAATCCCAGACGGATTTAGTACCATCCTATTAGTACATTATTATTTTATTTCAAGCCTAACTGATGTATCATCATTATCCACAAATATAAACAAAGAGGTCCATTTTGTTTAAAATTTTAATTGGGATAACTCAGTTCCTTATTTGTAGAATTGAGAGGGTTGGTTAAGTTTACCTCAAAGGTCCCTTTGAAACCTAAAACTCTTTTTTTTTTTATGTTGCCCTTTTTCTTTTAATAACAATGAATTTTATTTCAATTATAGGTGTACAAAGATCATCACAAGTCAATGTGATAGATTTTGTGTCCCAAACTCACAGTGCATCCCCCCACCCCCCAGATTGTCTTATTTGAAAAACCAAGGTTTTCCAAAATCTGTGAGTCATTGCCTGTTCTTCAAAGAAGTTCATTGTGTCTCTTTAGTTTCCACATGTAAGCGGTAGCATTGGGTGTTGCTGTCTAATTGTCTGGCTGGTTTCACTTCGCATGATTATTTCTTGGTCCATCCATGTTGCTGTAAATGTTGTTATTTCGTTCCTTTTAATGGCTGGGTAATATTCCATTGTGTGTATGTACCATATCTTCCCTATCCACTCTTCTGTCAATGGGCATTTAGGTTGTTTCCATGACCTGGCTTCTTCCCTTTCTAGCTGCTTTAGATGTAAAGTTAGGTTGTTTATTTGAGCTTTTTCTTGTTTCCTGAGGTGGGCTTGTATTGCTATATACTTTCCTCTTAGAACTGCTTTTGCTGCATCCCAGAGGTTTTGGAGTGTCGTATATTTGTTGTCATTTGCTTCTAGGTGTTTTTTAATTTCCTCTTTGATTTCTTCAGTGATCCATTGGTTATTTAGGAGCGTATTGTTTAGTCTCCACGTGTTTGTATTTTTTGCCGTTTTTTTCTTGTTGTTGATTTCCAGTCGTATAGCATTGTGGTCAGAGAAGATGCTTGAAATGATTTCAATTTTCTTAAAGTTACTGAGGCTTGATTTGTAACCCAGGATGTGATCAATCTTAGAGAATGTTCCATGTGCACTTGAGAAGAATGTGTATTCTGTTGCTTTTGGATGGAATTTCCTATAAATATCTATTAAGTCCATCTGATCTAATGGTTCCTTCAGGGCCTGTGTTTCCTTATTGATTTTTCTGTCTGGATGACCTGTCCATTGCTGTAAGTGGGATGTTAAATTCCCCTGCTATGATTGTGTCATTGTTGATTTCTCCTTTTAAGGTTGTGAGCAGTTGCCTTATATATGGTGGTGATCCTACATTGGGTGCATAGATATTTACAATTATTATATCTTCTTCCTGGATTGATCCTTTGATCATTATGTAGTGCCCTTCCTTGTCTCTTAAAATGTTCTTCAACTTACAGTCTATTTTGTCTGATATGAGTATTGCTACTTCAGCTTTCTTTTGATGCCTGTTTACATGGAATATTTTCTTCCGTCCTCTCACTTTCAATTTGTATGTGTCTCTAGAAGTGAAGTGGGTCTCTTGAAGACAGCATATATATGGGTCTTGTTTTTGTATCCATTTGGCTAGTCTGTGTCTTTTGGTTGGGGCATTCAGTCCATTAACATTTAAGGTAATTACTGGTATATATGTTCTTATTGCCATTGTATTAACTGTTTGGGGTTTTTGTTGCTCTTTTTTTTTTTACCCTGAAGTTTTGATATAGGAGTCTATATACAAATGAGATTGTTTTAAGTTGTTGGTTTCTTAATTGCATGTGCGTCTCCAGTGACCTGCATTTGTGCTCTCTTCTCACGATTTCTGATTTTGGTAGCATAATTGTGCATGGATGATTTAGTATCTTTACAATACATATGCCTTTCCTGGTGAGCCTTGTCATTTGTGGTGTTTTTGCTTCTGGTTGTGGCCTTTTCTTTTCTGACTAGAGAAGTTCCTTTAAGATTTGTTGTAAAGCTGGTTTAGTGTTGCAGAAATCTCTTAGCTTTTGCTTATCTGTGAAGGTTTTGATCCCTCCTTCAAATCTGAATGTGAGCCTTGCAGGGTAAAGCAATCTTGGTTGGAAGTTTTTCCCTTTCATCACATTAAGTATATCATGCCACTCCCTTCTGGCCTGCAGAGTTTCAGCTGAAAAATCTGCTGATAACTTTATTGGGGTTCCCTTGTATGTCATTTGTTTCTTTTCCCTAGCTGCTTTCAAAATTTTCTCTTTGTCTTTAATTTTGGTCATTTTGATTAATATGTGTCTCGGGGTGTTCTTCCTTGGGTTTATATTATATGGTACTCATTGTGCTTCCTGGATTTGAGTGAGTGGTTCCTTTCCCATATTAGGGAAGTTTTCGGCTATTATCTCCTCGAATATTTTTTTTGTCCCCTTCTCTCTCTCTTCTTCCTCTGGCACCCCTATAATACGGATGTTGGTGCATTTAACATTATCCCAGAGTTCTCTGAGACTCTGCTCATTTCCTTTCAATCTTTTATCTCTTTTCTCTTCCGCATTAGTGATTTCCACTAATCTGTCCTCCACCTTGATGATTTGTTCTTCTGCCTCCAGTATTCTACTGTTGGCTGCTTCTAATGAATTTTTTATTTCAGT
>PVHT021183619.1:5205656-5261587 GCA_004024745.2 Catagonus wagneri | reverse complement strand
CACAGAGCTTGTTTTTCTGGGCTTTTCTCTTTCTCCCTTATCTGAGTTAGAGTTTTCTGTCTTTTCATTTTTATAGGTTTTTGGTGTGGTGACCTTTTTGCCAACAATAGAGTGGTAGCCTCTCTTAGTTCTGGCATTTGCTTCCCCTGTGGCTAAAGTTGGTATGGAGGGGGCTTGCTGTAGGCTTCCTGATGGGAGGGAGTGATGCCTGCTCACTGGTAGGTGGGGTTGATTCTTTATCCCTCTGATGGGTGGGGCTTTGTCTCTGGGTGAGATTAGAGGCTGGCTGTGTGCCTGAGGGGTCTTTAGGCAACCTGTTTACTGATGGGTTGGGTTGTGATCCCACCTGGATTATTGTTTGGCCTGGGGCTTCTCAGCGCTGATGGGAGGGACCAGACTTTCCTAGAAATGGTCACCTCCAGAGAAATGCAGGCTGTTGAATGTTCCTGAGAGCTTCACCTCCAATGTCCTTCCCCCACAACAAGCCACAGTCACACCTGTTTTCCCAGGAGATCCTCCAAGAATTGCAGTCAGGTTCCTTCCGGATTCCTCTGGAGACTTTGCTTTGCCCTGGGACCCAGTGCATGTGAAAGTCTGTGTGTGCCTTTCAAGAGTGCGGTCTCTGTTTCCCCCAGTCCTGTGGAGCTCCTGCACACAAGCCCCACTGGCCTTCAATGCCAGATGCTCTGGGGGCTCTTTATCCCTGTGCCAGATCCCTAGGTGTGGGGTTTTGATGTGGAGCTCAGAACTCTCAGTCCTGTAGCTAAGTCTCTGTGATGCAAGTACTTTCCAGTCTGTGGGGCTTCCCACCCAGGAGGTATGGGGTTGCTTCTATCCTGTAATTGCCCCTCCTACCTCTTGATGTGGTCTCCTCTTTGTCTTCTGGAGTAGAATATCTTTTTTGGAAGTTTACAGTCCATTTGGTTGAAGGCTGCTCGGCATTTGGTTGTAGTTTTGTTGTTTCTTGGCAGAGAAGTTGAGCTCCAGTCCTTCTATTCCGCCACCTTAATCCAATCTCTCTGAAACCTAAAACTCTTAAGATGTAGAAATTTATCATTTTCATGGTAATTTGAGTAATATTTCTATGATAATAGAGATTAGTAAATAGCACTTTGATAAATTTTTGTTTTTGGAATGTCCACAGAGCCAGTTAGAGATTTAGTACAAATGTAGGGAGTAGGAGAGAGCCAGTTCTGGAGTCGTAGGCAGTCTGGAACCCAGCTCTGTCACTTACTATGTGTGACCTTCAGCTAGTCACTTCTCAGTTTCTACATTTTCTCATTTGTAATGTGGGGATAATGATGCTGTGTATCTCATGGGTTGTTGTGAAAGACAAATATTAAGGGAGTTCCCTTGTAGTGCAGCAGGTTAAAGATCCAGCATTGTCATTGCAGCACTTCGGGTTAGTGCTGTGGTGTGGGTTTGATCCCTGGTCAGGGAACTACCACATGCTGAGGGCATGGCCAAAAGAGGACAAATATTAAGCTCTTAAATCATTACCTTACACATAAGAAATACATATGATATGGTAACTGCTATTATGTGTTATCATTAGCAGCAGTATCATCACAGTCGGAAAGGTAGAGACTCAAACAGGAGAAGGCATCTCTTTATCATTCATCAATCTACTCTAATTTATATTTGAAACTTTTAGACTGGTTGTTCATATTATCAAACATACAATAAATCTGGTTCCCTCTGAAAGGATAAATATCCCATCTGGAAGGATATATTACCAGAAAACTTTCTCTACTCCCCTGCAAGTTCTTCCTAAGCTATCCTCTTAAATTTATGGTGGTTAAAGCCATTCACATTGTGATAGTCCCGCTGGTCTGGAAGAAGGCCTAGTACCCCTTATGGCCTGAATATACCCACTTCTCAGACCAACCCACTTCAGAGTTCCTGACACAGTGATGATAGAAGGACCACCCGACAGATCTCCAGAGGGGGTGGGATTGCTACTTACCTCATATTCCTAGAGAGATTGGTGTAAACCACTTGTATGTGGCACCTGAAACTTCTGCAGTGTCTTTCTACCAGTCCCTGTCTGCCTTTATATGACTTGCCTTGAAGTGTCCCTGGGTTTTCAGGACCTTGTTGACTCTCATCTCTAGCCCTGCCTTCATTCTTTTACCAGCAATAGAGTCTGTGTCTCATAGCTAATTGTATATGGGTCTGTTTCCGTGGCTGGCCTAGAAAAGAAGCTCAGTAATTGTGTATCTAACACAATTGCCTTAATATTGATAACATAAAAAAACAATATCCTTAATAGTGAGATTTGGAACTAGCCCAAGGCAAAGTTTTCAGAGATATCACGAATACTTCCTTTCACTCCTTCAAACTTAGGAGTATCTACTTCCTTTACCAGGAAGGTTTCTGCATGCTTACCTTTCTCTGTCATGTGCTCTGGCTAAGGCTCTACATATGTTACCTTCACTACAACTCTAAAGGCTGCTTTTATTTTTCTCATTTTACAGATGAAGCTCACAGAGATAGAAAGCAACTAGCCCAAAACTCAGCAAGAACAAATGGATTGGAGTCCAGGTTTGTGCACTCAAACCAGTGCTCTTTTCACCATGCTCCATTGTCTCCAGAAGGAGGACTGGTAGGTGGTGAGATCTGTCAATCTGACGGTCCCTTTGTCTCACGTGTTTGTAGGTGGAACTTCAAAGCTTTCCCAAATAAGTAGTACGGTTCTGAGGTGTAGAAGAAGGTAGAGTTTGTTTTCCATGTGGCAGAAGAGTTTCAAACGTTACCACCAGCTTGTCATTGATATTTAAGTTTTTTTTTGCTCAAGGGATTGTTCCCTATTAAAACAATTAAATTTACTTGGGAATAATGGGGCATCTATGGTAAGTCATTTATGTACCTTATCAGTTAAAGCCCAAATAATGTAGATTGGGACAATGAATGTAAATATATTATGTATATTATGTATTTAATTTTATATATTTACTTTAGTATAAATATATACAAATACTATATACATATATCATATTTACTTAGTTACTTATATAGTTATATAGTAAATATAGTTATATATATTTATACATATAGAATATATAGAATAATATATAGAAATATATAGAAATAAGTATATAGAGTGATCTCTCTCTCTCTCTCTCTCTCTCCTGGACACATGTTATCCAGAGATGTGTTAAATTCATTTTTCTTGTCTTTTGGAGCAAAATTTTAATTGTTCTTAAGTCATCTCTTAGATATAAAGAAAGATTGCCATTTAAAGGAATCCAAAGAAGAATTTTAGTATCTTAATTTTCTAGAAGATTAATCTAGTAGATGTATGCTTTGGTATATTTGTCAGGGCTGAATTTGTACATGAGAACAATGTCTTTGTTGTTAAATTCTAAAGAAATGCATTAGTATTAAGTTAAAGCAATGTAAATTCATACTTTTCGTTTTTGCTGTTTTATTTTTTTAGGGCCACACCTGTGGCATATGGAAGTTCCCAGGTTAAGGGTCAAATCAGAGCTGCAGGTGCCAGCCTACACTGCAGTCACAGTAATGCCAGATCTGAGCCGCATCTGTGACCTACACCACAGCTCACGGCAGCTCCAGAGCCTGAACCCACTGGACAGGTCCAGAGATCAAACCCGCATCCTCATGGATACTAGTCAAGTTTGTTACTGCTGAGCCACAACTGGAACTTCCCATTTTTGCTGTTTTAGAATGGTCACAGTAGACTCAATCGAAATATTTCTAGAAAGATATAAATACTGTATTGAGTCTTTCTTAGTAATGTCAAAGTTTTAAAGTTGTTTTTTCATTACAGAAATAATCAAGAGTAAGATTATTATTAAGTGTGCATTTATGGGGAGAAATAGTTTCTTGTTATAAAAGAGTTAATGACTGGGTTTGGTGGCATAAGGCTCTCAGGAAAGCATTTTTAAAATCAAGAATAGCCTGACAGGAGAAAAATGCACATCATTAGATGCAATTGCTGCATAAATGGTCTTTTGTTTTAGAGAGTACAGTTTATAGTAAATGAAAAAAAAATCCCATGTGCCATTTCATTGTTTACTCCATTTGTTTGCTTTCTGTGTAGTTGAATTTCACATAAAGGAGACAGTGAAAACTATTTTCAGGTGCATCATTCTATTTTCTACAGATTCTTTAAATTTTATAGCTTAGCTCTTAGTAAGTATTCTCCAGGGGGTATATGTGTGCGTGTGTGTTTTATGAGATAAGCAGAAGGGGAATGACATTTCTTTTGAAACCAACCTCTGATTTGATTGAATGTTACGTTTATTTAAACAGCAAAAAATTGGCTTTCAGTCATGTTTTGGGTTTATTTCTAACCACTTGCCAAACCTTATTTAAATTAGAAGAAGTAATTATATTTTACATTTCATAGGGCTGTGTTTCTAAAACTACAGAAACACAGATATATAGCACTCTGCCAGACAAACATTATCAAAAAACAATATATAAGATGCAGTTCTCAATCACACCACATTTTTCCATGTCTTTTTGACAGAATTTGGTTTTCATTGGATGAAATGAATTTGAGGACAAATCAATATGTTCTCACTTTGAAGCAGCAAATCTTTGCTATTGCTTATTTTATGAATGATGCATGGAACTGGCATGTGAGAATAAATGCGAAACTGATACTTAGAGGAACATTTAAAAGATTTAGGGGAAAGACAATGAAAATGTTTTGCATGGACTTCAACTCTAAATCCACAGAGATGGGGAACAGAATAGTGTGCTGTCAAGCTTCATTGGTTGTTTTAATCTTTATAACTTGGGGCCTGCTATTTAGAATTACAGCCGATAAAAGAAATACAAGGAATATTCTGAACATAAATCTCTGAATCTTATTATGTTAAGCTTTTAATTATCAGAAGGTGGTTCTGTGAAACTCAGAATCATGTGAGCCATTGGGAAGAAGGAACCAGTGCAGTTTTATAAGCAGGGACACTATTGATGGGTTAGAGGGAAAGTATTCCTTGGAATAAGTGGACAAAACAAGGTATAAATAACAGAAAAGTATGCTTATTTATTTATCCATTAATTCATTTAGCAACTATTTGACATCTACTGTGTGTCAGGCAGTTTGCTGTGCTGTGATAAGTCTAGGAGAATGTCAGTGGGACTGATGTGCTTTGGTATATTATTGGCTATTTACAGATCCCTTTTCATTCCACTTTAAAAACCTGAGTTATAATTGGATTTCCTACCATGGTGCTGTGGGTTAAGAATCCAACTGCACTGGCTTGGTTAGCTGTGGAGGTTTGGGGTTTAATCCCTGGCCTGGCACTGTGCTGGGCTGGGAACTTCCATATGCCATGGGCGTGGCCTTAAAAAACAAACAGGAATTCCCATTATGGCTCAGTGGTAACGAACCTGATTAGTATCCATGAGGACACGGATTTGATCCCTGGCCTTGCTCACTGAGCTGAATATCCAGCATTGCCATGAGCCACAGACGCGGCTCACATCTGGCGTTGCTGTGCCTGTGGTGTAGGTGGCAGCGGCAGCTCTGATTCAACCCCTAACCTGGGAACTACCATATGCTACAGGTGTGGCCCCCCAAAAAATAAAACAGCCAAAATGAAAAGTATGAAATTGCATTGCTTTAACTTAATACTAATGTGTTGCTTTAGAATTTAACAACAAGGAAGTTGTTCTCATGTACAAATTCAGCCCTGACAAAAATACCAAAGCTCGGATCCCGCGTTGCTGTGGTTGTGGCATATGCTGGCAGCTCTAGCTCCGATTCGACCCCTAGCCTGGGAACTTCTGTATATATATTGTGGATGCAGCCCCTAAAAAAACAAAAAACTCCTGAGTTATAATTAACATATAACATTGTGTTGGTTTTAAGTGTACAACATAATGAAGTGATATCTATATATATGATTATTGCAACAATGTTAGTTAACATCCATCACCAGACAGTTATAATTTTTTTCTCATAATGAGAACTTTTAAGATTTGCTCTTTTAGCAACTTTCAAATATACAGAACAGCGTTGTTAACTATAGTCACTGTGCTGAACATCCACATGACATTTATCTAATGACCGAAAGTTTATACCTTTTGACCACCTTTACCTCCCCTGCCCCCTGCTACTGACAACCACCAATCTGCCACTCTATTTCATTCTAACATGAATGTGTTATGCACAAAATTTATTTTGATTTGAATGCAATTAAAATCATTATTTTATTCAGTTGAACAAATGTATGAAATCTCATCATTTTGATCTATGATAAAGGAAAAATAGAAACATATCAATACTATATATTTATATATCTATCATATAAATATGCGATTGCTATAAACATATTTTTCTTATTTCAAAAGTGCTATGTGTAATGATTGTAAAATGCAAGTCTAATTTCCTATTCAAATAGAGGGTAGACTGGGGAACTATATCTCACAGCTCAAAATTTTGGATTCTTATGAAGAAACTGGTCCCCAAAGAGAAAACTCCTTTTCCTTTCAGTTGTGTTCTCATACAAAATAATGAGCAAATGCAGATTCAATAGAATCTAGACTTTAAAATCTAGACTTTAAGGTTCAGACTTTAACCTTACCGCCGTTTATTGAGATCATTTTGCTCTGGAAAATTGCATTGTATTCAACAGTCTTGGTGTAAATGTCTATATTGCATTTAGAGTAAGTTAACTTTGGGATACTCTTGGTCAGTTTCCACATTGCATTTATGTAAACATTTAATTTCTAGGATCTACTGAGTAATTAGGATCTGTATAAAATATGTCAAGTGTACTGGTGCAACTGAACTTTTGGAAAAGAAATAGTCCAAGATCCTGGCAAATAATTCCTGAGTCCTGCAACATTTATAAAAGTCTGTGGATCTAATAAGATACAGTCTTCAAAAACATATTCTTGTAACAAGCAGAAAGTTGGTGTAGAAATGCAGTCTTCCATGGGTCTCTTACATTTCTTCATGTCTTGTGAGCAGAAGCACTAACCGTACTAGTTACAGATTATCTTCTCAAGGATGTTTGTAATCATGAATGGCCATGGAAAATGGAGGTACTATCTCCTTCTGCAGCAAAGAAACAGGTTTATTTGCTGCCGATTATGAAAAATTCAGGATTCCTCTCCTCTCATGCAAACTGGTGCTTGTGCAGATATTATCTGGCTCTTTTCCTGTTACCCTGTGGGGACTGGGACTCTGAGAACCAGTGCAAGAAAGTGCTGATACTCCGGCTACAGGTACTGATTTGAGTAGTAAAGGTTCTAGCGTCTGACTCAAAAGTATCATGTCTTGCACTAGCATTCATGAAAGTGCAGCAGGCTTATAGGTTAAACTGCAGGGAATAATCTCAGAGGCTTCACCATCCTTGGCAGTCAGTACCATAATTCATGGATAAATTTCGTCTTCATGTGTACCTGTCATTCTGATGGCCTTACTAGATATATAGCTAATAAAAGAAATGATGTCAATCATCTAAAATAATACTTGAGTTTCTTTGCATCTTCTTCCTTTTCCCACATTATCCCTCATTTAAATGGCTAGCTAGAAGCCAACTTTGAATTTAAGTAAAGGAAAAATTAATCAAATAATTTACCACTATAAATTCTGTGGTTGACAAAACTTCAGACATCACTCATTTCAGAAAAAAGAGCTTAGAGAGCTAAGGCTTGGATCTGAGTAGGGAGCCTGGTCTGTGATGGAAGATTCCTTGTAGTTCAGGTCATTTCCAGGATACTTGTTAATGACAACTGGTACATGTTTTCTTTTCTTTTCTTTCCCCTTGTATTATTGAAAAATAACAAAAAAGGGTCTAGAATGGTGGTATGGCACACTGGTTTAGAGTAAGACTGTGGAGTCAGCTGGACTGGTTTGTTGTGTTTGGTTCCACCTGTGTAACCTTGGAGCCAAGGATCTACCTTCTCCAGGTCTCAGTTCTACTGCCTCTAAAATGGATGTTAGAACAATACTCCCTTATTGCAAAGAATGACCATCCATGATGGTGAAAGGAGTGGAAGTCCTGCACTTTGTAAGGACACTAGTGAGTCCTCATCAAATGTTACTATTAGCTCTTTGTTAAATATGCACCTGACAACTACCAAGTGACTTAGAAGACTGGTCAACAAATAATAGCCGAATTCATTTCAAACAAATTATATTTAAGATGGAGACAATTGAGGATAGAGTGACTAATAATCAGTGTCTCTGCTATTAGTCATGTGGTTTCCCTAAGTGTTTCTGTGTTCCTTTTCAGAGTTAATTCAAGGCCTGGCTCCTCCACAAATGATTTGGCTCTTTGGTGCTCAGGAATTTCATTTCTAAATCCACAGCTTTTTAGGAATTCCTCTGTCAGAATGAAAGCAGAGATGTCAAGTTTACTGGCCAAAGAATGGGTTTTAGCTTCACTTTTATTTTCTTGCAGCGCCATGTAAATGAATGTTTCATTTTCCTCTTTTATTTACAACTTACAAAGTCAGTAAGCTGACCTTATGATCCTATTATCTTTTATTTGCATAGTTCACGAAAACTACTGTCCAAATTCTGATTCATTTTTTTAACTTCAATACTTTTAACTATTAATTAGCAAAAAATAGAAATCTAAGAATTTTGGAAAACATGGCTGTCCAGTGGTTCTCAAACATGGTGAACAAATAATAAATAAACTGTTTCATGGAGAAATGAGAAAAGTAGTATAATATTAAAAATTTCCCTTAAAGCTAAGTATAATAATAAAAATCATTTATTCTGACATTATGTTCTCCCTAAACATTTAATGTTATTAAATTTTTTTTCTGTGAAGTGTTGCCTATGTGCCAGATTTTTAAAGCATACTTTTATTTGGGAAATGTAAAAAAAAATGTAAACTCATATTGATTCCCTTAATTCTTTTTTTTTCTTAAATTCATTTTGAAGTCCAAAAGTATAGAATAGTGAACACTTATGTAAGGCTTACCATGAGCCAGACCCTGTTCCAAGAGCTTTACAGACATTAATTAATTAATTTTTTTTTTTCTTTTAAGGCTGCATCTGTGACATATGGAAGTTCATGGGCTAGGGGTCAAATTGGAGCCGCAGCTGCTGGCCTATGCCACAGTCACAGCAATACGCATCTGTAGCCTACACTGTAGCTTGAGGCAACACCAAATTCTTAATCCAGTGAGCGAGGCCAGGGCCCGTACCTGCATCTTCGTGGATTCGAGTCGGGTTCTTAGACTGCTGAGCCACAATGGGAATTCCTAATTAATTCTTAAAGCAACTCTATGAGGTGAGGATGTATATTATACCCACTTTATAGATAAAGACATAGAAACAAAAGGTTTAAGTAAACTTTTTGTTTTTCGGCCACTGTTGCAGCATGTGGAAGTTTCTGAACTAGGGATGAAACCTATGCCACAGCAGCAACCTGAGCAGCTTCAGTGACATTGCTGGATCCTTAACCCTCTGAGCCACGAGGGAACTCTCAGAAGGGTTAAGTAACTTGACCAAGGTCACACAGCTAGCTCACAGACGGTAAAGATAGGGCTCAGACCTAGAATTTTGGATTTAATCTTTTCCTTTTGCTCTTGGTTACTCTGAAAAGAATCCTAGAAACTCTCTTGAGCTAGAAATCTTAAGCTGATATTTGAGTATCTGGAGGGCATTTTGGCAATATCTATCAAAACTTCAAAACTTTTTCTGTGCTTTGACCCAGCATTTCTAGGAATTTATTCTAAGGAAACAATCAAAGAATTGTACCAAGATATATATACAAGGGAACTGATTACAACATTGTTTACATTGGAGAAAAATAGGAACTAACCAAATGCCCCCATAGAGGGAGTTATTTAAATAATAGATAGGACAGCCATGCAACAGGTAGTAATAACTTTTTAATTAAGTTTTTAAACTGTGTTGCACAAAACCCTGGGGGTTTATCTGATATGAATTAGGGCTCTGAAAATTCTTTGTCTGAATTTCATAGATGCTGATGGAAATCTATATGTTGTCTCCAGTCATCCTTAATTGAAATTTTTTGTGTTTGTAAAACATATTCTCATAGATTTATTTTAAGATGATTAAATGATCTTCATTTAAATAGTAGTCCATCTTTATGGACTGACAGATGCCTTTTTTCTTCGTTTTGTTAAATGAGGATGCTTTATACACTAAGCCTATTTTCAACACCAGCTCTCTAGTTAATGGTGTGATGAGTGTCCCCATTAGGGTTTTCTGGCTGGTCAGCCTTGTCAGCCTATCTCCAGATTTGCTTTGCTTTGCTCAACTAGCCTGTAATGTGTAGAGTTCCTGAGTGAAAGATTTTCCCCATTATATTTTATTCTGCATTGTGTATCAACAACAATATAAAAAACTTCCTGAATCTAATCATCTAATATTTTTCCTTGAAACTGCTGGAAGAGGTAAGTGAATTACTCACTAGTGTGGACAACACAAATAGCTTTTTGCAGTGAAAAAAAATTTTTTTTTTCTTTTTAGGGCCACACTCATGGCATATGGCGGTTCCCAGGCTAGGGGTCCAATCAGAGCTTCAGCTGCTGGCCTACACCACAGCCACAGTAATGCCTGATCCAAGCTGCATCTGCAACCTACACAACAGCTCATGGCAACGCCAGATCCTTAACCCACTGAGCAAGGCTAGGGATCGAACCTACAGCCTCATGGTTCCTAGTCAGATTCATTACTGCTGTGCCAGGATGGGAACTCCTGCAGTGAAAAATTCTTGAAAATGGAACTACATCATGGTGTAAGGGAAGAGGCATTGGTTTTAACAGACAATTGCGAATTTGCTTTAGCTGTTCACTATCTGTGAGACACTGAGAAGTTATTTTATCTCTCTGAGCATTGGATGTCTTATAATAAAAATGTAAATTATTATCTTTCAGGTTGTTATGAGGATTACTTGAGGTTCATTTAAGCACTCAACAGATGTTAACATAAACTGAGTACAGTTAATTTAGACAGAGGATTCGGGAAAGATTCCATCAATTTAATTTTTTCTCTGTACCCATCACTCTAAATACTGGAAGTAATTTTATACATTTCAAGTAATAGAGAGATAGAAATGTATTAGATTCTTAGCTTTAATATTTTCTATTTTTTGCCCTCAGAAAATCTCTAATTTACATCTCTTCAGAACTTAACAACTTATATTAAAGACAATATTATACCCACTCTTTGCTGTGTAAATCTTGCAAAACTCTCTAGGGAAAGGCAATAAATTTCATTCTGGCAAGATCAAAGGCTATTCCAATAATACTAATATAAAATATTGCAAAACTCTTTCACTTTATGGTCCATTAACACAAAGACTCATTGCCTAGCTTCTCAGTCTTTTGGCTGAGATCAAGTGTTGTATAAAGATTCATTGCTATAGGAGAGGCCCTCAAATTATTTTCTAGTAGTGGTGATAATTTTATGGAATTCTATTCTCTCTTTCTCTCTCTCTCACTTTCCTTGGCCCTCCCTTTTTGTGTTGGGTAACCCTCCTATAGGTTTCCAGTCTTTGAATTCCAAAGAAATCGGAGTGCATTATTCTGTCACTATACATGAGTCTTTCCCAACAGATTATGAATTTGTAATAGGCAAGAACTTGGAGTGCTCTTGGCCAACCCTCATCCACTGGCCCCTGACACCCACAGCAATGCCACTGCTATCAGACCTGGGGTCCTGTGCTAATCCCATCAAGCCTCCTCTCCACTTCTGTCAGCTCTGGTCTCCCAAATCATTTCTCATTTTTGGGCTCTGATTTCCACATGACGTCATATGTCCTTTTTCTGATGCTGTATCTTACTCCTCCCCAACTTCTAAAACCCTTCCGCAATGACCTCACACCATTCTTTCTATACCTCACTTCTCTGATTCCCTTTACCTTCTTGTTACAACAGAGAACTGGTTCTCCCGAGGACATATTTCCTTTGCACATGTTGGCCATTTTCTCTCCCACACTTCTTGTACCATGTGCCTACAATCAGAGTGCATTGTGGACGGAATGTGACCACCCTCAAATGCAGATGTTAAAACCTAACCCCCAATGTAATGGTGTTAGGAGGTGGGACATTTGGGATATGATTAGGTCATGAGGGTAGAGCCCTTATGAATGAGATTAGTGCCCTTGTAAAAGACTCCAGAGAGCTCTCTCTGCCCCTTCCACTTTAGGAGGACACAGGAGAAGATATCCACTCATGAACCAAGAAGTTAGTTCTCACCAGACACCAAATCTGCTGGTGCTTGATCTTGGACTTCCATGCTTTAGAACTGTGAGAAATAAATTTTGGTTGTTTATCATCCACCCAAACTATGGCATCTTTGTTATAGTAGCCTAAATACCAGAGGTATTCTCATTACTGCTTTTAGCCCACTTTCCCTCCCCTCCTCAGCTCTCCTCACCAGCTCTGACTCTCAGGGCATCAGACTATATCCCACTTTGTAGTCAGCTGCATCCTTCTTCCAACACACACCTTTATTCCTTAGGATTATGGCTCCAAATCTCTCTCACCAATGCTACTTCTATCATACTTTCTGATAATTGTTTTATTCTCATGGGTCATTTTTTCAATACGTGGTCTTGGCTTTTTTTGAATTATTCTCCTCCAATGACCTTGCCCCGACCTTATCTCATGGCACTCACTCCCATGATCAGTCCTCAGATTCGGTCTCTGCTGATAACTGTGATCTGTTCCTGTGCTATCTATTGTTGTTTTTACAGAATTTGTTGATTGTAGAACTCATAAGTTGTTTAAACATAGGCAATTAGTTACCTTCTGTGAACCCCTTTTGTTCTATCCAGGGACTGTTGTGTGGGGGAGTTGAGATCATGTATTGGTGATAGGATGCAGGGAAGAGAACCAAGAGGAGCTGAACAATGAAGGAATTAATGGCTTTGAATTAGGCCATGAAGAAAAAGGTAAAGTTTAGGTGACAGAGCAGTTTAGAACAATATTCTATTCTGGAGGAAAAGGATTGCAGACCTGATTTCTCAGAAGGTGGACACTGGCTAAGAAATAGTAAATAGATTGTAAATTGGAGACGTGCAGAGCCAGCAGGGATGGAACACAGATCAAAGGCAGTCCTGGAGATCCAGGGAGAAGAAAATGTTCCAGAGCACACAGTAGGGGCTGAATAAATACTTGTTGAATAAATGAATAAGTTATATGACTCCAGGCTTAGAATTTTATTGTTTTCTCAACCTGTTTTGGAGTGAGAAGTGCAAGGGTATCACTTTTTAGGCAGGTATGGGGTGGGGAAGGTACAGGCTGCTGTTGGTCTATTGTAAAAATTGGAAGAGGCTCCAGATCTGGGCCCATAGGTTAAAAAAGGGCATCTATTTTTTCAGGTTCTAAGCAGCTTTATGTCAACAAGTATGGTCTGGATTTCAGCACCCCTGTCTTTGTGCCTAGATTGAGGGCAGGTGGGTAAAAATATGGTGAGGTTCTTAAGTACGTTCTTGAAATCTCCCAAGTTGTCTTTATACTCTTTGGACTTGGGCTCCTGTAATATCTGAAGCCAAAAATTCACCTCTTGACCTGTCTGCTGTAAACTCCCTTTTGCTGTTAACAGTTGGATCCAAGGTCTAGTTTGCAATGAAGATGTGCATGACTGACTGGGAGTGTGACTATGATTTCTTTTTCTTGCTAGGGGAAAATAAAGGAAAGTGACATGGATCTGTGATGGACTCCTCTTCACTTTCTGTGTCAGACATTGTTATAGACACTTGCCTAGTTTTCCATCCTCACAACAATCTTCCCAGTAATATTAATTACCATTATTATTACTGAGGTCCAAAGAGAACCTACAAATTGGGCCAGGCATGGAGTATGGAGTGGAGTTAAGATTCAAACTCAGGGATTTTACTGTGCCATGTTGTTGCTGTGTTTTCTTCTGGTAAAATACATGGCTAGATATAAAACTCAGTGAAGTTAGGCACTGTTTTATTTTTTCACCTTTGTATCCTTCCTAGAGTTTAGCATCATCCCCAATGCTAGGAGAATGCAAATGAAGTTTTGTGGGATTGATTTGAATGTGGATGAGCCAGGGCTGCTGACCAGCCTTTCCCCCTCTTCCTGCTCATTGCACCCTGGGCATCAGTCTTCCAAAGGATATCTTCATATTCTGTCCTTTCAGCTTCCCTTTATCAGAAAATGCTTTTCATTATGGGAATCTGCCTGATCCACTGAGCTGTAATCATTTGATCCCACAAGGGAGATCTGGAAACAGTTTTCCTAGTGACTCCCTTTGATTCTGGGGGCTGACCATTTCCTTATTGTCTCTGCTTGTTCTTACTTGGTTCTCATATCCAGAGGTGTATCTAAAGAGTCTTGAGAAAGGTAATTTTTAGCCCCTCTATTGACCTCAATATAGCACTATGCAGCCTGAGTACCTTCAAATTATTCAATTATTTTTAATTCATCAATTTTGGAATACTTAATAGACAATTTACTATCTGTTTATAAACTTTGACATGATGCAATTCTCAACAAACTATTTATTTATTTAATGGCTGTACCTGCAGCATATGGAAGTTTCTGGGCTAGGGGGTCAAATTGGAGTTGTAGCTGCTGGCCTATACCACAATCACAGCAAAGCTGGATCTGAGACCATCTGTGATCTATGCCACAGCTTGTGGCAATGCCAGATCCTTAACCCACTGAGTGAAGTCAGGGATTGAACCAGAATCTTAATTGATACTAGTTGGGTTCTTAACCTGCTGATCCACAATGGGAACTCCTCAATAAACTTTTAAATATACATCTTTTTTTCTTAATATAGTGATTTTTATTTTTCCATTGTAGCTAGTTTACAGTTTTCTGTCAATTTTTCAACTGTATGGCCTGGTGACCCGGTTAGTAAATATACATCTTGGTATTAGCTTTCTTTTGGTTTTCAAACTTGCCCAACCCATAGAGTTAAAAAAATGGAAAAGTTTTAGGGTTTTGTTTGAATTGTTTGCTCACAAGCTGGCCCAGTTTCTTAGTCTCTATTAAAAAAAAAAAGAAGCCTACCAGATTCCAGGCACTATTCTTGGAGATTTTCTCATCTGTAAATCAGAATAATAACAGCACTTACTGAATTCATAAGTGTTGTCTTGAAGATGACATATAGGCATGTGTATAGTATCCTTAGGATAGAGGTTGGAATATAGTAAGTACTCAGTAATGTTAGTCTTTGTGATTGTCATTAGTAATAACCTTGTCTGCTGAGAAATACAACCAACCACCGAAATGCAGTGCTATCCTTGCCACTTAAAATAGTACTATTCTGAAGAATGTTTATGAAAATGTCACAAATACTCTTTTCTTTCTAAAAAATCTTAAAATAACCTTTTTATTTTAGGATAATTTCAGATTTATAGGAAAGTTGCAAGATGGTACAGAGAGTTCCCTTATATCCTTTCCCTGCCTCTCACTTAACCACAGTACATTTATCACCAACACTGGAACATGACTATTAACTCAGCCCCAGACTTTTTCATGTTTCAGTAAGGTCCTTCTTCTTTTCCAGGCTCCAATGTAGGATACCACATTGCATTTGGAAGTGCTCTCTTCTGTACTAAGCAGTCAGTTCTATTAGCCTTATATCTGTGCTCTGCACATAAGAAATGCCACAGGGAGGCACCTGGCATTCTCTAATTCTGGCACTTACAGGTTGCTGCTCTTCACCTTTTCTCACCAACCACTTTCTTACATTCTGACAGATCCATAAGACTGGTCTGTAACTGTCACTTACTAGCTGTGTGGCCTAATTTAATCCTCTAGGAATTAAATTAGTTTTCTCATCTATATAATGGGGTAATGATAATTCCTATAGAACACAGCACAGCGTGACTCCTCCTCAAAACAGTGTTGATTATTTCTTTTATTGTATCAGTGTGCTTTTCTCTTCAGATCACAAACCAGCCTAGGTCCTGACTCTTTTTATACTTTTTCAATCCTCTGCTGTTATCGAAAATGTTACTCAGGTTATTAGATGAGTTTGCTGACTCAGAGGCTGCTTAATTGCTAGAGGAGTTTAAATGTTTCTTTTTAAATGCTTTGTTACTTTCCTTTCCTTATAGAAAATTTGGGGATGTACATAATACAATGAGAGAGAATCTGAAATACCAGATTCCTAAGCTTTCTTCCAAATCATCTCCCACCCTTTATTTTGGTCTGTCTTATTCCTGAAACTCCTACCATACTGCCTAAAAGAGGAGGAGGCCCACCCATCCATCTGCCAAAAGCTGGGAGGGAAGAGAACTAGCAGCTGGGGTCTAGGATAAGTGATTTTGAGTATTCAAATCATTTTCAGTGGGATGTGCTTGGGTCACATGGTCTAATCAGGAAATTCTGTGACATTTCCCATCAGAGTTGCTTAGGAACCTAAGGAAGGCTCTGGCTCTGAATGGCAGGACTGTAGTAAATTAAGCAGTCCTGGGTCCATCCATCTGCTTTAAGTAAATTAAGAGCATAACCCATATGGGATTTATCTAAAATAGCAATTCACTTTTTTTCTCCTCTTCTCATTTGTATTCCTCCTTATCTGCACTTTTTACATTGGTTTAACTGCATAGAATATTGCAGCTGTCTTTATCTCCCAGCCTCTCCTCTCCATTCAGGCAGCCAACCTCAGAGTCTGCTATAGCCCACCAGTGCCATCCTCTTTAATGGAGAATGATCTTGACATTTTATTTTACCCAAGTGGAGACTGATGGGTTTTGACGCTGGTGTTTTTACCTATGCCCCTGCATTTCTGTCCTCTGCCCTTTCTCATTTATCACCTTTTTGTCCCTCCCTATCTCAGTTCCCATTGACCTCTCTGATCAGAGTTTCCTCTCATCCATCTTTCCATCATGTTTTTAATTTTTGTTCTTTGCCCACTAGTCATCTTTATTAACCATTTTCATTATGCCACTCTCTTGCTCAAAAATCTGCCCTGTTTATAGGATCAGCCAAATGTTTCTACCTTAAATTCCTCTCTCAAGTTCCAACCTGCCTTTAAACCTTATCTACTTCTTACTAGTTTTTACTCATACTTCAGACAGTTTGCTCTCTTTACTTCCTCTAGAGTACATCTAGTGTCCTGCCTAATTTGTTTTTACTATTTTTAAATCATAACCTGCTTTATATTTTTGTGTAATCCTTGGATGTTTCTGATTCAATGTTAAGTCCCTGCAAAGCAGTCTTAGACATTTTTGTGGGCCCCATACCATGCTTATCACAGTACTAGACACCTAGAGGTGTTTGCTAAATACCGAATGAATAGATGCTTTGTCATGGTTTTGTTTCAGTGGGGGTGAGACAAACAGTTAAGACAAATAAGTAAGATACATAGTTGGTGAGGTGGTGATATACTATGAAGAGAGCTAAGTAGAGGAGGAAGGGGATTATAAATGTAAATAAAATAGGAGAGGTTTCCTGGGAAATAACCTTTAGATAAAGATTTCATCGTGGTGACTCAATCCTGTAAGGCAGAGATTTAATCATTAAAAAATTCTTTTCAAGGTATAGCACAGTAACATGCACATGTTTGATGAATGCTGTTGGAATGGCATATATCATGGTGTTACCAAATGCACAGAATAGCTTTCAAATGATATTTTTTTCATACAAGTTATGTTATCCTAAAGGGGGACAAAGTCACCTATTTAAATCCTCACCTCCAACTGCACACAGGATGGAAAAAGGGCAATAGCTTTGTGACATAAAAATTGTTTACAGATATGGCTAAAGAGCAGGAAAACAAGACAATGCTGTAGTGAATATTAAATGGAATGCCATACCAAGGATAAGTTCTCTCCCTTGATCCTTTGGAGGATCAGAGCAGTTGAGCCGGAACTTAATCCAGCCAGGTCCAGCCCAGGGGTAGCCCAAGGATGCTGGACAAGAGAGGTTATCTGGGGTCTGAGAGGATTCACAGGCCAAGACCTGTGAAAGAGGAGGGTCCATTACCCAGCTGCCTGCAGGTTTCCAGGGAACTCTCAGAGGACTTCTGAAGAATCACTTTAGCCTGAAAAGTTCATTAAGATTGAATGACCCAAGAACTTTCAGAAGTTTATTCTCTTTTATCTGTTATTTTCTCAGCTAGCCTAGGGAAATCTTCAGAGATATAAATGTAGGGGAGAGTTATGTACTGGACGCTCAGTCAGCATTATTCCACACAATAGTATTTGTGCAGTTATAAAAATGCTTTCAGAGAGTGCCTGTCGTGGCTCAGCAGAAACGAATCTGACTAGTCTTCATGAGGACACAGGTTCTATTCCTGGCCTTGCTCAGTGGGTTAAGGATCCAGCGTTGCGGTGAGCTGTGGTGTAGGTCGCAGATGCAGCTTGGATCCCACATTGCTGTGGCTTTGGTGTAGGCTGGCAGCTGCAGCTCCGATTTGACCCTTGGCTGAGAAATTTCCATATGCCACAGGTGCAGCCCTAAAAAGATAGATAAATAAATAAATAAATAAATAAATATCCTTTCAAAATTGCATAGAAAAATACACATGAGTAAAATTTTAAAGAGTAAAATTCCATACTGTGTATATCCTTATAAATATATAAAAATGAAATTATATTCATTCATATATTCACTATTTATTAGCATATAGATGTTCCAGACACTGTGATAAGTGCTAAATAGATGAATTTTGATGTGTATGTGCATGTATATGTGTATTCATAGAAAAAAAGACTTCAAGGAAATACTCCAAAACATTAATAAAGTTCCTAAATGATTGATTTACTGTAATTTTAACTTTATTCTTTTTTTTGCTTTTTGCTTTTTGCTTTTTAGGGCCGCACCTGCAGCATATGGAGGTTCCCAGGCTAGGGTTTGAACTGGAGCTGTAACCACCGGCCTACACCACAGCCACAGAAATGCAGGATCTGAGCCTTGTCTGCAACCTATACCACAGCTCACGGCAATGCCATATCCTTAACCCACTGAGTGAGGCCAGGGATCGAACCTGCAACCTCATGGTTCCTAGTCAGATTCGTTTCCTCTGCGCCACGATGGGAACTCCTTAACTTTATTATTTGTCTTTCCTCTAATTCCATCTTTTCTGCAGATTGGATATATTTCTTCTAGATTGGAAAATACAAAGATGATTAACATGCTGGGCACCATTAAATTTGGAAATTCTCAAGTAAATAGAATCACTAAGATGCTCTTTCCCTTTGTGAATGTAAGGTAAAAAGCAACCTTACCTGACCAGCGGAACATTCCCTCCCCCGAAAACCAGTATCTAAATGTTTTTCCTTCCTGGAGGAGGCAGGCCTAAACCAGAAGAGCAGGTTTGAGGTGGTGAGGTGCAGTATGTTTGGAACAAAACAGATTTGAATCCAGGATTAGCAGCTTGGAGTGGGACAAATGGACCACTTGAGTGGCCTCACTTAGGCCTGCCCAGAGGACAGTCTGCAGTTCTTAGTCACAGGAAGATACAGAATCTGATACCCCAGCATGGAAACAAAGCAGCTTGAGAAAAAAAAAGATGCTTTTGTGCCTAACAAGGTTTCCAGGCAACTACTCATTTAACCACTTCAGTGTCCTTCTGTTTTGCTGACCTTTAGAATCTGTCTGATAAACTCATCAGATTTCTGCAATGAAAGAGCTGACATATGCAGAGGAAGCAGATCAACATTTAGCTCCTGCCTTATTTTTCAGCCTCATCTCGTCATTTCTCCCTGTGTTCCTGTCTTAACAAAAGATGGCCTTGGTGTCCCTAGACTTTCCTATTCCAGCCTCTGCCCTAACTGGTCCCTCTGCTCGGAATGCCCTTTCTGGGCCTGGCAGTCTTTTTCAGATTCAGTTCAAGTTTCACTTCCTTTGGGACCCCTTTCTTGGCCCACCATTCCTTCTGCTCTCCCCCCACCTCCCCAAAAGCACGGAGTACCACCTGTATACTTCCATGACAAGGTCCTTATTTCTTTAGAAGCCTGTGTGTGAACTCCCTGAAGGAAAGGATATTATCTTATTCATCTTTACTTGTAGTGTCTAGCCTGTTTCTGGCACAGAATGAGGGCTCGCAAAACGTCTATTTGTTTTTTTTTTTTTTGCCTTTTGTCATTTTAGGGCTGCACCCACAGCATGTTGGGGTTCCCAGGCTAGGGGTCTAATCGGAGCTGTATCTGCTGGCCTACACCGTAGCCACAGCAACGCAGGATCCGAGCCACGTCTGCGATCTACACCACAGCTCACGGCAACGCCAGATCGTTAACCCACTGAGCAAGGCCAGGGATTGAACCCGCAACCTCATGGTTACTAGTCGGATTCGTTAACTGCTGCACCATGAAGGGAACTCCCAAAACGTCTATTTGAACCAATGATTTTTCAATATAGGATATACATGGCTTCTTAGGAGCCCAAAATGAATGTTGAGTTCCGTGTATCCATACCTCCATCTGTTTATCCATCCATCCAACAACCCTTATCAAATGTATACTATGATCTAGCACTGAGACAGACATGGCCTTTGTCATCATGAAGGGAAGACTGATTTTGAACAAATAATTATAGCTTTATTTTTCCTCATAGTACTTATCATGACTTGGGATCCAATATTACGTGTTTTTATTTATTGCCTATCTTTGATCTTAGAATATAATAAGCTCTGGAAGGGCAAGGACTTTATCTTATTTACCACTGTGGCTAAAACAAAGCCTGCCACTTGTAAGTACTTGATTAATATTTGTTAACTGAATAGTCTAGAACTGAATAGGGTCCCATTTGAAAGAACTAAGGATGGGAATTTCTGATATGTTTAAAACATGTATTGTAACTATCCACATTCAGGCATCTTTCAAATGAAAAATGATTAAACACTAAAATCCAATATGATGCATTGTGTTGACAATGATTTCTGTCTCACTCCCAACTTGAGTTAGAATGTTGGAGAAATTCAGTCAAGATGACACCAAAGAATTTTGTGATAGAAACTTGATGAGTACTTTGCAGCTTTCAATTAATTTTGTGATTCTCCTGGTGATTTCAGGGGAGGGATTTGTTGGAGCCTGACCATGTGATACTAAGAGAGGACACAAAATAGAGGATATTAAGTCAGCAAGGAACTGCTAGGATCACAGTTCCAACCTGAGTGAGAAGAGGACATTCTAGACAGTGGTGTCTACCTTGCATAATAATCCTATTTAGTTGACAAACAAATCAAAATCAAAAACAAAAACAGGTGGCTCTTTTACTGTTGTCCAATCTGTCTTCCATTGGAACCCCCCTTTCCAACTAGGGACCTGGGTACCCAGGCCAGGGTTGGACATTGGTGTGCTGGGAGCTGTGTTGTTGGTGGGGAGGAGCAGGTGTCCCTGGTGGGCGGGGGGGTGGGGTTCTACAAGGCAGGGAGACTTAGAGGCCCTATCCATGAGAGAAACCAAGCCCTGGCCCCGGGAACCAGAGAATCCAGGCAAGACCGGAATTCATGAAACCAGATCAGAGAAAGGCAAAGGGAGACAGGCAGAGAGGGAGGGGGAGAGAGAGAGAGGAATATATTAGAAGCCTGAGACTGCAATGACACTGGGTGGCTTAAAAAACAGAACTTTATTGTCTCATAGTTCTGGAGATTGGCAGGATTGGTTTCTTTTGAAGATTATGAGGGAGAACAGCTCTCAGCCTCTTTCTTCTGGTATCCTCAGGTGCTCCTTGGTTCGTAGATGGCATCCTCCCTGTGTCTTCACATTGTATTCCCTCTCTTTATGTCTGTGTTCAAATTTCCACTTTTTATAAGGACACCAGTCATATTGGATTAGGGCTCATCCTAGTGACTTCATTTTGTTTTTTTAATATGCCATAGGTGCAGCTTTTTAAGGCTGCACCTATGGCATATGGAAGTTCCCAGGCTAGGGCTTGAATTGGAGCTGTAGCTACAGGCCTGCACCACGGCCATAGCAACACTGGATCTGAGCTACATCTGTGACCTACACCACAGCTTGTGGCAACACCAGATCCTTAACACACTGAGCAAGGCCAGGGATCGGATCCACATCCTCACGAAGACTTCATCCGGTTCTTAACCCACTGAGCCACAACAGGAACTCCAACCCTAATGACTTCATTTTAACTTTGTTGTATTTCCAAACAAGGTCACTTCATAGAACTTCAGTATTTTGGTCAGAGAGGCAGGTGCGGGGGACAGAATTCAACTGAGAGCAGAGAGAGATGAAAGCACATGGGTGGGAGGTAGCCCAAATAATTTCTAGAAGAGCTGGAACATAGCATAGCATAGCATAGCACAAGGACTTTTCATGGGGCTTAGGTTGGAGAATATGCTTAGCCTTGGACACATACCAAAAATGAAACAACCAAAAAAAAATCCCCTTGAAGTAGCTGGAGATTTGGGGAGAGAAATATAATACATAGCCATAATACCGTTTTATTTCTGAAAAAAAGATGGGTTGTCAGATCTGGAGCAAGTCATCACAGAGAGGTAATTTGGTGACTTGGGAAGTATACTGGCTCACACTTCTCTGGAACTGGCTGTGTGACCTCGCTTAACCTCTCAGACCTCAATTTCCTCATCTGTAAAATAGCTCAAACTTCTAGAGTATTTGTGAAGACTACATGAGATGAGATATGAAAGGCACCTCAGAAAGCAGAACTCAACAAAAGTCAGTTCTCCATTTTCCTTTTCTCTAGAGAGAGCTTCTGTTCAAGAAAATGGCTTATTGTTTTCAATATAATGTTAAGAGTTAAAAAAAAATCCTTTTAAAAAGACATGGAAACAGACACCTAAGTGCCTTACAGTTGGTTAGATTCTCCTGTCTTTTTTAGAATTTTAGAGAAAATGTCCTATTCAGGATTTAAGGTGGAAATGTGGCCAGAACCATCCTGTGTTACCCCGGTGATTAGGATAGAAGGCCACGAGCAAGGATGACAAGGATCTTCCCAGTGAGTTACTATTTTCAGATGAAACCTTTGAGTATTCCAACATACAGTAGAAAATCTCTGCCAGATCTGTAAACCAGTAACCAGTACATTTTAAAAAAATATAAAAGTTTATAATCAGAAAGTTTATGATACCTACAACTCACAACATATAAAGCAAATTCATCTGTCATGTTTTGATTTCGGCCTCAAAACTAAGGTTTTCTTTCAGTATAGGTTGGCTGATCCAAGTTCTAAGTTGTCTTTTTTGCACAAACTGTTTCCATAAAGTATTATGCAGATTTTCCAGTTTTGAATGTAGAATCAAACTTTTAGAGTTTACTAGCTCCATCCCTAATCTGACGATATTTGAAATGACTTAGCTAATCAACTTTTCCTAAGACATTCAACTTGATTTCTATAAAATAACAACTCTTGTTTTGCCTTCCTACTTTGTCAGCTTATACAATATTAAATTGAAAATTATATTAGCAATTACAATGGACATAAATTGGAGTGGGAACAAAGTCATCTGAATCTTGGAAATCAGCAGACACACAAGTGAAGACCCCTCCTGCTGTACTGTTTCAGTGTGTTTTAAAGAGGAAATGGAGACCTACATCAATCCAATGAGTGTGTTAAGTAAAGTTAGGTTGAAGTGTTTTCACTGCATGCATTATAAATGGAAACCATAATAGTTCAACTGTTGACAGATTTCAGTATCCCTCTGGTAAGATTTTGCTGCGAGTTACGAATACCCCCACCATCACTCTAGCAAGAGATCACAGATGTCAGAATAATCTTATATCATTCTTCGGAGCTATCATTATATGTGTAATTGGGTATCATTATTATATCTAAGTATCTTTCATTTTATCCATTATTCAACTCATTTAACAATATAACAAATACTTATGGTCTACCTTCTCTTGCTGGATGATGGGGGAAAAATAGATAAGATATGCTCTTGGAGAATTTACATTCTAGGGGGGCAGCCAGGTCAGTACGTGGGCAGTTATCAAGCAGCCGATTGGCACCAGGGATAAACCAGGAGAGCAACACTGCACATTCCATGCTGCACATCTCTTAGTGGATGTCAGAGGAGATGCATGGGCTCAGTGGTTACAAACATCTGTAGAGCACTTTCTGAGTACCAAGCTCTATTTTAGGCACTATGGTTACAAAGATGATTAATCCACAGTCCTGTACTCAAGAAACTCCTACAGGTCATTGCAGTACCGTGTAGTAAGTGCTGTCTTTTGAATCAACACTGGGTCTTCAACAGTAAGGGAAGGGAAGCTTCCCATAGGCGGTTGTAAGCCCCACCCGCCTCCAGTGCTTTGTTGCTCTCCCCAACCTTGTTCCTGGTGCCCTGTTTCGTACACCTTATGTGCTCAATCAGCGTTTGAATGAGTAAATGAACTGCATGTTGATTAGGAATTAATTAGCGGCCAGGCCCTGTGCTCTGTGCAGAGAATACAAAGATGAATAAGACATGGCCTTCGCCCTGATTGAGGAAATTATAATAAAATATCATTTCTGGCTAAATCCTGATAACATATCGTCAAGATAAATTAAAACACTTGCAATCCTGGGCACACAGCTTTCTAATAAGTGGTGCTGCACACTGGACCATTTACTGGCTATGGCAAACACTTGTCAAACATACTCTCTTGAGTTTATTCCAGGGAGGGCAGTGGATGGTTAAAGAAGCAGGAGAATGAGCAAGGTCAGCTCCAACCCTAGTAATAAAAAGGCATCATTCAGACTGGCTTGAATCCTGGTTGAGCTGGGAAATCATCAATACTCAACCCTAGAGAGTGAGTAATATAACTGGTATCAGGGTATTGGTATAGTGAGCAGTTTAACTATCTGAGGATCCCCCAAGTGCTTTTTCAAATATCGACTCCTCTTTCAAAACTTTCCTCTGCACCATCCCAGCCCCTTGCTACAAGGGAAGTGGCAAGTAGCAATCTACAGCAACATCAGACACAATCAAATGTTGGAGTTGCTGGCTGGTGGTTTGCTCCAGGTGAGTAGCAATTTCAAGCTGGTCTCTAGGAACACGTGAGTTTGAATGAGGCAGTCTTGGTGTATTATAGTCACTACTGCCTCTGCTCTAATGCCTCAAACTCTTAATTACTGAACCACCAAAGGCATCTGAAGTTGGTCAGGAGGATTGCGAGCAGGGGACACCAGGCAAGGCATGATGGCATGGGTATGTAATTTGTATCTTTTTAGTGTGACCAAATGCCACAATCAGCATGACAGAAAATCCCACAGTTGTCACTTTTCTCCAATATTACAAAAAGAAAATCTGGGGTAGAAGGAGGTATAGGATTTTACCATAGGACACACAGGCGATTAGGGGCTGAAATACTCCATTCTTCTGTAACCAGCAAGTCAGATTGTGAGTCTGCCCCGGAAAGAGAAAGGCCAGACCTTTTTCTAAATAGGACCTCTTCACATCTTTGCCATTTCTTCTTAAGAATGCTCTTCATTTTTCCTCCCTCCATAACAGCCTTTTCCAAGTTCTCATTGCCATGTGTCCTCTTGGGAATCCACATGTCAGACTCAAGCAGAATTACAGTTCTAATAACCACCCATGTCCCCCAAATGCCCTTAGCCCTGCCCAGCTGGAGGGTCACATTCCAGTTCAGAAATAGCATCAAAGAGAAGTCACTTCTGGGGTAGAGAGCAAGAGTGTAACTAGAAGTCGGGAACCTCCAAGCAATGACTAATGTAGCAGACAGGCTTCTCTTTGTCCTTTGTTAACTCAGGATGAATGGATTTCCAGCCCCTTATTGCTACCTCTAGAGAAGGAAGGAGGATGCAGTGGGCAGAGAAAGTTTCTACAGCCTGATTGTGCCTTGAATTATTGCCTTTTTATTTTCCAACTTTATTGAGGTATAATTGACAAAAAAAGTAAGATATTGAAAGTGTTCATTGTGATGATAGGATATGCATATTCATGGTGAAAGAATTCCTTCCATCTAGTTAATTTAGACATTCATCACCTCATTTTCATCTTTTTTGATATGGGGTGAGAACATTTTGAGTTACCGCTTTTTGCATTTTTTCCCCCACAAATCACCAAGTTTAATCATAAATTTTTAGCAAGTGGGAACCTCTTACAGAGGTTTTGTCTCCGGTGAATGTTCTGATAAATGTCCCACAGATTGAGTTAGAGGACCTCAAATCTAGCTCTGTCTCAGACAAGACTGCTAAATACAACCATGGGCATATTAACTTTATGATGTAGGTTTTCATTTCCTCTGCAAGATGAGGGCCTGGACCCATATTAGGTCTCTAAATGGAGGTCTCTGGGCCATATATTGCTTGAAAGCATGCATTTTGCCTTTATAGCATTTTTTTTTAAACAAAACCTGAATCAGTGCCTATCACTTAATAATTGATTCAGCAACAGTGGAACAAACAATTTGCTTTAGAAAATGGGCCAGAGACTTAAGGAGATATTATCTCTAAAGAAAACATACAAATTGCCAACAAACATGTGAAAAGATGCTCAACACCACTAATTATTAGAGAAATGAAAATAAAAACTGCACTGACGAGATACTCCTGCATACACATTAGGTATGCCCAAAAAACATAAAATAACAAGTGTGGAGAAAAATTAGAACCCTTGTGCGCTGTTGATGGTATTGTAAAATGGTATAGCTCCTATAAGAAACAGTATGGTTGTTCCTCAAAAAATTAAAAATACATTTACCCTGTGATCTAGTAACTTCATTTCTGAGTGTATGTATATGCAAAATAATTAAAAGTAGAGTCTTGAAGAGATACTTGTATACCCATGTTCATTACACCGTTATTCACACTAGCCAAAAGGTGGAAGCAACCTGAGTACCCA
This sequence comes from Catagonus wagneri, assembly GCA_004024745.2. Lineage (NCBI taxonomy): Eukaryota > Metazoa > Chordata > Mammalia > Artiodactyla > Tayassuidae > Catagonus > Catagonus wagneri. Next base: position 5,234,916 of record PVHT021183619.1, on the reverse strand, counting down.
ACGCAGATGAATGGGTAAAAAAAAAAAATGTGGTATATACAAACAGCATATTAATCAGCCTTAAAAAGGAAGAAAATTCTGACATATGTTGCAACATGTATGAACCTGGAGGATATTATGCTAAGTGAAATAAGTTAGTTGTCAATTGAAAATACAATATATGATTCCTCATATATGAGATACCTACAGTAGTTACATTCACAGAGACATAAAGTAGAATGGTGGTTGCCAGGGGCAGGGGGGAAACAAGGAATAGTAAATTGTTTAGTGTATAGAGTTTTCGTTTTGCAAGGTGAAAGGAATTTCGGAGACTGGTTGCACAACATGAATGTACTGAACACTACTAAACTGTACACTTAAAAATGATTAAGATGGTAAATTTTATATATGTATTTTACGGCAATTAAAAAAATGATAGCTCATGAAAATCTGAAGTCTTTTTTTTTTGAAAAACCCCAGAAGATCTAAGGCCTAAGCTACCAGTTGGCAACAGCCAGCTTGAACTGAGTATCTGCTCTTCTCTTTATATGAGCTTATTCTTTTGCTGTCCTCCCCAGGCCCCACCTTGCTATAGTCTTACAATTAAAATAACCTGTCTTGGAGTTCCTGTTGTGGCTCAGCAGAAACAAATCTGACTATTATCCATGAGGGCTCAGGTTCAATCCCTGGCGTTGTTCAGTGGGTTAAGGATCTGGTGTTGCCATGAGCTGTGGCCTAGGTCACAGACAACACTCAGATCCCGCGTTGCTGTGGCTGTGGTACTGGCCGGCAGCTGTAGCTCTGATTTGATCCCTAGCCTGGGAGCTTCCATATACAGCAGGTGTGGTCCTGAAAAGAGGAAAAGAAAAATAAAAAAAACCTGTCTAGCCACTATAGACCTTAGGGTTTGCAACTCCTGGATTCAACTATCTCTAGAATGGTATTTCTAGCATTAATACCTATGATTCCATAATATTAGTTATCATGAGCACTCTGTAAATAAACAAGATGAGTGAAGATATAGGCAGAGGGACATCCAGGTTACCTTGTTGATACCTCTTCTCTCAGGTCCCTGGGAGGATTAACACCCATGTCCATAATGGGGAGTAAAAACAACTGGCTAGTGATAGTAGTTTAGTGGTCCCCTCATCTCTGGATAAACCCAGTCCTTGCTTGGGTTTATGTTCTGAGCCTGAGCCTTTAGAATTACTTAGGTCATTGTGGCTTGCTGATACCCTGATCCAGAGGCTACTATTGTCACCAAGATAGATGGAATCCTTAAATGTTACAAAATGGATGACCCTAATGGCATGGGAAATCTAGGAGAGAAATTGTACAGACAACTGGAAGCTATGCTTCCAGAAAAAGAAGATGATTTAAAATTGCCTAAAGAGAACAAAGAAAAAATAGATCTGTTCCTCCCACAACCCTCATAGCTGGGTATCAGTAATGTTCTGTGTGCTATGTGTGACAGCATGATACATTACTCTACTTTTTTTTTTAATTTTTAATTTTTTTACATTATACCCAGCTGTATAGCGTGGTGACAGGGTTATGCATCACAGTGGTTAGACATAGTTCCCAGTGCTATACAGTGGAATCTTCTTGCTTTTCCAGCCCAGAGGCAACAGTCTACATCTATTAACCCAGACCCCCCTACCATCCCATTCCCTCCCCAACCCTTTTGGCAACCACAAGTCTGTTCTCCAAGTCCTTGATTGTCTTTTCTGCATAAAGGTTCATTTGTGCAGTATGTTAGTTTCCAGTTATTAGTGATATCATATGGTATCTGTCTTTCTCCTTCTGACTTACTTCACCTAGTATGAGGGTCTCTAATTCCATCCATGTTGCTGCAAATGACATTATTTTATTCTTTTTTATGGCTGAGTAGTATTCCGTTGTGTATATATACCACATCTTCCTAATCCAATCAATCATCTGTCGATGGGCATTTGGGTTGTTTCCATGTCTTGGCTATTGTGAATAGTGCTGCAATGAACATGCGTGTGCAGGTGTCTTTTTCAAGAAAAGTTTTGTCCGGGTATATGCCCAAGAGTGGGATTGCTGGGTCATATGGTAGTTCTACGTACAGTTTTCTAAGGTACCTCCATACTGTTTTCCATAGTGGTTGTACCAGCTTACATTCCCACCAACAGTGCAGGAGAGTTCCATTTTCTCCATATCCCCTCCAGCAATTGTTGTTTGTGGACTTGTTAATGATGGCCATTCTGACTGATGTGAGGTGGTATCTCGTAGTAGTTTTGATTTGCATTTCTCTAATCATCAGTGATGTTGAGCATTTTTTCATGTGCTTGTTGGCCATCTGCCTCTCTTCTTTGGAGAACTGTCTATTTAGGTCCTTTGCCCATTTTTCAATGGGGTTGTTGTTTTTTTTGCTGTTGAGCTGCATAAGTTGTTTATATATTTTTGAGATTAGGCCCTTGTCAGTTGCATCATTTGACACTATTTTCTCCCATTCTGTAAGTTGTCTTTTAGTTTTCTTTTTGGTTTCCTTTGCTGTGCAAAAGCTGTCAGCTTGATTAGGTCCCATTTGTTGATCTTTGCTTTTATTTCTGTTGCTTTGGGAGACCGACCTGAGAAAACATTTGTAAGGTTCATGTCAGAGAGTGTTTTACCTATGTTTTCTTCCAGGAGTTTAATGGTATCTTGTCTTATATTTAAGTCTTTAAGCCATTTAGAGTTTATTTTTGTGCATGGTGTGAGAGACATCACTCTACTTTTGATGTTGGGAAACAACTTGATTATTGAAGTCTGGGGTAAGGTAATTTTAAAATCTCCTATTTTTTGTGTAGCAGGGAATGAGGTCAGCTCAAATAAGATATCAGATGGCCCCACTTTAAGACGAGTATGCCTGTCTTGGTCCCTCATTCATTCACTCACCTACTCATTCAGTCATTCATTCTTTCAACCAATATTTACTTTTCACCTACTAGTAATGCCATGTCCTGTGTAATAAGCAAGACAGTAAAGTTTCCTGCCCTCTTGGCATTCAGGTATTTGGGAAAGGCAGAATAGCCTATCAATGTTTGGTCAATTGTTTCCTAGAAGGCATTATTTAGTAACTGTTTTTCCTCTCAACTTGTACTAAGCACTTTGGTAGTTGCTCTGGGGTCAGTTTAGTGGACAAAACAGGCACTGAACGAGACTGGTTATATACGGTTTTATCGTTTTTATTAGTTCTGACTAAAAGGGAAGTTGATACAGAAGTGATGCTGGTGTTTGGTCTTAGAGGTTGTCTAATTTTACTAGCAGTCAGTGGCTGGGAGATTTATTCTAGGCTGAAGACAAAACATAGCCAGAGTCAGGAAGTGTGGATAGGCAAGAATATTTGCGGAGAGCAAGCCTTTCTGTGGACCTGGTTGTGCTATATTTTTTCCCAGTAATGAAACTGTACTGAGATGTAATTATAAAGAGGGTCACTCCTAGGGTTAGCCACTCAGTACTGCTTCTACCTCTGCAGTGCCTAGAGACTGAGAAGGGGCTGCTGCAGGCTGAAAGAGATTCACTCTGAAAAAATTTGGTGTTTTTGTAAAGTTTATTTAGGGTTGAGACTGGTAGGGGTAGTGGGAGAGGTGATAGAATTGAAATTTCTTTTTTTCTTTCTTTCTTTCTCTCTCTCTTTCCTTCCTTTTTGTCTTTTTAGGGCTGCACCTGTGGCATATGGAGTTTCCCAGGCTAGGGATCCAGTTGGAGCTGTAGCTGCTGGCCTACACCACAGCTCACAGCAACGCTGGATCCTTAACCCACTGAGGGAGACCAGGGATCGAACCTGTGTCCTCATGGATACTAGTTGGATTTGTTTCCACTGAGCCACAATGGGGACTCCTAGAATTGAAATTTCTATACATTACTTGCACCAATTCATGGGCTGCATTTATAGATGCACAGTCAAGCCTTTGGACTGTACTAAGCAAATTTATGGGAAACACTTCACAGATTCGTGAAAAATCTTATTTGCCAAAAGTATCTGATGACCTACAGAGATTGTTTTTAAAAAGCTAGAGACCTTACATTTGGCAGGAATAGAAAATGTATTTACCTTAAAAAGCTAAAGTGTGCTGCATGCTATCTTGGGCAGCTAATAGGAGAAAGTTTTGTGACCACTTCATGCATATACATACCTTACATATATGTACAGTAATAATACTTAAATTTATTGGGTTCTTTCTTGTGCATGGCACCATTCTAAGTAATTTATATGAATATTAACTCAGATTACTATCCTAATAACTCTATAGACACCACTGTTATCCCCATTTTATACTCAAAGAATTAGAGAAAGGTTGAGCTACAGCCTGGCTAGTAAAAGGTGAAGCTGGGATTTCAACCCAGGCCTGGGACCAGATTCTGGCTGTAAATACTGCCTTTGAGAGTAAATTAAAAATAAAAACAGGGAGTTCCCATCGTGGCTTGGTGGAAACGAATGTGACTAGTACCCATGAAGACAGGTTCAATCTCTGGCCTTGCTCAGTGGGTTAAGGATCCGGTGTTGCTGTGAGCTGTGGTGTAGTTTGCAGATGTGGCTCAGATCTGGCATTGTTGTGGCTGTGGCCTAGGCCAGCGGCTACAGCTCCAATTCGACCCCTAGCCTGGGAACCTCCATATGCCACAGGTGAGGTCCTAAAAAGACAAAACAAACAAACAAACAAACAAACAAATAACAAACTTAGCAAATAACAACCTTTGGGAGTGATATTGAAGTTAGGAAGTGGGTTGTATTGGATTTGTGTATTTGTCCAGCATTTATTGGGTTATCACACCGTGCCAGTCACTGTCTAGGTGCTGGGAAATATAGGTGCACAAGGCAGTTGAAAACTCTGCTCTCAGGGTATCCCAGGAGATCCACTCCTTTGTTTTTCTAAAAACACTGATTCACTACTTGAGTGCTTCTGCAACTATCTGTGTTCAAGGACCAGTTTTTTTGTTTGTTTTCCATTTTATCATGAACTGATATTTTAATAAAAGCCAATAAAAATCAATAACTATAAAAATGAAAATTAAAAAAACCCTAAAGATATACAAACTACATAGCGTGTTTTTAAGTATGTGACTCAAAGATAGAAAATTCCTTGGTCAATTTTTTGTGCATTTCTAAGGCTTACTCTCAATCTCTGTATTTATTATGGCTCATGACAGTTCACCAACTAGCAATCATCTAGGACTCACTTGTGGTAGCTGCCGTGCTCTATATTTGCTGACTGTTTAGTTACTGCTCATCGCACCATGTGATCTGAAAAATAAAAACAGTCAGGTTGACAATACAATAGACTTTTTCTATAAAAGCTCAAATAGTAAAGATTTGAGGCTCTGTGGGTCAGACCATCTCTGTCACAATTACTCAGTTCTGTCTTTGCCATGTGAAAGCAGCCATAGGTGATATATAATGAGTGAGCAGGGCCAGGTTCTAACAGAACTTTACTTCTAGTCAATGAAATTTGGATTTTATGTAATTTATTTGTATCACAAAATATTAAAAATTTTTTTCAACCATTTTTATAAATGTAATAAAAAGAAATTCTTAGCATGTGAATCACACACAAATAGGCCCCAAGCTGGATTTGGCCTGTAGGTTTCAGTTTTCAGACCCCTGCAATAGGTTAATTCTGGACAATAGAAATATCCTGGAGAACTGATGTTCTTGAATTTGCTAAGAAGTGAATGCAAGCTACCACATTTTTATACAATTTGTAATGAATATTGGTGGTAGTATCAATAAACACAGAACAAAGCTGAAAAAGCCAAAACTACACGTGGTAAATGACAATAAAAATTAAGAGAAGATTAGAACTCTCTGAAATTGCTAGTGGGAACGTAAAATGGTATAGACAGTTTGGAAAACAGGAAATTTCTCAAAAATTTAAGCATAGCATTACCTTACGACTAATAATTTAACTCCTAGGTATGTGTGTGTGTGTGTGTGTGTACAACAGAATCAAAAACATATGTCCATAAAAAACTTGTACAGGAATGTACAAGAGCAGCATTATTCTTAATAGCAATAGAGTATACCTAAATGTTTATCAAATAATAAATAAGCAAAATATGGTATGTCCAAGTAATGGAATATTATTTGTCCATAAAAAGGAATGGAGAAGAAGTACTGATACAGATCACAACATGGATGACCCTTGAAAACACTGAGTAAAAGATGCCAGACCATATATTGTATGATTTCATTTATGTGAAATGTCCAGAATATGCAAATCCATAGAGAAAGTAGATTACTGGAAGCCAGAGGCTGGGGGAAAAGAAGATAGGGAGTATCTTTTTGGAATGATGGAAATGTTCTGGAATTTGATAGTAGTGACAGGTGCATAATCCTGTGAATACACTAAAAACAGTGAATTGTATAGTTCAAAAGGATAAAATTTATGTACATGATTTATAATCTTAAAATATTAAAAAGATGACTTTAAAAAATTGACTTAAGGATCAAATTCTGACAGACTCACAGACATAGAGGACAGACTTTTGTTGCCAGGGGGCAGTCGAGGGGAGTGGGATGGACTGGGAGTTTGGGTTAGTAGATGCAAACTATTACATGTAGAATGGATAAGCAATGAGGTCCTACTGTATGGCACAGGGAACTATATTTCTTGGGATAGGCCATGATGGAAGATAAGAAATGGAATGTATACACACACACACACACACACACACACACACACACACATATATATACACATACATATATATGTATGTATGACTAGGTTATTTTGTTGCACAGCAGAAATTGGCACAACATTGTAAATTAATGATACTTTAATAAAAAGAAGAATCAAATTCTGTCAATAACATCTGACCTGGAAAATTGACCTTGGTAATAATAATAGTCATAATAGGAACTTCATAAAGGGCTATAACTGATAACATTTTATTTGGATACAACATTGATGAATCATATCTTTGCTGTGAAATACATTTTGATAAAAACTGATTCAATGAAAATGACTTCAGCTGAACAAAATTTAAAATAGAAAAAGAAAAGATATGATTTAATTGATTTCCATAGAAAATTGACTAAGAAATTAAGTTAGTTTAATGGCATTCACCCCTAAATTATTTCTTAATGAAAATTAATAAATACTGGTACTATTTAAATTAAAACATTTGTATTAAAAATGCGGAACAAAACATCCTTAGTCAAAAATGGCAGATAAACACACGCACTGGACTTCTAATGTGGCTTTAATGTTTGCTAATCATTTGCGTATTAGTTTGCTGGGCTGCCATAAAAAAAATGCCACAGACTGGGTGCCTTAAACAATGGAAATTTATTTTCTCACAGTTCTGGAAGCTGGAAGTTCAAAGTGTAGCCAAGGTTGGTTTCTTCTGAGACCTCTCTCCTTGATTTGTAGGGGGCCACCTTGTCTCTGTGTTCTCACATGCATTTCCTTCGTGCATCTGTATCCAAATTTTCTTTTATATGGACACCAGTCAGGTTGAATTAGGACCCATCCTATTGGCCTTATTTTAACTTTAATCCCCTCTTCAAGGCTCCATCTCTAAATATAGTCATATTCTGAGTACTGGGTTTAGGGCTTCAACACATGGATTTGGCGGGGGCGGGGGAGGGGACACAATTCAGCTTATTACATCTGTTTAGTAATAGTGCTAGTAATAGTGCCTGTACACACCTTAGGACTTGATGGGCTCAAAGAATATTAAAATTTGAAACCTCAGCTCTCATTTAGTGTAGTTCTTACTTTTTTTCAGAAAGAGGAATATATGCAGCACGTTTCTCTGACTTTCAACTTTCTATCCTAGGACAGAAGAGAGGTTAGTATTCGAGATGAACACAATTTCCCTCGATATTTGTTATCATGAGTGACATCTGTGCTGTGACTAAGGGAGTGCTCTTGAGGAATCATGAAAACCTTGTCTGCACAATTCAGCAGTGATGCAGGATTACTTATGAAAAAGTAATGAGACACAGAGAGCATATTTATATCTCCAAAGCTGGACCACACCCAGACATTGTTTTAAAAAGCTCCTGAGGATTAAATTCACCTTAGAGGAGCATCAAGAGGCTTTAGCTTGCTTCAAAACTATACCAGGTGTATATGATAACAGAAGTTTGGGTTCAGAGGTAGAGATAGGAGGAAAGCCTCAGAAATTATTAGTGCTTGGTACTCAGAACCTCTTTCCTCAGTTATAGAAGACTAGGGGCTTCTTAGGTTGCTAGGGGAGAAGAGGTCAATAGGGCATCAATTTTTTTTTTTTTGTCTTTTTGCCTTTATCTAGAGCCGCACCCGCGGCATATGGAGGTTCCCAGGCTAGGGGTCTAACAAGAGCTGTAGCCGCCGGCCTTCGCCACAGCCACAGCAACGCGGGATCCGAGCTGCGTCTGCAACCTACACCACAGCTCACGTCAGGGCATCAATTTTTGATGAAATCTTAGAGATTCTTTAGAGACTGTCTTAAAAGTGTCTCTCTAGAAGCAAGTGATAAGCAGCGTTTATTCAACTCATTCATTTTTATACTCCTCTTTCCATCCAATGTTTGTTAGGTGTCTACCACATGTCAGACATGTGCAAGGTGATGGGTGTTTAATTATGATCACATGGAGACCACAGTTAGGAGACAGCCCATAAAAGGGAAAAATTGCCACACAGTGTGATGCCTGTGATAGAGAAAATCAGGGTGGATTGTAGGAGAATACAGGGAGACGGGCACCCAACTCAGGTGGGGTGGTCAGGTGGCAGGGGAGCTTTCCTCAGAGAAAGTGAGGGCAGAGCTGACACCTGAGATTAAACGGGAGTCGGTCTGTAAAGAGGAGGCTGGGGAGAAAGTTTCCAGTGGAAGAAATGCTATGTGTGTGCCCTGAAGACAAGAAATGTTGATGGGACCAAGACATATTCACTTTGGCTGAAGTGTAGAATGCAGATGGGAAAGCATAAAGGCAGGAAGGGTAGAAGGGGTAGGAGTGATAGCTGGGGTGTGGGGATGAAGATCCTAAAGAGCCTGTGAGGTAACGGTAAAGAGGAGAGGATTCTGAGAGCTCCTTTATTTACTCTTGACCTGCTGCTGTGATTCTGAGGTGTTCTGAGGGGACTGTATTGTGCCCTAGCCAACATCATGGGTTTTAGAGTCAGACTGTCTACTGAGCTGCTTCCTAACCTCATTACCTAATCTCTTGTGTTTCAGTGCCCTAACTCATCTGCAAAATGTGGCCAGAAATAGTATCCACCTCAGAGAGCTATTGAGAGAATTGAGTAAGATTATACACATAAATTGCTCTAGAATAAAACATAATAAATTCTCACAATTGCAGCTATTAGCAAAATCCTTAGTGTGAAACCCATATCAGCAAATACTATTGTCCTCTTTGTTCTAGAATGAAATTACATTGTTTTGGCTGTTGATGAGTTCTTGCCCTTCACACCTTGAGTCTTGTGTTTCAGAGTAATGGTAGGAATGTGTTCTAATTGCTCTATGACACACGCTTGGAATTGTGGTCTCTTAATTGTAATTATGCCACAAATGCTTTGAGCCAAAAGCCTGGAACATTTATGAGCAAGTGAGTCAGGTGGTGGTATACAAGTCCAGACTGCCATGGGGAACTTCCTGTTGGTCAGTGGTTGTAGGAGCTGGCTGGTCATAGGTAGAGTCATCCTCAAGGCCATCCAGCCACTGCCCAAGAAAGCTTAGAGAAGCCACGCCATTTTTTTCCCCTTGTTAATCAAAAGGCAAAGGTTTTAAATGAACTTTGGGATTTGTAGTCTTTCAGTGGGAAGTTGGGTTAATGACTTTTTTGTGTTTTGTTTTTATTTTCTTTCCTGGGAAGCTAACAGTAATTCCCTGATCTGCTGATTATTGTTAAAATTGGGCTTGTATAATATTGTCCTAACAATATAAGAACAGTTAATGAATTCACTTAATCATTAATTTGATAAGTATTTACTATCCTGTATTAAGAAACATCCTATTGATTCTGAACCTCTGGTGAGCCCTAAATAATATAATGGTAATCAGGGAAAGCTTTAAAGAATAGGTGATATTTGAGCTGAATCTTAAAGGATGAATTAGAGGAGTCCATTTAAGGTTGGGTAAAGACAATTCAGGCAGAGGGAACTACAGGTACAAAGATGGAGCTCCCAACAGCTTGGGGCTGGAAGAACTGTCTAGAGCATGCTTTTTTTTCTTTTTTTGGTCTTTTTTGTCTTTTTAGGGCTGCACCTGCAGCATATGTAGGTTCCCAGGCTAGGGGTCGAATCGGAGCTGTAGCCACGGGCCTACACCACAGCCATAGCAATGCCAGATCAGAGTCTCGTCTGCAACCTACACCACAGCTCACGGCAACTCACTCCCACTGAGTGAGGCCGGGGATCGAACCTGGAACCTCATGGTTCCTAGTCGGATTCGTTTCCACTGCTCCATGTTGGGAACTCCGAGCTTGGTTTTCTTGAACTCAGGATGTATGAAAGGCATAAAAGGAGAGGAGAATGGAGAAGCAGACAGATCAAGAAGGGTGTGTACATGTATTATGGTGAATATGGAAGTAGCCACTCAGAGGTTTTGGGGCATGGAGAGAAGTGTTTAGAAGAACTGGGGGTTGGGTGTCACTTAAAGAATGGGATTGAGGCAAGGGAAGACAAGGGGCTGAATTAGGTAGTGGTGGTGAGGAAGAGTTATTTGAGAAGTAGAATTGATGGGACTTTATGGATTAGACACCAGGTAAGGGTAATGAGAGAAAGGACACCTAGTTTCTGGCTCAGGCCTATTGGCTGGGTGGTGGCACTCTGACTCATATTACAAACCTTAATAAGATGAGGTTGGATTATTCTGGACAGCTTCCAAAAGAGTGTAATTAATAAAGTACTAAAGGAGTTCCCATTGTGGCTCAGTGGTTAACGAATCCAACTAGGAACCATGAGGTTATGGGTTTGATCCCTGGCCTCGCTAAGTGGGTTAAGGATCTGGCGTTGCCATGAGCTGTGGTATAGGTTGCAGATGCGGCTCGGATCCCGCGTGTGGCTGTGGCTGTGGTGTAGGCTGGCAGCTATAGCTCCGCTTAAACCCCTAGCCTGGGAACCTCCATATGCTGCAGGTATGGCCCTAGAAAAGACAAAAACAAACAAACAAAAAAACCCGAAGTAGTAAAAGGAGCTAAACCACCACAACAAGAATAGCAGGCTAATGAGCTTCTAGAGAATGAGAGCATTAGACCATGCCTTCTAGATTCATAACTCTCAGTTTCACTATAAATTGAACACAGGTAATTTCCCACTCAGGATGGAATATATGAATTCCACGGGGGCAATATTAGCCTAGAGTAAAGACATTTCAACGCCAGCTCCTGTATTCTATGTATGTAATTGTCTCTCTTGCCTGTGTAACAAGCATAGTATGGACTTACTTAATGTCCTAGAAATAACTGTGGTAGTTCCATCAGGATAGCATGAGAAGACGGCTTTTCCTGCAATATCCTCTGTTTCCTGTTCATTCCACCTAATAAATTCCTGTATATGACTCAATGTCAGCTCACATCAGACCTTTAGGAACTTGCCCCATATGATGTCAGCCTGCAATTAGCTCTCTTACCTCCACATTCCTTTGCAGCACTTTGAGGTTGATTATATAGGCTTCCTTGAATATCTCACTTTCATATTCTGGGTCCCCAGACCTCTTCTTATTTATCTGCTGTGTTACTTTAACAGTTTCAAGTTTCTAGTCTTGACTTTCATATGCTGGTCACATGCACTTTTGCATGAGACAGCAAGAATTTCATACTACCTGCCTGTATTACTATTGAGTATTTACTATGTGCTAAGTATGTGATCCAGACCAACCTGCATTCCTTGGCTCCTTCACTCAGTTCCAACCTTAGAGACTTATTGCCATCTCAGGGCCTTTCCACTAGTCTTCCGGCTGCCTGGAGTGCCCCTCTCCCAGAACCTCCCACTATTCAGTTTCCTTAATCTCATGTCCTCAGAGAGGCCACCTCTAACCAGTCTCTCATGTATTTGCTCTCTCTCATTACCCATTACTTTGTATAGAGCATTTATTATTATCCAAAATTGACTTGTTTGTTGAGTTGTTTATGGTCTGTTTTCCCCTGTTTTGGATGTAAACTACATGAAGGCAGTATTGTCTTTTTTTCTGTTGTAACTTGAGCACATGGCACGGTACCTAGCTTTCACTGGGTGATTTACCTTTTTTGTTTACTTGTTTGTTTAGGGCCTCACCTGTGGAAGTTCCTATGGAACAACCTATGGAAGTTCTTAGGGTAGGGGTCAAAATTGAAGCTGCTGCTGCTGACCTACACCACAGCCACAGAAATGCCAGGTCTGAGCCACGTCTTTGACCTACACCACAGTTCACGGCAATGCGGGATCCTTAACCCATTGAGCAGGGCCAGGTATCAAACCCGCCTCCTCATGGATGCTGTCTGGGTTGGTTACCTCTGAGCCACAATGGGAACTCCAGGTGCTTTACCTTTTGAATCAGTAAATCAGCAATGTCAGGCAAATAGACACCTGCCCTTCTTAGTCTCTGCGGAGAAGACAGATAGTAAGTACCTACCTATAACGAACATATCAAGTGAAATAGTCCATGTATTATGGTAACTTATAATGGGGAGTTTATTGAGACTATGGGTTCAGAGAAAGACCTCCCTGAATGCAGTGAAGTTGAAGTGGAGACCAGAAAGTCTTCACAAGCTCTTTTACACGCTGGTGAATATGTCCCAATTTTCCTGTGCTTTATGATGCCCAGAAGTTTTGACTCCTAGGACAAGACCTTTGATTATTAATGGGGTAAGGAAGCAATGGACCTTTTTAGCTATTTTAAGACACTGTTTTAAGATACATCACAAACTGTCCTTTTTAGTACATAATGAATAATAATGTTCCAGTTCATGTCATCGTTGTATTTATTAATGGAATTCAGCATTACTGCTGTTTATGCATTCATTTAACTACCACAGACATTAAGCTGATGCCACCATATACTTGACAAATCTCCTTACTTTATCACCTCTTTTATGCAGAGGCAGTTAACCTTCATGCTATCTGCAGTTGTTTATTCCATCACTAAAGCACTGATGTGTTAGGACTTAATTAAAGAGACTTTTTCTCCCCTACTTGCTACAGCATGGTTAATGAAACACTCTCTGGTATTTATTCCTGGGTTGCTACACTGGTGATCTTTTTTTTTTTTTTTTAACAGCCACACCTTGCAACATGGACGTTTCCGGGCTAGGGGTCAAATCAGAGCTGCAGCTGCCGGCCTACACCACAGCCATGGCAACACTGGATCTGAGTCACATCTGTGACCTACGCTGCAGCTTATGACAATGCCAGAGCCTTAACCCACTGAGCAAGGCCAGGGATCAAACCTGCATCCTCACAGAGATAATGTTGGGTCCTTAACCTGCTGAGCCCAAAGGGAACTCCTGATCTGTTTTTTTTAACAAAGATTACCTTTGGATATTATTATCATGATCTTGCTTTTGATGTTGAAAGCATCACTGCTACATGGCTGATGGGAAAATGTTTCATTGCTGGGAGCAGAGCCACATAAACACCTAATCACAGCTTTCCCTTTCCCTGCTTTATAACCCACTATAACCGTAACTCTCTCCCATGTATTTATTTCATTGCTGTAAAAACGGATGTTTGTTGATTCAGGAGCTAGTTAGGGTTTATTTCTAGTCAGCTGAAAAGGTCTTTGTGTTTGGGGAATCGAATTATAATTTCAACTGGTTTCTCTATCTCTTTAGCAGAAAAATGGGTGAATGGGTGTGTGATCAGAATGTACAATATGTAATTAGACTGCAAGATGAGACTCCACTATTCCAAAGCTGCAGCCAGGCACTTGAGGATGAGAACTGGAGAAGGAATGGGTATTGTCAGAATCCTGTTTTCTAGCCTTCTTTATATCTGTGTGACCTTGGACAAATCCTACCTCTCTACTCTGTAATTTCTTCCCTTTATGAAACTATGAGATTGGGTCTGTGGGCTCCCTTCTGGAAGGCAGCCAGAGGATTCATTGAAAAGGTAAACTTCTATCTGATTGGGTTGCTGGGGGCTTATTGTGGGGAGCGGTACTTTGTGGCCTCCGGTTGTCTCTTCTAGCTTTTAGTATTTTTGAAAGTAGGGAGGGAGGGAGAGAGAGGCAGGGAGGAAGGGAAAAAGGAAGAGAATTGAAAACTGTGCCTACTGTGTAAACAGTTAGTAATGCTATCAATTTCTACCTCATTGCCATGTAATGGAGATAGGAATCTCATTATTCAGAGACATGCAAATGTAGCAATTCTAGTCTTTACATATAGCCTCTTAATCACCATGCCACTCATACTATGTAATTTGCTCTGGGAACCTGGGCACCTAAAAAATGTCATGTCGATCACTGCCAATCATGGCAGCACTGAAGACAGAACTGGAATAATAGGTTATTTGAAAGAGGACACGTTGAGGACTGCACTGCTTCAAGGCAGAACAGGTTGCCAAACACAGTGGTTCTGACTGACATTGCAGAGGAACTGGTTGGAACCTGACATACAGCTATCCTCCAAATGGTGGCAAATTTTGAAGGTGACTCTGAAAGACCTGTCTTGAAATTGAGTTAGCAAGATTGGAAATGAGAACTCTCTGTAGCCTTAAAATGCTATTAAACCTGGCCTTCAACTATATCTCTCACTTCCACTATGCCAGAAATAGGGACTTCTAAGGAGTTTCTTTGGCCTCAATATGTGCTTTCCAATATGGCAGCCACACGGACTGTTAAGCACTTGACGTGTAGCTAGTGCAAATGAGATGAGCCTTAAGTGTAAAATTCATATGAAATTTCAAAGACTTTGTATTAAAAAGAAAACAAACGCAAAATAAATCATTAATAATTTTATATTGATCATGTTGAAGTGATGCTGTTTGGATATATTGTATTAAATAAAATGTAGAATTCAAATTAATTTCTCTTGCATTTATTTATTTATTTATTTATTTATTTTTTGTCTTTTTGCCTTTATGTAGAGCCGCACCCGTGGCATATGGAGGTTCCCAGGCTAGGGGTCTAACAGGAGCTGTAGCTGCCGGCCTTCACCACAGCCAGAGCAACGCGGGATCCGAGCCGCGTCTGCAAACTACACCACAGCTCACGGCAACGCCGGATCCTTAACCCACTGAGCAAGGCCAGGGATCGAACCTGCAACCTCATCGTTCTTAGTCGGATTCGTTAACCACTGAGCCACGAAGGGAACTCCTTTTTATTTTTTGAAGTGACAACTTAGAAAATGTAAAGTTATATATGTGGCTCACATTTTATTTCTATCAGATAACGCTAGCTTAGAGAAATCAATGCCTGTTTACTCTAGTTGCTGTGATTCTATCTTGTTATTCTTGTTCTTTTTACAAACTCAAATTCATTTAAAGATTCTTCACATTGATCCCAGGAGCTTGCTTCCTCATGACTATTTGAGAGCAGAGTTCCTCCTACCAATCTGCTAACCATTCTGCCGGGCACCTCTCTGCCTGGCACTCCTCTGCCTTACCTCCAGGTACAGACAGCCTAGATAAAACACGTTTCTCTGGTTGCAAAGAAAATCCTGTTTTCAGGGGCACCTGTGCCAGAGTTTTAGGGGACTATGACTCATGGTAGACACAGGAATGTAAACCTGACACAGGCTTAACCTTTTGATGGGGTTTGGGTTTTGTCCCAGAGGAACTATGGGAGTGAAAAACCACAGCACGTCAAAGACTGTATGTGGTATAAAAAGAATCAGGAGTTCCAGCTTGATGTTAGAAGACATGGATTCAAATCCTTGGTTAGCCACTAATTAACTATGGTGGATTTAGACAAATCATTGTATTTGAGCCTCAGTTTCTCTATTGGATGCCTGTAAGATTAACTCGGCAATGTTTACTTTAGAGGACTGCTGAAAGATCAAATGAGATTGTATATAAGAAAATATTTGTGAAGCTCTGTTTATTGTAGTAAATTTATGGCCAGAGGTGCAGATCCTGGAGGTGGATGGTTTTTTTTTATTTTATTTTTTAATTTTATGGCCTCACCTGTGGCATATGGAAGTTCCCAGGCCAGGATCTGAATCTGTGCTACAGTGCAACCTACGCTATAGCTGCAGCAATGCCTGATCTTTAACCCACTGCACCAGTGGGGATTGAACCCCAACCTCCACAGCGACCTGAACTACTGTAGTCAGATTCTTAACCCATTGTGCCATAGTGGGAGCTCCCAGGTGGTTTTTTTGGCTAAAAAATGTGTTTTGTCTAGTTGAATTGGAGTGTCTGTGAAGAGTTGGGGAGGCACTCTTCCATTTCTCACAGATTTCACCATTTTTGTTATCTCAGTTCAGCTGACTTGTGTCAACTGCCTGGCTGCTGAAGATGGATGTGTTTCTGTATCTTGCAAGGTGGGAGGGGCAACACTTAGGAAAACAACCATGCCTGATGCTGGCTGGCATGGTTCCTGTCCTTGGGAGCTCACAGCGAGCACGTAAGTTACAGCATAACCAAGTCTGGATGAACGATGTTTGCCAAGCACCTGATCACTGGAGTTCCAGGGATAAAAGTTGAGAATAAATCAAATGAGAGTACAACAAAAAAATACACGCAACTACCTGTGCCTTGGAGAAGGTTATTTAAGAGGAGGTGGGGTATAGGGGAAGAAAAGTAATATTTTTGAGTCAAGACTGGGCCATACATAAGATTAAGCACTAGTCATGTTCCACCTCATCCACTCCTCAAAACAGCAATCAAAGCTGGATATTACATTCATTTTTCAGCTAAGGACTGCTCATAGAACCTGCCCAAGGTCACATATAATGGACAGAGCCAGGATTTGAATCCAGGTCCTTTTGAGTGGGCCCAAGGCCAGGTTGTGAACACTGTTTCCCCTCAGGATTAATGGAAGGGTGATTCATAGCAGTTGCTTTATTTTTGTTGGCTGGGCCTGTATCCCACCCCCTACTCACTCCTTTCCAAGAGAGAGTTTTTCTAACCCCTAATTCCTTTATCTATTAAGGTTACAATAATATACCTTCAAAAGCATATAAAATTGCAAATAACTAATGGTTTTTCAATAAAGATACCAGATATATTTAATAGTAAGATAAAGATATAATGACTTCTGTTCTAAAGTCTCATGAAATCAAAAGTTGCACTTCTAGGAAATGTAACTATGATCTGTGTATTTTAATTGGTATGATGTGTGTGTCTCTCCTGTTTTGACGATTGGCTAGGATTGAAGGGTATTTGGAAGATTGCACTTGGAGTTCACAAGCATTGTTAACTCTTCTAAGAGGAGAGGGAACACAAATGTCAAAGAGAGGCAAGAAAATGTCACATGCTAAATCCATCTCTCTAAGCTTGTTCCTCCCCTAAGGAGACTAAAGGAAATGTTTCTGTCCCTGGCATCCTGCCCTAGCTTTCCTTCCCCCTGGAGGGGATGTTTATGGACAGTCAAGTTTGTTGTCTAGGGAATCTGACCAGCCTACAGTGCACTCTGAAACTAGCAGTGATTAGGGCTGTTTGATTATAAAACCTGGAAGGCTCTAGTTCTAGTCTGTAGTAGCCTTTAGCATTGATTCCTTAGTGATAAACAACTGTGCCCCACCCCAAAACTTTGAGTTGGCTTGACCCCTTTCTGTTGCTATACAAAAGGTCTTTGCTCCACCTCTTTGCCCCAGGCTGCCTTGGGATTGGCTATTCAAGTGGGCAAAGCTCAGGGATCCAGTCGCAACTAAGCTAGCCATAGGGAGATGACCTTGATTATGGGCTTTCTCTGCAATATGAGACAATAGCCTTCATCAGCACGTGTTTGACTTTCCTCTGCTATAAGTGTGGGTAAAGGTCACTGTGGGCTCATTCAGAGCCCAGGCTCTGGAATCTGACACACCTTAATTTGAATCCTTACTCTGCTACATTCTGGGTGGGTTCACCTGGCACGGTTCACTTAATTGACTAAACTCCATTTCCTCATATGTAAAAATATATAATAGCAGCAAAGATGTGAGATTTTAATAAGAACAAGCACTTTTATTCTTTTACTAAGTGCTATGCACTGTTCTGTGTGTTTTACATATACTAAATTAATCCTACAATAACCTTATGAGGTAGGTACAATTATTAGCCCCATTTTACAGATGAGGAAACTGAGACAGGGAGAGGTTAAGAAATTTCTCAGCATTCTATAGCTAGTAATTGCATACCTGAGATATCAAAACAGTATGAATCCAGAGTCCATTTCTGAACACTAGGTTATGCATAAATATTATACACGTGCAAATTTGGAATACAGTAGATGTTCCATAAATTCTGTTTATTAATCCATTTATTATTATTTTTAATGGTTTTCATGGCTTCCATGAGGCAGTTTAGAAGTGGAGTGAGAAGTTCCCTTGAGGCTTAGTGGGTTAAACACCTTACAGTTTCTGTGAGGATGCGGGTTTGATTCCTGGGTTTGCTGAGTGGGTTAAGGATCAGACATTGCCGCAAGTGTGGAGTAGGTTGCAGATGCAGCTCCGATCCGTTGTTCTCATGGGTATAGTGTAGGCCCCAGCTGCAGCTCTGATTCGACCCCTAGCCTAGGGACCTCCATTTGCTGCAGGTGTGACTGTAAAAAGAAAAAGAAAAAGTGGAGACAAGACATTTTTGTGAAATGATGAGTCCCCTCCCCCCCACAATTTTGAGCTTGGATGAGGGTATTTTGTCTAAATTCAGTTCCTCTGTCTTTTAACTCTAACTTATCAAGCCTGAATTTTTCATCCCATTTGCAGTTTATATTTTACTTGATGAGCATTAGCATCTTCTCATGAGTTCTTACAAGCTAAAGTAAGGTGAATATATGTAAAATATTTAGATAAGTGCTTAGCACTGAGTATGTGCTATACAAGGGGAGAATATGTGGAGGATCTTGTTAAAATATGAATATGATTTCATCTGATCCTTCACTTTGACCTTTCCTCATGGGGATGCATCTGTCCCCAGGTCATCTAGGAAAAATTGAGACAATGGGCAGTTGCTGTATGTTGTGTTACCAACTGCCAGAGCAGGAGTTCTTTGAGGGTAGAGATCTACCTGAATTTCTCTCTCATGGTCAAGGCCTACCACACTGACTGATGTAACAAAAAGAAGCATGAACTTGGCAAGACACTGAATTATATTTCTTTGTACCAAACTCCAACAAGTAATAAGGCAAAAAGAAATAAGAGGAACATGTCTTCATTCCTAAATTTGTTATTCTACCTTTTAGGTCCTAGATTTAAGTTATTATTTCATGATACAAGGAGTTAATAACACCCCCCAGCTGACCCAACAGCTAAGCCAATATCACCTTATATAAATTATCAGTCATGGGAATTATGTCACATTACAGAGAAGACTGGGCTAAAGGACTACAGGTACAATAAGCAGAATTCTGATTTTTTGCTCATTTGTTCCTGTAACTATGAAGATTCTGTACACAATTTCTTTGTATGATTATATATTATATATAAAATTTACTGAAATTCAACTATGGGTCAGGCATTATTTTAAAAGCCTTTATGTATTAACTCCTTTAATCTTCATGGTAGCCCCATGAGGTTGATACATTTATGATCCCCATTTTAGGGATAAATTCACTTTGGCACAGAGAGGAGAAGCAGGCCACCTGAGGACACACAGCTGGTAGGTGGTAGAGGTAGGATTTGAACCGAAGAATCTGGCTCTGGTATCATATATCACACTTAACACCTGATTCTTTATTTTGATCAAGTCCTTCACTTTCTGATAGGTAATCAACAGAGAAAGCACTATGTTCGTTAGATCAAATTAAAACATCACAGAGACTTCAGAAGGGGCTGCAACCCCCTCCCTGAGAGAATTCCCCAAAAGCTAATTCTCCTGGGTGGGCAGCAACTGCTTTGCCCCTGTGGACATTATTTTTATTGGCAAAGGGCTGAGAGAAGTGTGACTTCCTGAGAGAAAGTGATAAACTCTGTTACTTTAGTTAAGACGTAGCACACTTCCAAATGGTCCATCAGAGGGATCTCCCTTCATCCGATGCTCTCATGTCTGCTCCAGGGACGTGGTCTGGGAAGTGAATCACCTGCAAGCCTGACATTTCCATTCTCACCTTAGTCTAGGGCTGCTATAGTAAAATATCATAGACTGGGTGGCTTAAACAACTAATGTTCTCATAGTTCAGGAAGCTGGGAAGTTCAAGATCAGGGTACCAGCAGATTTAATTTTGGTGAAGGCTCCCCTCCTGATTTGGAGAGGGCTGTCTTCTTACTGGGTGTCCACTTGACCTCTTCTTTGTTCACTCAAGAAGAGAGAGCTCTTCTTCTTATCCCATCATGATTTCATTTAAATTTAAGGCCATTTTTTCAGATACCATCACATTGGGGGTTATAGCTCCAACATATGAACTTTAAGGGAACACAAATATTCAGTCTATAACACTTTTCCTCTTTTATGCAAACAGTGGGTCCCACACTGTTGATTTCAGTGAGAAGTGAGGCACCGAGTAGATACGCAATAGATACTTTTTGAACTGGAAAAAATTGAACGAGTCCCCGAGGACTCTCTGAGGACTTGGGCTTTCCTTTCTGCCCAGAAAAGGATCGCAGTATATCTAAAACTTCCAAAGCACCCAGAAGGAGGAATAGTGGTGGGGTCGGTCCAAGTCACCAGGCAGTATCTGGTGAAACAACTTCTCTTTAGGATAAATATAGGAAAGGGATGGCTATTAGAGTGAGGAAGCCCCAAGTTTTAGTCTTGGTG
The DNA here is from genome assembly GCA_004024745.2 of Catagonus wagneri. NCBI lineage: Eukaryota > Metazoa > Chordata > Mammalia > Artiodactyla > Tayassuidae > Catagonus > Catagonus wagneri. The sequence continues at coordinate 5,214,190 of PVHT021183619.1, read as the reverse complement.
TTGCCACAGAGGCTTTGTAACTTGGGTAGGTACCCCCCCCCTTTCTTGCTCTTCTGTAAAGGAAGATGATACTAACCTCTTGGAAGTGCTGGTAGGAGGTGGTGGAGTTGCACTTATAAATCACCAGCACACCTCCTGGCTTGGAGAAGGAGCTGGAAAAGTTTTCCTCTTCTTAAATTAATGCTTTATCTCTGCCGGATGAAGCTTTCACTGGGTTGTGGGCAATCCAGAAATGTGGGAGTGCTATGTGCACATGAATCACAGGCTTGTAGAAGCTAATGTTAGTAGATGACCTAAAAGGGATATGTCATGGGAACCAAATAAATTGTTTATACCTGGGAGGCCACCCACGAAGTCTGAGGTTACCTATTAACCTAACCATCAGCTCTTAAGTTGTCACTCATGGGGAGGGAAGGAGAGAAATAAAGGAGAACACGACAGGTGAAATTTACTTGTAGCCCTTGAAGCCTTTAAGGCCCTTATCCCTCAGAAACTTTAAAGGGGCCGGGAGTAGTAGATCAAAAAACTCCCAAACACCCACCTTTTTCAGTGCACCTTACTGAAAAAGGCAGATGAGACACTGTGCAAGGAAGAGACTGGTAATATTAAACAAGTATCTGGAAGCAAGAGAAACTTGATTCACTAAAATTGGAGCTAAACTTACCCACTTGGTTAGCTTTGTGTATGTCAAGTAAGTTTCCAAACCCTCTGTGCCCCCTGGCTCCCACCTATCACTTATCCCGGAGGTCTAGCTGCCTTTATCTACCACCAACTTGTTTTTTTTTTTTTTTTGGCTGCATCCAAAGCATGTATAAATTCCTAGGCCAGGGATCCAACCCTTGTCATAGCAATGACCCCAGTGGCTGCACTGACAATGCATGAGCCATAACCTGCTGTGCTGCAAGGAAACTCCTACCACCAGCTTTGACAGTGGGTTAGCTACTTACACCCTCTGCGCACTCCAGTTCTCATCACAAAGTCCAACTCTTGACCTTGGTAACTGGGAACCACAGGGCAAGGGGAGTTTAGAAAAGGCTGTTGATTTTCCTTTAAGTAATGTCTAAGACCATGGACTCCAGAATCAGACTGATCTGGGTTTGTGTCCAGGCTCTGCTGCTTATTGGTTGTATGACCTTGGATATGTTTCTTAACTTCCTCATCCATAACACAGGTATAATGATAGTACCTACTTCATATAGTTGAGTGAATTAAATGATACAATACGAGTAAAATGTCTACAACAGTACCAGGTAAATAATGAACACTCAGTGGAGAATAGCTATTATCATTCTTAGTAGTGCTATTTTTACAGACTGGGAAAAAAACCGTTGACTTTCATTCTGTTTCCTCTCTGATCCTGATGGTTTGTGGGCTAGTGGAGAGAACAAGACCAACAGGTGGCTTTGCCACTAATTGTGCGAACTCGAGCAAGCCTGTAACCACTCTGAGCTAGACTTGCCTCTTCTCTAAAATAAGGACAGTGATAATGCACCCCCTCACTAGACTACCCATGTGGGTACAAGGAGCAGTGCCATCAAAGTGCAAGAGCCTACACAGAGAGAGGAGATAGAAGTGATACCATCCATGACGGCACTGAGGCCCCACAGTGGTACTCCACGTATGGTCCACAGCACACCCTATCAGAAATGCAACTTCTCAGGCCCCACCCCAGACCTTGTAACACCAGAAACTCTGGGGGTGGGGCTTGCAGTGTCTATTCAGCCAGCATTCTGGGTGATTTTGTTGCACCTTTGAGTTTAGGAACTACTAGGTTGTGGTCATCCAGAGAAGGGAAGTGATGAGATTTCCACAAGAAGGTAACTTTTTACTGAGTCATTTTTAACTTTGGAAGATATTTAGAAATAGTAAAATGACTTCCCCCTTCCCTTCTTATGTAGAAGGATATTAAAATGTATTTTAAATTTAGCCATTATCGTGGGCTGAATTGTGTCCCACTAGAATTCAAGCGTTGAAGCCCTAACCTCAGTACCTCAGAAAGTGACTTCATGTAAAGAGATAATTAAAGTAAAATGAGGTCATGCAGGTGGGCCCTAATTCAACATGACTGGTGTCCTTGTCAGAAGAAGAAATTTGGATATAGATAGGTATACCTTTGGAAATGATACCCGAGGGAAGACGCAGGAAGCACAGGGGGAAGGCAGCTATCTATCTGTAAGCCAGAGAGAGGCCTCAGAAGAAACCATTCTTGCCCACACCTTTGTCTTGGAATGTCTGATCTCCAGAATTGTGAAATAATATATTTCTGTTGTTTAAGCCACCCAGTCTGTGCTGTTTGTTATAGTAGCCCTCACTAAGACCAAGACAGCCTATGGCCAAGGTGGAGCCCTGAACAGAAAATGAGGATGGAAGGGGCAGGCAAGGAGGCAAATGTAAGTTTGAGGGGACTGCTGAGGGGAAAGCCGTTTCTGTTTTTGCTTTTTTTTTTTTTTTTTTTTTAGGGCTGTACCTGCAGCATATGGAAGTTCCCAGGCTAGGGGTCAAATCAGAGCTACAACTGCTGGCCTCAGCTATAGCCACAGCCACGTGGGATCCAAGCTTTGTCTGCGACCTAAACCACAACACTGGATCACCTACCCACTGAGGGAGGCCAGGGATCAAACCCGCGTTCTCCTGGATCGTAGGCAGATTAGTTTCTGCTGCGCCACAGTGGGAACTCCAGGGAAAGCTATTTTTTAGATGACTTTCTTGATGAAAACAAAATAAGTGGGTTGCTTGCTCACTTTGGAAAGAATTCTCTACTTTAAAAGTGACTCAATTGTCACTGGAGATAGATTAGAAGCAATGATAAAGACAGGATGGAATCAGAATGAAAGTCAGCAGAAAAGTATTATTTGTTCTACAAAGAACTCTTTCACATACAACATTTTAGGAATGTGTTTCCCTCAGGAAGGCAGACACCCAGGACCATGTGCAAGGGGTTAGATAGAGCCTCTGGAATAAGTTAGTTGGTGCAATCAGAAGAGCCTGGCCTTTTTCAAACCAGACCAGTGTGCAAGAGTATTGCAGTTATACCCAAGGGAAAAAGATGTGCAGGACCTTGACGATGCCTTGAATATATGCTAAGCGGGCTTACTCCCCCTACCTTTGTTTCACCTGCATTGAATTAAAAAAAATTTCTTCCCCTGGGTAATTAGACTTAGAGATGTGTCCAGGTTTTACCTGGGTTCAGTAAACCTGTGGCTGGGTGGATGAGTGAGGCTAAGGGCTTTGAGAGAACACCTACAACAGGTTCTTCCATCTAGTCACTTTCTCTAGGTTGTGACCACAGATATCACATCAGACAGACAGATGTACATACAAAACTTGCTTTCCCAAGGTTTTCTCTGAAGTCATTATCCTATGGTTGACATTTGACAAGTCAACATTTTATCTGTCCATGTTTGGAAACTGCTTATGAGAAGCAAGCCTTTTCTTCAGACTCTTCATCCTTGAAGTTCATACTATATGCTTTTTAAAATGTTAGTTTAAACGATCGTTCTATAACTGGGCAGAAGGCTGACTTTCCTCATTTAAATGAAGAGTCACATGGTTTTCTAACATTCAACATGAAATGCAGAAGTTTCTTCAGGTCCTGATAATGTTTTTTTCTTTCTTCCATTAAATAATCCTTCTAGGGAGTCTCCAGCATGCAAAAAGCATGATGGCTGCATGATCAAAACAATTTGACCTATGAGCTCTGCTCCAAGGAAATACCCACTGATAGACCATTGTCTGTCATGAAGGCTTCCACATGAAACTCTTCTTTCTCTGTCCACTGTGTCTCTTGGCATTCATGAAGAAAACCTGATATGCTGGAGTAGCATGGAGTAAATCTAATAGACCTGTTGAATGAAATGCATTTCTCTTTGCATCACTGGTTTTGGGGAAGGCATTGTCAGTGCTGGGTAGGGGTAGGGAGAGGAGTGGGTAACCCGCATGAGATTTGCTGCTGGATTCTTTTCGATTTGGGGCAGAGAAGATGGGATCAGTCTTGTGCTGAGTATACTATGCTACATTGTCTTAAAAGTGACATGAAAGCTTACCTCTGGGTAAAAATTTCTATGGTGCATCAGTTTTTTTTCTTTCTCGTTAATAGCCCCCTCTTTCTTTAGGAAGTTGCCTTTACTGTGTGTTGAGTCTACATAGACATTTCCCTGGTTAGAGTTGAATGAGTATGTGATTCACACTTGCAGTAGGCACTTCCAGACTGCAGCTGGCAATTATGAATGCATTCTTCTGATCCCAAAAATGCTGGCGGAGAAAAGCCACCTTGGTAAAGGTCATGCCCCTTTCCAAGGAGCAGCCAGGATTCAATGATGGGCTGATGTGGGGTAGAAATGTCCTTATTTTGGGACATCTCTGCAGGGCCATCCCAGCTCCAGAGCTCCCTGTGAGATTAACGGAGGCCTCTGCTGTGAATACACTGCAGCTCAGCTTCTCCTTCTGCCTGGATCGGCAGCTTTTGTTTCCAAACGTGTTGATACCAAGATCATTCCCTAATAAACTTCCTGCAGGCAGTTCTCCATCTCTGAGTCTGTTTCCCGGGAACTTGACCTGTAGCAAAACTTTCCCTTAAACAGGGCTGTTGTCTTATTTCTCATATATATTATCGTTAAGGGACAAATTCATATTTTCGTTCCAGGAATTGACATGTATTGCTTTAGAGATTTTATCTGCATGGACATTTTTCATGTATGCAAAAAGGTACATAAGAATTGAAAATGTTTTGAACTCCATGGGAACAAATTAGCAGTGAGAAAGCTCAATTGGTTAACCCTGAAGTTTTGGTCATCAGGTTTAAATTGACTGCCAACCACACAGTGTGGTCACATGGTGGAGGGGAAAGTCTGAGGCCAGGGTTCTTAATGAAAAAGGCCAAAGTTTCAATTTCTGTGTCATTTGGTTTGTTTTGCGTTGTTTCCTGGTCTCAACCTGTACTCTAACCTTGTCAGTCCTATCAAGAGTTTTCTCTTGACCTGTCCTTGGAATAGGTGAGAAAGTGTAGATAACCACTGCAAATCTGTCACCATGGCTGGAAAAACAATCTCTGGCACCTGTCTCACCATGTATGGCAAGCAGAACATTTATCCAGATCAACTCAGGAGAAGCCAACTTGGGATTTTGCCCCAGAAGGGAAGAGTAGGTAGGTTTCCACAATTTGCTTTTTTTTTTCAAATTTAAGATAAGCACAGTTTTCCTATATTTAGTAGCTTGTTTTGCCAACAAGGAGGGCTAATGAGTAAGGTACAAGGAAAATGGCCTTAAAAATGTCTTTGGCTTAAGTATTTTGTTAGGTTGTTGATGATTGCAAATTTATCAGAAATTTTGCTGTTTTTGAAGAGCAGGCTGAATAATTAGTGAAGATTCAACATAAATATTGAAATGGGAATTTGTATATACTTCGTTTTTATGTTACATTATAAAACATAATATACCTATTTATGTCTATTTTATATCTATTTATATGATATATGCACAATGACAATGTTCAGAAGATATGTTTTGCCAAAAGTAAAAAAAATTAAAATGGTGGAATTTGAGTATAGAACATTTTTATTAGTATTTTTTTTATTAGTGTTTGAATAAGTTAATGTTTAAAAAAAAGTATCACGGGAAGAATGAAACAGAAGTAAATAAAATAAAAAAGGAAAATAATAGGACATCTGAAAAAAGAATCTGGTCCAGAGAAGTACTGGGTGGAAAATAAATTGATGACAAATTCTACCGTTGTGCCCAGTCTTGTGTCTGCATTGAGCTTTAGCCTGGATTCAGTTGCTTTGGACAGGTATGTTGAGCTGGTAGACCTGATAACCTGCAAACATCTGTTAGCTTGAGCTGATTTGCTTGGATTGAAAGGGTCTGCTCAGGGGAGAAAACAGGAAAATGAAGGATTGCTTGGTGCCAGTTTCAGATAATGGTCCCTGGCCAAGCCCGAGGGGCACCTGGAACAAATGGGGCTATTAAATGAGGGGAGAAAAACGTATATGTATATCTGTGAGTGGGGTGTGTTGGGGGCCAGCAGAGGTGGAATGGAAGAGCACAGTGGATACCATGAAGAGGCTGTGGGTGGTGGACTGAGTTATGACCACTTGTGAGCTGTCCTGTTCCTGATGCCCTGCCAGTCCTCAAAGAGGATTTTACTGGGGTCTGGAAGCCTGAAAGAGCAGATGCTATTAGAGTCAATGGTATTCCAGCAACTGCTGTTAGTAGTTAACATTTATGAGCATCTGCTGTGCTCAGCACTAGTGCTAAACTCTTTACTGTCTTTAGCTCTATTAACAACACTCTAACAAGAGTACTTCTACCTTTTTCCAACAAATGGAGGAAACTGGGGCTTGATGAGGTTAAATAACTTGCTCATAAAAAGTCTGAGCCGCAAATTGTTTCTCAATTTTGGCAATTCTATTGGCTTTGTTTTCTGAATGGGAATCATTTAAGTAGGTAAAAGTTTGAAATGAGAAGACAAATTTGGGTTTCTGTCATGGCTTTTCTGTTACCTACCTGTGTGGTCTTGGGCATGTTATACAACCTCTCTGAACCTGCCAGAGTTGTTGGGAGGATTAGAGATTATAGACACAAAGGAAAATACTTAGTTAATGATAGTTATTATTACTATATCATTCAAGATGGAAAACCTAGCTAATGACTATAAATTCACTGATGAATTAGTTGCTGTATACTTTTCACCCCAAAGAGAAAAATAACCATTGACAATAGGTTGTTATACTTAACAGATTAATGCACAATCAGATCTTTTTTTCTATATTCATTTATTGTTATTGTGATGATTAACTTTATGTGTCAGCTTGAGTGGGCCAGGGGGTCCCAGATGTTTGGTCAAATATTATTCTGCTTATTTCTGTGAGAGTGTTTTTGGATGAGATTAATTTTTAAATTGGTAGACTGAGCAAAGCAGATTGTCCTTTGTAATTTGGTGGGCCTCATCCAATCAGCTAACTAAATAAGACAAAAGGACTGGCCCTCCTCCAAGTAAGAGAGAATTCCTCCTGCCTGACTGCTCTAGTGCTGGGACACTGGCTTTTTCATGCCTTCAGACTTGTACTGAAACATTGGCTCTTCCTGGGCCTTGAGCCTGCCAGTCTTCAGACTTGGACTGGAACTACACCATCTCAGCCTCTGGGTCTCCAGTTTGCCAACTCACTTTTTAGGTCTTGGGACTTGTCCTCAGAAGTGCCTCAGCTGGAGTTCCCGTTGTGGCTCAGTGGTTAACGAACCCAGCTAATAATGGTTGCGGGTTTGATCCCTGGCCTAGCTCAGTGGGTTAAAAATCTAGCATTGCCATGAGCTGTGGTGTAGGTCACAGACTCGGCTCAGATCCCATGTTGCTGTGGCTGTGGCGTAGGCTGGCAGCTACAGCTCCTATTCGACCCCTAGCTTGGGAACCTCCATATACCACAGGTGCAGCCCTAGAAAGACAAAAGACAAAACAAAACAAAACAAAACGAACTGCCTGAGCCAGTTCCTTATAAGGAGTCAGTCTCCCTCTCTCCCCACTCCCCCTATCTCTCCCACCACATACATACACACGTACTCACACACACACACACCCTATTAGTTCTGTTTCTCTGCAGGACCCCGAGTACATATTCACTCAGTATAGATCTAATGATGTATGAATCCCAGACACTGGGCTCCAAGCCAGAGAGAGAGTGAATAAGGCAGTCTGATTTTCTACCCTCATATAGTTTACAGATTTTAGCCTAGACTAGAAGGAGAGGAAGACCTTAGATATATTATTGCAAATAATTAATTAAAATTGCAGTAAGTTTCACAGAGAAAATATACCAGGGACTATATAGCATAAGTCCTCTACTTTGGGCTTCCCTGAGGAAGTAGCATGTGTGCTGAATAAGCTGAGATCTGAGGATTGAGTGGGCTTTATTGGAAAACATCCTGGGCAAAGGCAGCAGCATGGGTTCATTCTTGCTCTGTATGTTCCAGAGCTGAAAGAAGACCACTGTGGTGGAACAAAGAGGCCAAGTTAAGCTAGTAAGTAACATATATTTCCTCCTCTTCTGTTTTTGGAAGAAAGAGACTGTGTAGGTTTGTTAATCCTTCTCTGAATGTTAGGCTGAATTCTCCAGTGACTCCGTTTGGGCCTAAAGATTTCTTTTCTTTTTTTTTTTTCTTAATGGATTTTATTTCAATTATAGGTGTACATAAATCATCACAAGTCAATTTTACAGATTTTGTATCCCAAACCCCCAGTGCATCCCCCCACCCCCCAGATTGTCTTATTTGAAAAACCAAGGTTTTCCAAAGTCTGTGAGTCATTGTTCTGTAAAAAGTTTCATTGTGTCATTTTAGTTTCCAGATGTAAGCGGTAGCATTGGGTGTTGCTGTCTAATTGTCTGACTGGTTTCACTTCGCATGATAATTTCTAAGTCCATCCATGTTGCTATAAATGTTGGTAATTTGTTCCTTTTAATGGCTGAGTAACATTCCATTGTGTGTATGTACCATATCTTCCCTATCCACTCTTCTGTCGATGGGCATTTAGGTTGTTTCCATGA
>PVHT021183619.1:5135881-5200615 GCA_004024745.2 Catagonus wagneri | reverse complement strand
TGGATACAAAAACAAGAAAACAACCAATGGATCACTGAAGAAATCAAAGAGGAAATTAAAAAATACCTAGAAGCAAATGACAACAAAGACACGACACTCCAAAACCTCTGGGATTCAGCAAAAGCAGCGCTAAGAGGAAAGTATAGAGCAATACAAGCCAACCTCAGGAAACAAGAAAAAGCTCAAATAAACAACCTAACTTTACATCCAAAGCAGCTAGAGAGGGAAGAAGCCAGGTCATGGAAACAACCTAAATGCCCATCAACAGAGGAGTGGATAGGGAAGGTATGGTACATACACATAATGGAATATTACTCAGCCATTAAAAGGAACAGAATAACATTTATAGCAAAATGGATGAACCTAGAAATTATCATATGAAGTGGAACCAGTCTGACAATTAGACAGCAACACCCAATGCTACTGCTTACATGTGGAAACTAAAGAGACACAATGAACTTCTCTGAAGAACAGACAATGACTCACAGATTTTGGAAAACCTTGGTTTTTCAAATAAGACAATCTGGGGGGTGGGGGGATGCACTGTGGGTTTGGGACACAAAATCTATTGTATTGACTTATGATCTTTGTACACCTATAACTGAATTAAAATTCATTGTTAATATGAAAAAAATTTTCATTTATTTATGCTATTTTTTTTTTTTTGCTTTATTTACAGCTGCACCCACGGCATATGGAGGTTCTCAGGGTAGGGGTCGAATCGGAGCTGTAGCTGCCGGTCTATGCCACAGCCACAGCAATGCCAGATTGCATTGTTAACCCACTGAGCAGGCTAGGGATCGAACCCACAACTTCATGGTCCCTGGTCAGATTTGTTGACTGCTGCACCATGACTGGAACTCCCTATTTCTGCTCTTTCAAAAATTATTTCATTTCTTCTATTTTCTTTAGGTTTATTTTATTTTTATTTTTATTAATTTCTTGAGGTGAGAGCTTATTTTATTGATTTGAGATGTTTCCTCTTTTCTAATGCTACAATTAGTACTATAAATTTCCTCTTAAGCACTGAATCAGCTGTGTCCCACAAATTTTGATATGTTGTGTTTTTATTTTCAATGTATTAAAAAAATTTCAGTGTATTAAAAAAATTTCCCTTGGAGTTCCTGTCGTGGTGTAATGGAAACAAACCTGGCTAGTAGCCATGAGGTTGCGGGTTCGATCCCTGGCCTTGCTCAGTGGGTTAAAGATCTGGCATTGCCATGAGCTGTGGCTTAGTTCGCAGACATGGCTTGGATCTGGCGTGGCTTTGGCTGTGGCTTAGGCTGGTAGCTGTAGCTCCAATTCGACTCCTAGCCTGGGAACCTCCATAAGCTGTGGGTATGGGCCTAAAAAGCAAAAAAAAAAAAAAAAAAAAAAAGAAAATTCCCTTGAGATTTTCTTATTACCCCTGATATATTTAAAAATGTGTTGTTTAGTTCCCAAGTGTTTAGAGGTATTCCTGTTATCTTTCTGTTAATTGGTTTCTAGTTTGATTGCATTGTGGTTAAAAAACATACTCTGCATAATTTCACTTTTCAGTTTTTTGAGGTTGGTTTTATGGTCCAGAATACAGTCTATTTTGATATATGTTCCATGTATTGTGAAAATAATATGTGTTCTGATATCGTTGGGTGGAGTAATCTATGAATGTCAATTGATCCTATTAGTTAATAGTGCTGTTTTGTTCTTCTATATCTTTGATAATTTTGCATCTAGCTATTCTATCAGTTGTTGAGAAAGACGGTGTTGAAGTTTATAATTATAATTGTGGATTTGTCTGTTCTTTCAGTTCTATCAGTTTTTGCTTCATATAGTTTGTAATTCTGTTGTTAGGTGCATATACATTTAGGATAGCTATGTCTTCTTGGTGGATCGATTCTTTTATAATTATGTAATAACGTCTTTATCGCTGGTAATTTTCTTTGCTTTAAAGAGTTCTCTATATGATATTAATATAGCTACTGCATCTTTCTTTTTATTAATGTTTCCACGATATGTCTTTTTCTACCCTTTTGCTTTCAACCTACCTATATCATTATACAGTTGACCCTTGAACAACATGGGTTTGAACTGAATTGATCCAGCTATACATAGATTTTTAAAAAATAATAAGTACTATAGTACTACATGGTCCATAGTTGGTTGAGTCTGAGGATGTGAAACCATGGATACAGAGGTATCAGGTAAGGAGGAACTGTATTTACAGAGGGCCAACCATAAGTTAAATGTAGAGTTTTTGACTACATGGAAGGTCAGTCTCTTTAACCCTCAGGTTTTTCAAGGGCTAATTGTACTTGAAATGACTTTCTTATAGACAGTATATAGTTGGGTCATACTTCTTAATCCACCATGTGAATCTTTGCCTTTTATTTAATGTATGAGAACCTTTACAATTATGGAATTATTAATGTGGTAGAGCTTATGCCTGCCATTTTTTTTTTTGGTTTTCCATTTGTTTTGTTTTTACTGTGTTTTGTTTGTTTCTATTTTTTCCCTACCTCCCTAAGGGCTATTGAACACTTTTTAGAATTTTATTTTGATTTACTGATAGTGTTTCTCTTTTTATAAGTTGCTTAGTGGTTGCTCTAGGTATTACATTATATATATCACAGTTACTGGTATTGGAATTCTATCAGTCCAAGTGAAGTATAGATATCTTACCCCCCCCTTCAGTCCTTTTATCCTACATATTTATAAGTGGCTTAAATAATCCATTTACATATATTTGGAACCACATCAATGTTATCATCATTGCTTCATTTACCAATTTGGAAAACTCAAGAGAAGAAGGAAAATGCATCGTATTTATTCATATTTCTACTCTTTCTGTTGTTTTTTCCTTCCTTCCTGATGTTCCAAAATTACTTCTTTTATTATTTCCTTTCCTTCCTTTAATCACTCTTTTGGAGTATATCTGATGGTGACAAATTTTCTTAGTTTTCTTTCATCTGAGAATGGCTAAACTTTTCTTTCATTCCTGAGGGATATTTTTACTGGAGACAGAATTCTGGGTTGACAGTTCATTGCCTTCAGTGTTTGAAAATGTTGGGACACTTTCTTCTGATTGCCATAGTTTCTGATGAGAAATCTGCTTTTACTAGAGTTGTTTTTCCCCTACTGTGTGTGAGTACTAAGGTGGTGTGACTTTCTCTCTGCTTTCAAGATTTTTTATTTGTCTTTGGTTTTCAGGAGTTTGACTATGATGTATCTTGGCATGGATTTATTTGAGTTTATCCTGTTTGGGTTCACTGAGCTTCTTGCAAGGCAAACGTGATAACCACTACACTACAGAAACTGAGAATACTCACTGAGCTTCTTGAATATGTAGGTTTATGTCTAGTACCAGACTTAAGGAATTCAGCCATTATTTATTCAAATTCTTTTTCAGCCCTACCCTTTTTCTTTTCTTCTGAGACTCCAATGACATGAATGCTGGATTATATTTTTTAATAAACTGCAGTTCTCTTTTGGTCTGTTCATTTCTTTCAGTGTATTTTCTTTTTTATTTGTGTTTTTTAGATTGGGTAATTTCTATTTTCTTTTTTTTTTTTCTTTTTAAGGCCACACCCGCTCATATGGAGGTTCCTAGGCTAGGGGTCTAATCGGAGCTACAGCTGCCGGCCTATGCCACAGCCACAGCAACATGGGATCCGAGCCGAATCTGCAACCTACACCACAGCCTCATGGCAATGCTGGATCTTTAACCCACTGAGCAAGACCAGGGATCAAACCTGCAACCTCATGGTTCCTAGTCGAATTTTTTTCTGCTGTGCCACAGTGGGAACTTCCTATTATCCTATCTTTGAGTTCAGTTTTTTATTTCAGTTATTGCGTTTTTCAGTTTTAACATTTCCATTTATTCTTCCTTAAATTGTCTATTTGTTTGCTAAGACTTTTTTAATTTATTTCCAATATGTTCATAATTGCCTATTGAAGCAATTATTTTATGGTGGCTGTTTAAAAATATTTGTCAAGTTAGTCTAATATCTGTCATTTTGCTATTGGCATTTATTGTCTTTTTAAAGTTGAGATTTTCCTGGTTCTTACTGTGTTGAATAATTTTTTTGGCTGAAACCTGGACATTTTGGCTATTATGTTATGATACTCTGGATCTTATTTAAACCTTCTGCTTTAGCTGACATCCTCTAATGCCACTCTGACTGGGGGAATGGAGTAATGCCAGGTGAGGGTAGATGTACAGGTTTCCCACTCAGCCTCCACTGACACTTGAGGATAGGAGGGGTTCATTCAGCTTCCCATGTGACTTCTATTGATAGCGTAGGGATTGAAGTGGTCTTGTTACTACCAGACAGTGATTAAAGTCTTGAATCTCTACTAGACTTCCTTGGACACTACACCAATGGGGAGTAGGGGTGCCCCATTACCACAGATAGAAGTCCAAACTCCCTGCATTATGGATGAAGGTAGGTTCAAAGTTTGTTTCTGTGGAGGGGATATAGTTCAATGGCAGAGCATTTGACTGCAAAGTTTTTTCTGTGGTGTTGGTTGGAATAGAGTCATTAGTGCTGAAAGTTTTCTCTGTTGCTAGACTTCTTCTTTCCTGGTCCTTTGGCTGCACACAGCAAGAATTTTTTCTTGTTTGTTTGTTTTTGAGACTTTCTTTGTACCCATTGGCATTTTGTGTGTCTAGTTTCTTCAGCTCCAAGTCCGGGATGTATAAGATAATAAGGGAACCCAAGGAATTTACCATCATTTTGTTCCTTGGGTCTCAAGATTCTTAGTCCTCTGCCTTCTCCTTTTCACCTTTCAGAGTCTTATGTTTGATTTACGTATAAAGGCCAGGGTTTTTATTTGTACTTATTAGGAGGAATAGGGAAAAGTACTCCATTTTTCTAGAAGCATAGGTCCCTAATGTATATACAAACTACTTTTAGTCTTTTTAATCTTGTCCCATTCCCCCAATAGTGTATATGAATAAAACTTTAGCCTTCAAAACTGAATCTGAATGAAGATTGCTGAGTTTGGGTTCTTTGAGATATTGTACGTCAGTATTTGTTAGGAGTAAACCTCATGCCCTGGATTTTCCATGGAAGTCTGGGTTTCAAGTAATTTTATTGTTTTAAATAAAGGCATTTAATCAGTGAAGATGTGATTTTTTTTTCATGAAAATAAATCCACAAACATGGGAAAAACTCACATCTGACCTCAAGTCCCTATTTATATTTTGGAAAGTGAGGTTATTTTATCTAGTCATGAGATACCAGTTAAGTGATAGGTGACTAACATTTATTTTCATGCACTCTCTTACTAAACAGCTGGATGACTGTTAGAGAGTAATGACAACAAAAACAATAATAAAAGTGAGCACTTAGAGAATATTTTACTATGAGCCAGCCACCATGAAAAGCTTTTTGTTCCTTATCTCATATAAAAGTCACTATAGACCTATTCAGAAGATAGTAATATTTATCTCAGTTTGCAGGTGAATAAACAGAGGCTTAAAAAGGTCAAGTATCTTGCTTAAGGTCATACAGCCAGCAAATGGGAGAAGCTAATTCTTTCTGACATCATTGCCCACGCTGTAGACCAGCATCATCTAATAGAAGTAATATGAGCCACACGTATAGTTCAAAATGTTCTAGTAGCCACATTAAAATAGTAAAAATAAACACATAAAATTATCTTTAATAATTTATATCATTCAACCCACAGTAGCCAAAATATCCTTTCAACATACAATCATTAATGAGATATTTTACACTCTATTTTTTTTGTATTATCTTCAAAACCTGGTATATATTTAGCACTTACAGTACATCTCTGTTTAGATACTAAATTTTCATTGAAAATATTTGCTATATATTTAGATTTCAGAAAATTTACAATTGAAAAAGTAGATTCATATATCCAAGTTGTTTCGAACAGTCTCAGAAATTTATCAATAATTAAATTTGGTATAAATTTTATTTATTTATTTATTTATTTTTGGTATAAATTTTAAAGTTAGTGTTTAAATAAATTAAGCTCAAATACTGCTGTACAGCAGAAATTGATAGAACATTGTAAATCAGATATAATAGAAAAAATAAAAATCTAAAAAAAGATCAAATACAGTTAAAAATTGAGTTTCTCAGTTGCTGTAGCTGTACTTCAAATCCTCAGTAGTCATGAGTTAGCCCCTATAATCACTTTCTTACCCTGTCTGAATTCAGTTTTCTACTGAGGGCTGAATCTCAAGGAGAACAAAAACTCTGCCATAGCCAGAAAGAAGGAGAAAATTCGTGGAAATGAAAGGATCAGCCAAAAGTCAAGAGAAAAAGACCTTCATTTGGCTGTTGTGTAAGTTACAGTAAGTTCTAGAGTCTTTGGTAACCAGGAAAGAAAGTGAAAGTGTTTTTCTCCATTGTTGAGAATGTGTCACGTGTGCATTCTATTAAAACTCGCTTGGGAATTCCAGTTGGGGCACAGTAGAAATGAATCTGACTAGTGTCCATGAGAATGTGGGTTCAGTCCCTGGCCTTGCTCAGTGGGTCACGGATCCAGTGTTGCCCTGAGTTGTGGGGTGGGTTGCAGATGCAGCTTGGATCCCATGTTGCTGTGGCTGTGGAATAGGCCCCACAGCTGCAGTTCCAATTCAACCCCTAGTCTGGGAACTTCCAGGTGCTGCAGGTGCAGCCCTAAAAAAAAAAAAAGGAAAGCAAAAAATAAAACAAACAAACAAACCCTGGATTTTGAAGAGGGCTACTGTGTCTTGATCTGTGAAGGATTAAAGTCAAATGAGAATGGTATTGAGCTTCGAACATAGTAGCCCATCAGCAGAGCAAACCCACAAAGTCTGGAGCTATGTTCCTATAGCAATTAGTCACACAGTGAAGTATTACAGACAGAACTGAACCCTCTGCCACAAACATCAGAATGGAAAAGTTCTCAGATTTTTTTCTTACTGAGTTGTTCATGGAGGTCTCTTGATTATGAAACATGTCCTAAAATGGTAGAAGTATGGTGCCGAGCAGTAGTTCCTGACCTTTTTAAAAAACTGATTTCACTAGTAATATATAATTTCACAAAACCTCTTAGGAATTAAAAAAATTATTGCATTATTTTTGCAAAGTAACTAGAAAGCAAACACGTAATTTTAAGTTAAAAATCAATTTAAGAGGTTTTTTTGTTTGTTTGTTTGTTTTGCTTTTTAGGGCTGCACCTGTGGCATATGGAAGTTCCCAGTCTAGGGGTCAAATCAGAGCTCTAGCTGCTGGTCTACACCACAGCACAGGAATGCAGGATCCAAGCTGCATCTGCAACCTACACAGCTCATGGCAATGCCAGATCCTTAACCCACTGAGCAAGGCCAGGGATTGAACTTTCATCCTCATAGATGCTAGTCAGATTCATTAACTGCTGAGCCATGATGGGAACTCCAAGAGTGGTATATTCTTGAAGATTATGTTGAACTATATTTTAAAATGTTCTGTAATAGTATTTATACTACATGTAAAGACCACTTTTACCTTCTCTATTTAACAAATGACTATATGTTATTTAATTCACTCTAAATAAATAATATGAAAATCACGACTTGACAAATGAATGTAAAAATAGCATTATGGAGTTCCTGCTGTGGTGCAATGGGATTCGGGAGTGTATCTGGAGCACACTGTCAGGTTCCATCCCTGCCCTGGCACAGTGGGTTAAAGATCTGGCATTGCTGCAGCTGCAGCATGGGTCACAACTGCGCTTGGGTCTGATCCCTGGCCTGCTGGCCTGGGAACTCCATATGCCATGAGGTGGCCAAAAGTGAAAAAAAAAAAAGATTGAAAAAAACTAACATTGTGTCTTCCTTGCTCCAGAGACTAGAATGTACATTAAAATATAAGTTGAAATTTAATAGTATTAAATCACTAACAGTAATGGCTTTCACAATGTGATGGCTGGGATTCTTGCATTTTGTATGCTTAAAAATTGAAATCATCACTTTAATTTGACTTTTTTGAGTTCTCTTTCTACAAGAAGAGGGTGAGGGCCCTGGGCCCTCACTATCTATGCATTTGCACAGAGATTGAGAGAGAATGTTTTATTAGAGCTAGGTGGTTTGCTTTTGGGTCTGACTCTGACACCAGTTTGGGAACTTTGGGAACTTAAACTCTCTATACTTTGTTTTCTTTCTCTAAAAAATGGTGTTACTAACTGCACAGACCTCATGGGGGGCTGTTGTGAAGATTAAGTGAGATCACATGTGTAAGGGGCTTAGAAAAACTCTCAGTCCATAGGAAGGGCTCAGTAAATGTTAGCTGTGGTTTACTTCCACCTGGATATTCCACTCCATGTACCCAAAGCCAAACTTATAACTTCCCATTCTATACTTGTTCTTCATGCACTTTCTATGTAAATTGGTATTACTTTCAAGCATTTTATCACCATAAAATCTCATGATTCAATATTCTTCTACTTAGACTACTTATCTAATTATTTGCCAAGTGCTGTCTGTTTTAGTTCTGACTTCTCCAAGTCATTGGCTCTTCTTCTTCCCTGGAACCGTAAACTCTTAACTGGTTTTTCTATGTCATTTCTTGTTTTCCAAAATTAGTTTCCCAAACAGTATTGCACCTAGCTATATAACCTAAGTCTGAATACAGTCCTCTCCCCTCCGTGAGTCTCCATTGCTTATAAGCATCCAAGAAATCCAAGTTTCTTAGCAGGCAATGAATATAAGCTCCTCTGTGATCTGTTTCTGCCTATTCATTAATTAATTCAACAAATATTTATTGAGTACTTGCTACAGATTAGCTAAAATCTCGCCATCTCTACCTGGTGCTTTTAATGAACACTATGCTGCTGATTTTTTCTCGAACTCATGTGCTATCTTGTCTCTCTGGGATGGTTCACAAATTATTCTCTGCCTGTAATGCCCTTTCCAAAGTCACTGAATATCAGAGGTGGGGCACAGATTCATCTTTCCTGGTTCTTCACCCAATTCTGTCTACCACCCCACAGTTCAGGGCCAAGCATCTGTCCTGTGTCAACCATGGGGTGGGCAGTAGCCCCTCAATAGATGTTCCAAAAAACAGCAAGTGCTATATAAGACAATAACCAGACTAATTTTTAGGTCATTTTTACCAGTTTTTATGGAAGTTATCTCATATCATGTTTGTTCTCACCTCTCTTTCTCTTTGTAAATTTCAGCTTTTGTAACCTTAGAAAGCCCTTGGGGCTTGTAGGCCTTTATTGTAAAATACAGGAGAGGTGCCATGTCTCATTTTGATCTAATACATGGGTATGGGCAACAGGGCTGATCAGGGGAGATACTGATGTGTCTTCTAACCTCAACACACTTTTTTTTTTTAGGACTGCACCTGTAGCATATGGAAGTTCCCAGGCTAGGGGTCGAATCAGAGCTGCAGCTTCTGGCCTATGCCACAGCCACAGCAATATTGGATCCTTAACTCACTGGTCAAGGACAGGGGTCGAACCCACTCCTCACGGACACAATGCTGGGTTATTAACCTGCTGAGCCACAATAGGAACTCCACCTCAACCCACATTTGATTGAAAATGGAAAGCACACACACACAAAATATCAGCTTTTGGGTAGTCAGTTCCCTATCTTCTCTTGAGCCTACCCTGGCCCCTCTAGCTTATGCAACCATTCATGTATTTATTGATCCAGTCAGTGAACCTTCATTTAGTGTCCATTTTGAACCTAAAGTTCTCCAGAAGTACCTCATGTGACCCTACAGGTCCCTGGTTTATAATCTTTTTCTTTATCGTCTAAAGTTTCCACCCCTAAGGTGTAGTTTTTTGCTTCTTTCTACTGGGCCCCATCTTTGTCTGACACTTAGGTTTGGCCTCCTCTCATTGTCTTATTCCTAATCCTGCCCTTCTGTCCTTCAGACTGATTTACAGGTCTAAAGAGGCTTCTAACTCTCTCCCGCAGGCTTCCTCCATAAGTGGGTATAGGTACTTTCTCTCCAGAACCTGAGCATAGACAATGTGTGGTTGTGGGGGTGACGGTATTAAGAATATTGGAAGTTAATATGACCAAATCTTAAGCTGAAACATGCTGGGACCACGGAGAGAAGCAGGATTTAAAACAGGGCATGGAATAAATTCCATAAACATTTAAAAAATCCCCTAAGGATTAGTTTGAATATGAGACTAAAAAAAAAAAAAACAGTCCTGGCTTATGAGAAGAATATATCTTGTGTGCCATCCATCTGCTCCGCAAAAAATTTGCTTGGGGAACACAATGCCGGGTATAACAGGCAGTGGATTTAAATTTGCAGAGTGTCACTGTCTTTTTCTAGGAATAACTACTCTATTGTTTCTTGACTCATCTCCAAAAGCCACCTGTGACAGTGACAGAACGAAGTGAAAGTATAAGAAGATTCATTATTTTAATTCTTTTGTTTCTGAAAACAATCATTTTATAGCTGGATTCTTCCTAGTTTATAAAGGAAAATGAGATTCTAAGGAAAGCTTTGAGTTGTTTTGGCTTTCTCCGAAAAGCTGTCCTAGCTGAAGTAGAAAGACAATAGTCCTGGTGCCCTGACATTGAGAGAGACTCTTGTTTATTATTTGCTATAGCTCTTTTCCTATCTCCTCCCCACTGTTCCCCTGCCCCATGTCTCTTTCTCTTCATCATCTTGATTCCTTCTCCAGGACCTAAGCTTTGTCTCTAGATCTCGGAGCTACTCAAATGGGAATAGTGATATGAGCTTAAACTCTCTTCTCAGGCTGTCTAAGTTTGCCAAAGCCCCAGCCTGAATCCCTCTGCATCCCTTGACCACCTTCCTGGTATCTTGGGGCCTCAGCACTTCTTTGCTTGGGCTGACCCAGCCTTTCTCAAGCTTCACTCATTTCAAATCCTCTTGATGACTTTGATATATTCAAGTAGTGCCCATACTACCCATACTATCAATTCTTTCATAGTTGTTTTTTTTTTAGCTCTTTAGGGCCACACCTGTGGCATATGGAAATTCCCAGACTAGGGGTCAAATCAGAGCCTATACCACAGCCACAGCAACGCCAGATCTGAGCCTCGTCTGCAACCTATACCACAGCTCACAGCAATGCCAAATCCTTAACCTACTGAGAAAGGCCAGGGACTGAGCCCACAACCTCATGGATACTAGTCGGATTCATTCCCGCTGAGCCATGACAGGAACTCCAATTCCTTCGTAGTTTTACTTTGACTCATTTAAAAAAGCTTAAGTAAACTTACTCTTAAAAGAAATTTAATTCGTCCGCATAAATGCAAAACTACTATCATTAATGTAAGTGGAAAATAACTGCTATTACCTGAATGTTTGTGTCCCCCCCGCGAATCGTATGTTGAAATCCTAAGCCTAATGGGTTGGTATTAGGACGCCCAGCCTCTGGGAGGTGATCAGGTCATGAGGGTGGAGCTATCATGAATGGGGTTGATACCTGAGAGTTCTCTTGTCCCCTTCCACTGTGTGAGGACTCAATGAGAACTCTGCAACTCAAAAGAAGGCCCTCACCTGACCATGCTGGTACCCCGATCTCAGACTTCAGCCTCCAGAGAGGCTATGATAAATAAATTTCTGTTGTTTTTAAGTTACCCAGTCAGTGGTATTTTGTAATAGCAGTCTGAAAGTCTAAGACAGTAACCTTAACAATGAATGCAATCAGAGCAAGAAAACTAATGTTTAATCGTGTGCCATCTAAAATCATCTCTTAGACCACCGTGTTTAAGTGCTGCTTTTTGGAAAATCCCCTGCAAGGACTCTTCAGTTTGCTCTCAGGTCACTGAGCTGGGTCTAGGGTAGGTTTCTCTAACCACTGCAAAGACCTTGGCTCCCTGTTCACTCTGAGTAACATTGGCCAAGTTACTGTTTCCTGGGAGATTTCTACATTTCTAAGCTATCGGAATAATAACCATCTCTTAAAAGAGTTTTCCTTAGAATCAGTGAAACAACATCTGTATAGGGCCTTGCATATGTCTAATAATAGGACACACACTCAGGAAACATTCATTCCTTGATCTAGTGTTCCCACTGGGTCAAGGAATGAAATTTTAATGACAGGCCCTCTTGCCTTTGTATTTAGCAGTCTGCTAAACTGAGTGATTTGATCCTCAGAACAGCCATTCTCCTTTCCCATTTTATTGACTTTCCTAGAGTGGCACAATTACTAATGTAGGAACAAAACTCATGTCTATATGATTCTAAAATCCATGTGCTTAATAATTAAGCTACACTGATTTCTAACAAAATCAACCTTATTGAGATCTATTTTACATACAATAAAATTCAACTATTTATATATACATTTTTCTAAATTTGGATCAATTTATATGCCTATGTAATTACCAGCACAATTTAGATTTCACCCCCAAACATTCCTTTGTTCCTCCTCCTGGTCAGTTCCCCTTTTCTAATCCTCCAAAGTTTCTGTCTTGTTATTGAATATAGTCCATTCCTTTTCATTGCTGCGTATTATGTCCACACAGTAGGACAATATTTTCTTACCCACTGCCTATTAATGGGCAAATATTTTCACAGTATTTCAGTCCTGTCCATTTCTCTTCGTCTTCACTAATCACTATAGCATAAGGAACCAGCATCTCTTGCCTGGATGAATGTGATAGTCTCTTGAGTTGATCTCACAGCCTCCTCCTGAGTCTCTTCCAGCTTATTCTCTACTCTGTAGGCAGAGTGATCTTTAGAGGTGCCAATCTGATCGAGAATCACCAATTTATCCTAAAATTCTTCATCCTTAAATGAAAATCGGAATTGTAGTTTTGCGGTGAGGTCTTCCATGGCCCAGTTCCTTCTTACCCACACCACCTGTCTTACAACCACATTGCCCAATGGCCCATTGCCCTCTGGTATCTCTAACCTTCTTTAGATTCCTCCTATGTGTGAGCTGCTCACTGTTGAAAGCCTCAAGGCTTTTGTAATGTAGTTTCTGAATTCTGAAATACCCTCCTCTCCCCCAAATCTTCTTGGCCACTGTCTGCTCTGCCAGCTAATGCCTACTAGTCTCCTCCCAGCCTCCACTCAAATCTCATTTCTTCAGTGAAAGCTTTTTAACTCTCCTCATTGGGTCAATTCATTAATTTTCTCAAAGAGGTTTATGGCTTTTTCCCTTCAGGGTAGTTTTCTCAGTTAATAATTTTACATTCTCTGGTGGGATTGCAGTAAATGATTACTGTTTGTTTTACACTGCTTAGAGATCTGGCCGGGCAGAGTCCATGTTGTTAACCCATGCATGCACAAGCATGTTGCTCAGTGCTTGGTGCGTAATAGATACCCACCCAGTAAGTAGAAGTTAACTGAGTGAATGAATGAACTGACCCTTAGTGTCCCCCAAGAGCACTTTAAACTGCCACAGAGGTAAATTGTGTTGACCCCTGGATGGGAGGCTTTAAGAAAGGGGATTACAGGAAGTTTCCTTGTGGCACGGTGGCTGAAGTATCCAGTGTTGCTGCCATAGGTATGACGCAGGCTGCAACTGCAGCGGGGGCTCAATCCCTGGTCCAGGAGCTCTGATACACCACAGGTGTGGCCAAAAGAAAAAAAAAAAAGGGGATTATATTTTTGGAGAATTTGTTTATGTTAGATGAGGTAATTATTTTACCGTTGGTATTTGGGAAAAATAGAGATGGACCTACTTATGAGGTTTGAACTTTTGAAAGGAGATTGCCTTTTAAGAGATCTAAATTGTGAAATAAAGGTGAAAAGAATCATATTATAAATATAGGCAAATTATTTGAAAGGATGGAATGACTTCTAGGCCCTGAAGATTTGACTGTAGCAGGTTTACTGTTATTCATAGAGCTGAAGAAAGAGTGAGTCCTTTAGAAATGGTTTAATTAAAAAAAAAGAAAGAAATGGATTAATTAGTCTCAGAGGAAGGGTAAACTATATCTGGAAGGGGCTATCTGCAGAGCAAAGGACTGGCCCCATCTGGCCCTAGTAGAGATTCCTCAACTGTGATTAGTCTGGAGATGACTGGGTCTGCCTTCTTTCTGGTTTTATGTTCATCAAGCAGCCTTCTAATTATAATCTGGTTTCCCATGCAGATTGGTCCAAAGGGAGTGAGTACAGCCATCAACTAGTCTAGTCCCAGGCCTGCTTGGTGTGCTGTATCTCTTTGTAATTGATCATTTGACATTTTGATTTTGGACATGGGTTTTGGTGATAAGCTTGGTTATTGGAGTCTGTCCATAAGACTGTGTCGATGTCTGCTCAGTATCAAGTTTTGAGATGCCCAGCTAGTAAGTCAGAACCTGGACAGTGGAGAATTGACCCTGAAAGTGCCCTGTTGTGAAGGCCAGTTTGTGCTTCCCATTTTACAAATCAGTAAACTGATTGCTATTGAAAGGTGCCTTAATATAATGGTTATTGTAGAATATACGTTTTCATTCAATCTGCATAATTTATTGGTATGCTCTGGGTTTAAGACCAGGAATGAAAGAGGAAGAGGAAGATATCAACTGACAGCTATTTAAATATTTTTTTTTTTTTTTTTTTTTGCCTTTTGTCATTTTATGGCCGCGGGTTTATGGCCGCACCCGCGGCATGTGGAGGTTCCCAGGCTAGGGGTCTAATCGGAGCTGTGGCCACTGGCCTGCGCCGCAGCCACAGCAACTCAGGATCCAAGCCGCGTCTGCAACCTACACCACAGCTCACGGCAACGCCGGATTGTTAACCCACTGAGCAAGGGCAGGGATCGAACCCGCAACCTCATGGTTCCTAGTCGGATTCGTTAACCGCTGCGCCACGACGGGAACTCCTATTTAAATATTTTATAATAGAAATCTACACTTGGAAATCTTTGGGTTCAATTTAGGCAAATCACAATTTTAAATACCAAAGGGAGAGTTTTGATTTGATAGTGACCTCTTCCTTTATTGCAGAATACGAAGTAACTGCCATGTAGAAAATATTTACAGAGTTCATGTCGTGGTGCGGTGGAAAGGAATCTAACTAGGAACCATGAGGTTGTGGGTTCGATCCCTGGCCTTGCCCAGTGGGTTAAGGATCTGGCATTGCCTTGAGCTGGGTGTCACAGACACGGCTCAGATCCCGTGTTACTGTGGCTGTGGTGTAGCCTGGCAGCTGTAGCTCCGACTGAATCCCTAGCCTGGGAACCTCCATATGCCGCAAGTGCGGCCCTAAAAAGCAAAATATATAAATAAAATATTTACAAATGGCCAGATATTATTGATTCATTCATTAGATATTAGTTGCCACATCTTTAGCAAATAGACTTTCTTTAAAAAATTCTTTTTAGGAGTTCCTGTTGTGGCTCAGCTGTTAACGAATGTGACCAGTATCCATGAGGATGCAGGTTTGATCCCTGGTCTCGCTCTTTGGATTAAGGATCCAGCATTGCTGTGAGCTGTGGGTGTAGGTTGCAGATGCAGCTCAGATCCTGCATTGCTGTGGCTGCGGTGTAGGCTGGCAGCTACATCTCTGATTCGACCCCTAGCCTGAGAATCTCCATATGCCGCAAGCAAGGCCCTAATATTTTTTTTTTCTTATTATAATTGATTTACAATATTCTGTCAATTTCTGCTATATAGCAAACTGACACAGTTATACATATATACACATTCTTTTTCTTGTATTATCTTCTATCATGTTCTATTACAAGTGATTGGATTAGTTCCCTGTGTTACATAGTAGGACCTCATAGCTTATCCATTGTAAATGTAATAGTTTGCATCTACTAACCCAAACTCCCAGTCTATCCCACTCCCTCCACCCCCTTGGCAACTACAAGTCAGTTCTCTATGTCCATAAGTTTGTTTCTGTTCTGTAGATAGGTTCATTTGTGCCATATTTTAGATTCAACATGTAAGTGATATCATATGGTACTTGTCTTTCTCTTTCTGATTTATTTCACTTAGTATGAGAATCTCTGTTTCCATCCATGTTGCTGCAAATGGCATTATTTTGTTCTTTTTTATGGCTGAGTAGTATTCCATTGTATATATGTACCACATCTTCTTAATCTGTTCATCTGTCAGTGGACATTTAGGTTGTTTCCTTGTCTTGGCTATTGCAAACAGTGTTGCAATGAACATACAGGTACGTGTATCTTCTTCTTCATTTTTTTTAGTGAAACTTAGAGTTTATTGGTATAAAAAGCCAAACTCTGCCTCAGTGGTTGAGAAAAGAAGGATTAAGAGAGACTGTGTCATGTATCTTTTTGAACGAAAAGTTTTGTCTGGCTATATGCCCAAGAGTGGGATTGCTGGATCATACAGTAGTTCTGTATTTATTTTTCAGAGGTTCCTCCATGTTGTTTTCCATAGTGGTTGTACCAATTTGCATTCCCATCAACAGTGTAGAAGGTTTCCCTTTTCTCCATACCCTCTCCAGCATTTGTTATTTGTAGACTTATTGATGATAGCCATTCTGATCAGTGTGAGGTGGTACGTCACTGTAGTTTTGATTTGCATTACTCTGACAATTAGTGATATTGAGCACTTTTTTCATGTGCCTGTTGGCCATCCATATATCTTCTTTGGAGAAATGTCTAGGTCTTCTGCCCATTTTTCCATTGGGTTGTTGGCTTTTTTGCTGTTGAGATGTAAGAACTGTTTGTGTATTTTGGAGATTAAGCCCTTGTTGGTTGTGTCATTTGCAACTATTTTCTTCTATTCCATAGGCTGTCTTTTCGTGTTTTTTTTTTTTTTTTGTTGTTTTGTTTTTTTTACGTTTTCTTTTGCTGTGCAAAAGCTTTTAAATTTGATTAGGTCCCATTGGTTTATTTTTGTTTTTATTTCTATTGCCTTGGGAGACTGGCTCAGAAAACATTTGTACGATTGATGTCAGAGAATTTTGCCTATGTTCACTTCTAGGAGCTTGATTGTGTCTTGTCTTATGTTTAAGTCTTTAAGCCACTTTGAGTTTACTTTTGTACATGGTGTGAAGGTGTGTTCTAGTTTCATTGATTTACATGCAGCTCTCTAGTTTTCCCAGCACCACTTGTTGAAGAGACTATCTTTTTTCCATTTTATAATCTTGCCTCCTTTGTCAAAGATTAATTGTCCATAGATGCCTGAGTTTATTTCTGGGTTCTATATTCTGTTCCATTGGTCTGCATGTCTGTTTTTATACTAGTACCACACTGTCTTGATTTCTGTAGTTTTATAATATTGTCTGAAGTCTGGGAGAGTTATGCCTTCTACTTGTTTCTGCCCCCCCCCCACCTCAGGATTGCTTTGGCAATTCTTGATCGTTTATGGTTTCATATAAATATTGGGATTGTTTGTTCTAGTTCTGTGAAAAATATCATGGGTAATTTGGTAGGGATCACCTTAAATCTGTAGATTGCTTTGGGTAGTATGGCCATTTTAATATTAATTCTTCCAATCCAGGAGTATGGAATATCTTTCCATTTCTTTATCCTCTTTAATTGCCTTGATTAATGTTTTATAGTTCTCAGCATATAAGTCTTTCACCTTCTTGGTCAGGTTTATTCCTAGGTATTTAATTTTTGGGGGTGTGATTTTAAAAGATTGTATTTTTTGTATTCCTTTTCTAGTATTTCATTGTTTGTATGTATTATATAGAAATGCAACTGGTTTCTGAATGTTATTCTTGTATCCTGCTACTTTGCTGAATTCATTGGTCAATTTGAGTAGTATTTGTGTGGAGTCCTTAGGGTTTTCAATATAGAGTATCATCCACAAAGAATGACAATTTTACCTCTTCTCTTCCAGTCTGGATACCTTTTATTTCTTTCGTTTGTCTGATTGCTGTGGCTAGGACTTCCAATACTATGTTGAATTAAAGTGGTGAGAGTGGGCATCCCTGTCTTATTCCACATCTTGGTGGGAAGGCTTTCAGCTTTTCTCCGTTGAATATTATATTGGCTGTGGGTTTTATCATAAATGGCTTTTATGATGTTAAGGTACGTTCCCTCTATACCCACTTTGGTAAGAGTTTTTTGTTTTTATCATTAATAGATGTCGGATTTTGTTAAATGCTTTTTCTGCATTAATGGAGATGATCATGTGGTTTTGACTTTTGTTAATGTGGTGTATGATGTTGATTGATTCGTGTATGTTGAACTACCCTTGTGAACTTGGGAGGAATCCCACTTGGTCATGGTGTATGATCTTTTTAAGGTGTTGTTGGATTTGGTTGGCTAAAATTTTGTTGAGAATTTTTGTGACTATATTCATTAAAGATACTGGCCTATAATTTTCTTCTTGGATAGTATCTTTGGTTTTGGTATTAGGATGATGGTGGCTTCATAGAATGTCTTGGGGGTGTTCCTTCTTCAATCTTTTGGAAAAGTTTAAGAAAGATAGGTATAAATTCTTTGTAGGTGTAGTAGAATTCACATGTGAAGCTGTCTGGTCCTGGGTTTTTTGTTTTTTTTTTTTTGGTAGGAAGTGTTTTATTACATATTCAATTTCATTTCTAGTGGTAAGTCCATTTAAGTGATCTGTTTATTCTTTTTTATCTTAATGAATTTTATTGCATGTATAAGTGTACAACAATCATCACAACCAAATTTTTATAGCATTTCCATCCCAAATCCTCAGTGCATCTCTCCACCCCCCAACCCGTTTCATTTGGAAACCGTATGTTTTTCAAAGTCTGTGAGTATCTGTTCTGCAAAGAAGTTCATTGTGACCTTTTTTTAAATTCCACATGTAAGTGATAGCATTTGATGTCAGTGTCTCATTGTCTGACAGACTTCACTTAGTATGATAATTTCTATGTCCATTCATGTTGCTGCAAATGCCGTTATTTCTTTCCTTTTAATGGCTGAGTAATATTCCATTGTTTATAAGTACCACATCTTCTTTATCCACTCCTCTGTCAATGGACATTTAGGTTGTTCCCATGTCTTGGCTATTGTGTAGAGTGCTGCAATGAACACTGGAGTACATGTGTCTTTTTGAGTTATGTTTTTCTCTGGATAGATGCCTAGGAGTGAGATTGCTGGATCAAACAGTAATTATATTTTTAGGTTTCTGAGGAATCTCCATACTGTTTTCCACAGCAGTTGTACCAATTTACATTCCCACCAACAGTGTAATAGGGTTCCTTTTTCTCCACACCTTCTCCAGCACTTATTGTTTGTAGATATTTGATGATGGCCATTCTGGCTGGGGTAAAGTGGTGGTTTCGATTTGCATTTCTCTAATAATGAGTAAAGTTGAACATCTTTTCATGTGTTTTTTGGCTATCTGTATGTCTTCTTTGGAGAATTGTCTGTTTAGATCTTCTGCCCATTTTTTGATGGGGTTGTTTGTTTTTTTGGTATTGAGCTGTAGGAGGTGTTTGTAAATTTTGGAGATTAATCCCTTGCCGGTCGATTCATTTGCAAATATTTTCTCCCCTACTGTGGATTTTGTTTATGGTTTCCTTTGCTGTGCAGAAACTTTTCAGTTTAATTAAGTTCCATTTGTTTATTTTTCTTTTTATTGTCATTACTCTAACAGGTGGATCTGAGAAGATGTTGCTGTCATTTATGTCGGAGAGTGTTGGGCCTGTTTTCCTCTAAGAGTTTTGTAGTATCTGATCTTATATCTAGGTCTTTAATCCACTTTGAATTTATTTTTGTGTATGGTGTTGGGAAGTGTTCTAATTTCACTCTTTTACATGTAGCTGTCCAGTTTTCCCAGCACCACTTATTGAAGAGGCTGTCTTTTCTCCAATGTATATTTTTGCCTCCTTTGTCATAGACTGGTTGATTATAGGTGTGTGGGTTTAATTCTGGGCTTTTTATTCTATTCCACTGATCTATATTTCTGACTTTGTGCCAGTACCATACAGTTTTGATAACTGTAGCTTTGCAGTATACTCTGAAGTGAGGGAGGAATCAGGCTCCCTGATTCCTCCAGCTCCAATTTTCTTTTTCAGGGTGTCTTTGGCTATTCTGGGTCTTTTGTGCTTCCAAACAAACTTTAAAATATTTTCTTCTAGTTCTGTGAAAAATGTCTTTGATAATTTGATAGGGATTGCACTGAATCTATAGATTGAATTGGGTAGTATAGTCATTTTGATAACATTGACTCTTCCAATCCAAGAAGAGTCTTTCCATCTGTTCATGTCAACCTTGATTTCTTTCATCAGCATCTTACAGTTTTCAGAGTACAGGTCTTTTGTCTCTCTGGGTAGGTTTATTCCTAAGTATTTTATTCCTTTTGATGCGGTGGTAAACGGTATTGCTTCCCTAATTTCTCCTTCTGATCTTCTGTTGTTAGTATATAGAAATGAAGTTGATTTCTGTGTATTAATTTTGTATTCTGAGACTTTGCCAAATTCATTGATGAGCTCTAATGGTTTTCTGGTAGAGACTTTAGGATTCTCTAGGTATAGTATCATGTCCTCTGCAAATACTGATAGTTTTACTTCTTCCTTTCCGATTTGGATTCCTTTTATTTCTTTTACTTCTCTGATTGCTGTGGCTAGGACTACCAAAACTATGTTGAATAGTAGTGGCACGAGTGGACATCCTTGTCTTGTTCCTGATCTTAGCGGGAATTCTTTCAGCTTTTCACCACTGAGAGTGTTAGCTCTGGGTTTGTCATAGATGGCCTTTATTATGTTGAGGTAGGATCCCCCTATGCCCACTTTCTGAAAGGTTTTTATCAGAAATGGGTGTTGGATTTTGTCAAAGGCTTTTTCTGCATCTATGGAGAGGATCATATGGTTTTTATTCTTCAGTTTGTTAATGTGGTGTATCATGCTAATTCATTTGTGGATATTGAAGAATCCTTACATCCCAGGGATAAATCCAACTTGAT
Organism: Catagonus wagneri; assembly: GCA_004024745.2. Lineage (NCBI taxonomy): Eukaryota > Metazoa > Chordata > Mammalia > Artiodactyla > Tayassuidae > Catagonus > Catagonus wagneri. The sequence continues at coordinate 5,179,911 of PVHT021183619.1, read as the reverse complement.
CATGATGTACAATCCTTTTAATGTATCATTGGATGTGGTTTTCTGGTATTTTTTTGAGCATTTTTGCATCCGTGTTCATCAGTGAAATTGGCCTGTAATTTTCTTTTTTTGTGGTATCTTTTTCAGGGTGATGTTGGCCTCATAGAATGAGTTTGGGAGTGTCCCTTCCTCTGCAATTTTTTGGAATAGTTTCAGAAGAACAGGTGTTAGGTCTTCTCTAAATGTTCGATAGAATTTGCCTGTGAAGCCATCTGGTCCTGGGCTTTTGTTAGTTGGAAGCTTTTTAATCACAGTTTCAATTTCAGAACTTGTGATTGGTCTGTTCATCTTTTCTATTTCATCTTGGGAGATAGTACTTTTCTAAGAATGTGTCCATTTCTTCTAGGCTTTCCATTTTATTGCCATATGGTTGCCTATGGTAGTCTCTTATGATCCTTTGTATTTCTGTGATGTCTGTTGTTAATTCTCCTCTTTCATTCTTAATTTTATTGATTTGAGTCCTCTCTTTTTTTCTTGATAAGTCTGGCTAAGGGTTTATCAATTTTTTTGATCTTTTCAAAGAACCAGCTTTTATTTTTTATTTTTTTATTTATATTTTTGTATTATAGCCGGTTTACAGATTTCTGTCAAATTTTTCCAACTGCACTGCGTGGTGACCCAGTTACATGTACATATATGGATTTATTATATGTGATTAGACATAGTTCCCTGTGCTATACAGCTGGATCTCCTTGCTTTTCCATCACCGAAGCACTAGTTAACCCCATTCCCTCCCACCCCCTCCCCCACCCCCTTGGTAACCACAAGTCTGTTCCCCAAGTTCGTGATTTTCTTTCCCGTTGAGAGGTTCATTTGTGCAGTATATTAGACTCTAGTTGTTAGAGATATCATATGGCATCTGTCTTTTTCCTTCTGACTTGCTTCACTCAGTATGAGGGTCTCTAATTCCATCCATGTTGCTACGAATGACATTATTTTATCCTTTTTCATGGCTGAATAGTATTGCATTGTGTATATATACCACATCTTCCTAATCCAATCATCTGTCAATGGACATTTGGGTTGTTTCCATGTCTTGGCTACTGTGAATAGTGCTGTAGTGAACATGCATGTACAAGTGCAAAGAACCAGCTTTTAGTTTCATTGATCTTTTTTATGGTTTTCTTCATTTCTATTTCATTGATTTCTGCCCTGATGGTTTCTTTTTTTCTACTAACTTTAGGTCTTGTCTGTTCTTCCCACTCTAGCTGCTTTAGATGTAAAGTTAGGTTGTTTATTTGAGCTTTTTCTTGTTTCCTGAGGTAGGCTTTTATTGCTATAAACTTTCCTCTTAGAACTGCTTTTGCTGCATTGCATAGGTTTTGGAGTGACGTATCTTTGTTTTCATTTGCTTCTAGGTGTTTTTTAATTTCCTCTTTGATTCCTTCAGTGATCCATTGTTTTGTTTAGTAGCATGTTGTTTAGTCTCCATGTGTTTGTGTTTTTTGCAGTTTCTTTCTTATTGTTGATTTCCAGTCATATAGCATTGTGGTTGGAAAAGATGCTTGATATGATTTCAATTAAAGTTACCAAGGCTTGATTTGTAGGCCAGGATGTGATTGATCTTAGAGAATGTTCCGTGTGCACTTGAGAAGAATGTGTATTCTGTTGCTTTTGGATGGAATTTCCTATAAGTATCTATTAAGCATCTGATCTAATGCTTCCTTCAGGGCCTGTGTTTCCTTATTGATTTTCTGTCTGGATGACCTGTCCATGGCTGTAAGTGGGGTGTTAAAGTCCCCCACTATGATTGTGTTATTGTTGATTTCCCCTTTAAAGGTTGTTAGCAGTTGCCTTATATATTGTGGTGATCCTATGTTGGGTGCATAGATATTTAAAATTGTTATATCTTCTTCGTGGATTGATCCTTTGATCATTATGTAGTGTCCTTCCTTGTCTCTTAAAATGTTCTTCATTTTAAAGTCTATTTTGTCTGATAGGAGTATTGCTACCCCGGCTTTCTTTTGATTCCCTTTTGCATGGAATATTTTCTTCCATCCTCTCACTTTCAATTTGTATGTGTCTCTAGAAGTGAAGTGGGTCTCTTGAAGACAGAATATATATGGGTCTTGTTTTTGTACGCATTCAGCCAATCTGTGTCTTTTGGTTGGGGCATTCAGTCCATTAACATTTAAGGTAATTATTGATATATATGTCCTTATTGCCATTGTATTAACTGTTTGGGGTTTTTGTTGCTCTTTTTTTCTTCCCTTATTCTCTTATTGTCTCCTCGCACAAGATGGCTATCTTTAATGTTGTATTTGAGTTGATTTTTCTTATTTGTTTGTGTATCAATTGTAGATTTTCGGTTTACAGTTACTCTGAAGTTTTGATATAGGACTCTATATATAAGTAAGAATTTTTAAGAGGTTGGTTTCTTAATTGCATGTGAATGTTCAGTGACCTGCATTTGTGCTCTCTTCTGATGATTTCTGATTTTGGTAGCATAATTGTGCATGGATGATTTAGTATCTTTACTGTATATATGACTTTATTACTGGTGAGCCTTGTCATTTATGGTGTTTTTGTTTCTGGTTGTGGCCTTTTCTTTTCTGCCTAGAGAAGTTCCTTTAGGATTTGTTGTAAAGCTGATTTAGTGTTGCAGAAATCTCTTAGCTTTTGCTTATTGGTAAAGGTTTTGATCTCTCCTTCAAATCTGAATGAGAGCCTTTCAGGGTAAAGCAATCTTGGTTGGAAGTTTTTCCCTTTCATCACATTAAATATATCATGCAACTCCCTTCTGGCCTGCAGCGTTTCAGCTGATAAATCTGCTGATAACCTTATTGGGGTTCCCTTGTATGTCATTTATTTCTTTTCCCTAGCTGCTTTCGATATTTTCTCTTTGTCTTTAATTTTGGTCATTTTGATTAATATGTGTCTTGGGGTGTTCCTCCTTGGGTTTATTTTATATGGTACTCGTGCTTCCTGGATTTGAGTGAGTGGTTCCTTTCCCATATTAGGGAAGTTTTCAGCTGTTATCTCTTCAAATATTTTTTTCTGTCCCCTTCTCTCTCTCTTCTCCCTCTGGCACCCCTATAATACAGATGTTGGTGCGTTTAACATTATCCCGGAGTTCTCTGAGACTCAGCTCATTTCCTTTCAATCTTTTATCTCTTTTCTCTTCTGCATTAGTGATTTCCACTAATCTGTTCTCCACCTCGCTGATTTGTTCTTCTGCCTCCTGTATTCTACTGTTGGCTGCTTCTAATGAATTTTTTATTTCAGTGATTGTATTTTGCATCTCTTCTTGTTTAATTTTTACAGCTTGTATTTCTTTGCTCAGTGTTTCCTGTAAATTATCAATCTTTGCCTCCAGTTTATTTCCAATGCCTTGCATCATCTTCAGCATCAACAGTCTAAAGTCTCTTTCTGGGAGCCTCCCACCCTTTTATCTTATCCTTTGCTGCTGTGCATTTTTCCCTAGGGAGAACCAGAGTTAAAAAATCACTTTGGCTTGAGTTACTCATTGTGAAACTACCTGCATAACAAAATCACATGTTTAAAACTTAACATTCTTTCTTGATGATTCCACCTATCTTCTGTTATTTTCAGTCTTCTTTATTCTCTGAGCACTCCTGGAATTTATTTAGCACTTCTAACCATATGAAAAGCCACTGTACCTACCCTGTAGGGACTGGGTATTTTGAATCTTGTGACAGCTTTGCCCAAATCTTAAGGACATTTATACATAGTGCCTTTATTGCCAATACCTAAGAAGATGAAAAAGTTAAATCTGTAAGGAAAGGCAAGATTTATAAGACTGTTGACAATCCTGGGACTAATATTTACTGCTAGTTGGAACTCAGAAGGTATAAGATCAGGGGAAATGCTTTTTTTTTTTTTTTTAATTTCCTTGCTCCTAAAGCCAAAGAGAGGAATATGATTCTTTAGCTTATAGCTGACACTTAAGATGGTTTGTATGTATAATAGAATCCAGGCACAGAATTAAATTTCCTCCAAAGGAATTATTGTCCTGAGCTCTTTAAAGTCAAACCATTTTTCATGGAAAGTAGGATTGAGACTTAAAACCAAATTGAAAACCAGCTTCCGTTTTGTTGACTAGATATGTAAGGGTTTTCTGTGGATGATGCAAAGTTATTTTCAGAGCATTGGTAGGTTTAGAAGCATATGGGACCAGAACCCTAGTTATCAATGCTAATAATTTTTTTCCTTCATCAGTTAATTGTTGATCATCTAGAAAAATTAGCAGTTATTCAGCATGTTTCAGTCTTGGTACCTAAACAATAGCTTTCTTCTTCATAGAAGAACTTCATAGAATTTTTTTGCCAGGAAAGTGAATTATTTTGACATTAAGTGAATTATTTTTACATTATTCTAATGAGGCATTTCTGTAGAATATTGCTCTCACTGTGTACATGAGAATCACTTGAATTTTTATGGAAATTTTGGGTGAGTTCTTCAGGATTTCTAATGGATCAGAGTTAAATAACCTTGGCTTTGTTATAATCTTTTTTTTTTTTTTTTTTGCCTTATTTGGGCCTCACCCTCGGCATGTGGAGGTTCCCAGGCTAGGGGTCTAATCGGAGCTGTAGCCGCTGGCCTTCGCCAGAGCCACAGCAACGCGTGATCCGAGCTGCGTCTGCAACCTACACCACAGCTCACGGCAACACCGGATCCTTAACTCACTGAGCAAGGCCAGGGATCAAATCCGCAACCTCATGTTTTCTAGTCAGATTCATTAACCACTGAACCTCAACGGGAACTCCTATAATCTTGAGTTATCTTGAAATTCACCATTAAAAATCACTAATGAGAGTGAAAAATTCAATAAGAAACTATCCTGGAGTTCCCATTGTGGCTCAGCAATAACAAACCCAACTAGTATCCATGAGGATACAGTTTCCATCCCTGGCTTTACTCAGTGGGTTAAGGATCCTGCCTTGCTGTGAGCTGTGGTATAGGTTTCAAAGGTTGCTCAGATCCTGTGCTGTTGTGGTTGTGGTATAGGCTGGCAGCTGCACCTCCCATTGGACCCCTAGCCTAGGAACTTCCATACGCTGCAAGTGTGGCCTGGAAGAGCAACTGTTGTATTTGGAAAAGATGTGCAATGGGACCATACTGTATAGCACAGGGAAATGTGGGTGATTAGGTGACTTTTTTGTACAACAGAACTTGATGAAACATTGTAAATTAACTATACTTTAATAAAAAACAAAACAATAAGAAACTATCCTCAGGACCATGGCTATAAAGTGCAAAAAGTGGTTTTAGACGATAAAGCTCATTTCTGTCTTCCCTCTGCTAATTGCTTTTGTTTTTTTTATATATTTGAAAATTCAGCCAGCGTGTCTGCTTTCCTTCTAAAGATGCTGATGGTACTTCAGTGCGTATAATAGAGAATTTTGTTTTCACTCCTAAACAAAGAGAAGGAAACACCTCTTTTGCCCTTGGCCAGCAAATGCTCCGTGGCTTCCTTTATTTATTCTCGGTTGGTTATTCCAGTCCCTAGATTCCAAAACAAACATGGGTTTGAGAATGAGAGCCAGGCTGGACATGTCAGGTGATGATTTAAAACTTTCCATGTGCTCTAGAGTCCTTTAGGAAAACTTCATTTATTTATTTTAAAATCTCATAGGAAGAAATGCTGCCACAGATTCATGATAAAAGAATGCAAAGATCTATGAATTGTGATTCAGGTGTGTGTGTGTGTGTTGAGAAAGGACAGAGCTGTAAGCTTGGGATCTGGGTTTGAGTCCGGGTGACATCACTCAGTGGCTTTGTGAACTTGGGCAAATAACTTGACCTCACCTGTTAAATATTTGCACTGCGTGTTTCTAAAAAGTGAAATTTAAATCAACTAATGAATATAAAAACCAGAATGGTGCCATGCTCTTCTATAATTTATATATTGGAATGGTGTTTGTTCTGTAATATCTTTATAGAATGATAGGAAATTGTTAAGATGTGGGTAATGTGTCTTACTGGAATCATAGGCTATTTAAAGTATTTGATTTCTGAAAAATGCTCCTAGCATGAAAACATAATGCTAAAAAGATAGATGATGCTCGGACATCTCTGGCCATTACAGAAATGCAAGTTTTAAACTGATATATTTTACATACAGGAAAATGCACAGATCTTAAGTGAACAATTCATGAATTTTGACAAATGAAACACTCATGTGGTTGTTGCCAAATCAAGATATGGAACTTTTCTCTCACCTGGAAAGTATTTTGTGTCCCTTTCTATTCCATACCTGCCCTTTGCAAGGCAATCATTCTTCTGATTTCTCTTGGGTAAATACTAGTTTCCCACCAGCAACAGATGAGAATTCTGATTGTTCCACACTTTTACCAACACTTGATATTGTCAATCTTTCTAATTTTAATAATTCTGGAAACAGAAATCTTCTCTGCCTGATTTAAGTCAAATGATTTGCAGCAATTATTCTTAACCTGATATCTTAACACAGTGTTGGTTCTGGATGGGTTGAGGGATCATGAATAATTTATTTAAAAAGCAGTAATGGTAATAGTTTAAGCACCCATGCTTATACATAGGTTTTGTTTTTTTAAGTTTTAAAATTTTTATTTTATGTACAAAGAGCTAGCATTATTTTTGCAAATAAGGTAGATGTCTTGGATGACCTATTCTTCCAAGGAAGTTCACTTAGTCCAACTTAATAAAGTCAATATCCTTCCTGTACTGGTGGAAACAGTGGTGGCACACATTGAGGCCATATTCTGGATAAGACCCCAAAGTTTGGGCAGAGGTGGCAAGAGTGAGAATCCTGGCTGAATTTTCTCAGATAGCTCCAGTAAGGCTGCTGGTGACCCATCTTGCTTTCTTTTTATTTTTTTATAAATAAAACTATAAAAAATAGTTTTATTTATATATTGAAGAGGATTCAGGGTCATCTGTGAAATGGCATAACTCTGAATTATATATATATGTTTTTTTCCCTGAAAAAGCTAAAAGAGATATAGTTAATGCTTTAGAAATTACACGTTAACAGATTCTTAACTATGCTTCAGTATGTATCAAGTGAAAGTTCTAGACCTACAGTGATTGTAAATTGTTGTTGGACAGATAAGACTTATATACAAGCATGGGTGCTTAAACTATTACCATTATAGTTTTCTAAATAAATTATTCATGATCCCTCTTAACCCATCCAGAACCAACACTATGTTAAGGTTATTATTTTTTATGGCTGAGTAATATTCTATTGTGTTTATATACCACATCTTCTTATCCATTCATCTTTTGATGGACATTTAGTTTGTTGCCATGTCTTGGATATTGTAAATGGTGCTGCAATTTAACATCAGGGTGTGTGTGTCTTTTTGGTTTAGAGTCTTCTCTGGATATATGCCCAGGAATGGGACTGTTGGATCATAAGGTAACTCTATTTTTAATTTTTAAGCACCATCCATACTGTTTTCTATAGTAGCAGTATCAACTTACACTCCTACCAACAGTGTAGGAGTGTCCCCTTTTCTCCACATCCCCTCCAGCATTTGTTAACTATAGACATTTTAGTGATGGCCACCCTGACTGGTATGAAGTGACACCTCATTGTAGTTTTGATTTGCATTTAAAAAATAATTAGTGATGTTAAGCATCTTTTCATGTGCCTCTTGGCCATCTATATGTCTTCTTTGGAGAACTGTACATTTAAGTCTTCTGCCTGTTTTTTGGTTGGGTTGTTGATTTTTGTTATTGAGTTGTATAAGACGTGTGTATATTTTGGAGGTTAAGCCCATGTCAGTTGTATCATTTGCAACTATTTTCTCCCATTCCGTAGGTTATCTTTTTTTTTTTTTTTAATGGTTTCCTTTGCTGGGCAAAACTTGTATGTTTCATTAGGTCCCATTTGTTTATTTTTATTTCTATTGCCTTGGGAGACTGACATAAGAAAACATTTATATGGTTTATGTCAGATAATGTTTTGACTATGTTCTCTTTTAGAAGCTTTATGGTGTCATGTCTTATATTTGTCTTTAGCCATTTTGAGTTTATTTTTGTGTATGGTGTGAGGGAGTCTTCTAAAATCATTGATTTATATGCAGCTATCCAGTTTACCAACAGCACTTCCTGAAGAGACCATCTTTTATCCATTGTATTTTCTTGCCTCTTTTGTTGAAGAGTAATTGACTGAAGGTGGGTGGGTGAGTTTATTTCTGGGCTATTTTGTTCCATTGATCCATATGTTTGTTTTTGTTCCAATGCTATGGTGTTTTGATTATTGTAGCTTTGTAGTATTGCCTGAAATCTGAGAGGTGTCTGGTGGTTTTGAAATGTTAGCATACACAAGTAAAAAAGGGGAAGACTGTTAAAAGTGCAGATTTCCTAATTTAGTAGACCAGAGGTGGCCAGGAATCTGAAGTTCTAAAAAGTATTTCACAAAATTTTGCTGTCCAGGATCTGTGGATAACTCTTTGAAAAACATCCTGTGGTTTATTGGAGAAGAGAGACATTAATAATTGTATAACCATTATGAATAAGCAATATTGAAAATATTCACGAAGAAGGTTAATCCACTTCCACCCCCAGGAAAACAAAATCTCTTGTTGTCACTGTGTATATCTGGAGGTGATAGAGTAACATTAGTACTACACTTACATTTTAATCACAAGCAAGTGGTTGTTGCCCTGCTGAATTCAGACTTAAGATGGCAATATCAACCATTATGTGAATTTCTGAACTGCCCCATAAATTTTGGACTTGCTAGTCCCTATAATTGTGTGAGCCAATTCCTTAAAATAAATCTCTCTCTCTCATATATATATACATATATACACATACATATATATATATATATATACACACACACATATATATATATATATATGTATATATATATATATATATATATGATAGGGATAGAGTAAGATAGTTACACAGGTAGTTGTAGAAGTCCCAGTAGGGATCCATAGATAGAGAGGGAAACTGGGGAACTTTGGAAGACCACTGGAAGTTAATAATTGGTCGAAAAGGCTATCAGGACGTTGTGGAATGAAGCAGGCTTGCTTAACTATAAAACCATTAATAAAAGCACGAGATATGCCTCAGGCCATTAAGTGAAAAATAAGGCCTGCATTCAGGTTCAGCGAGATAATGATCCTTGGGACCAAGGACAGTATTTTAAGGGAAAGATGACATTCCCCAGCCTAGGAGACTCTCATTATTCAGAGACCTGAAATGATTCAACATATTTTAGCATATGTTACAACCCCTTTTCTGATATGAATAAGCACTACGACAGTCCTAGTTTGACCTCATGGGGTCAAATACTCTCTTACGACCTATGAAGCATATGAAGGAGGAGCTAGTGATGCGAGTCTGACGTCTACCTGGAGAATGAGGAAGAAGGCAATCTCCCCCCCCCCCACCTCCACTTTCCTTGGATCATAAAAATGTAGTTTTTGGAGTTCTTGTCATGGCTCAGCGGTAGCAAACCCAACTAGTACCCATGAGGATGCAGGTTCGGTCCTTGGCCTGACTCAGTGGGTCGGGGATCCAGCATTGCCATGACTTGGGTCGCAGATGCAGCTTGGATCCCATGTTACTGTAGCTGTGGCCTTAAGTCAGCAGCTGCAGCTCCAATTTGACCCCTAGCCTAGGAACTTCCACATGCTGTGGCTGTAGCCCTAAAAATGCAACAAACAAACAAACAAACAACCCATGGGTTCAAGTCCCAATCTGGTTTTTGGCTGAGGTCAAGTCAGGGGTGTTTCAGTTTCATATGTATTTACAAAATTGATTTAGCAACACTGGCTCTGCGTCTCTATGGTAACAGTTGGCTGAGGCTGATCAGTAGTTGTCCCATTTCCATGGAATCTTTGTGTCTCAGTTTCCTCAGTGGGCACAGTTGCTCATGTACCTAATCTGCTTGGCTTTTGGGATTCTAACCCCCAATCTACAGAGACATAAATTTAAATCTTGTTGGCATTTAAGGGGTCAGGCCAGATTAGGAGCTTTGGAAGTTCTGGCATGACAAAGAATAGGGTACCTCTCTTCTACTCCCTACCCTCACTTTGCCTCTATGTATTTAGAACTAGAAATATCAAGTTACACCAAAGTGTAGGCCAGTCCCATAACTAAAGTTTAAATCTGCCCCACCCCCACCCTCACCAGGGTAACTTCCTGGGTGCCTTTGGGAAATACTGACTTCTTTCCAATGTAATTTTTTGGATGCCGTTACTTTGCCAGTGTCAAGCTCTGGGGACTCTGTTGCCTCCAACCTGCAACATTTCCTTTTGCTCAGGTTTCCCTGTCCTCACTCTGCATCCCCAATCTGTAGTGTAACCCCAACCCCAGCCTCTGAGACAGCAGCTGAGATTATCCATGTGTCTTTGGAGACCCTCCCTTCTTAGGTTCCAGAGTCTATTCTCCCTGCCTCTCTGTAGGCCAGACTTATGGCTTCAGGAATCAGTACACATCCCTTGGGCAGAGTGGCCCAGGGCTCTGGATATTGTCTATTAGGTCAGAAGCCAAGATGGGTGGATGTGAGCTTGGAGGTTGGCAGTGACTCTGGTTATAAGAGTATCCCAAGAAGGCTTTGAATTTGGGTTATGCCCGAGGCTAGAGCCTTTGGATATATTTCCTTATTGAAGATTTCCCATTCTCCAGATGAAGAAGTCAATGGTGAGAACTCTCAGAAACTGGTAGAGTCTGGCTTTGAACCCAGGTCTATGTGACTAGTCTTTTTTTTTTTTTAATGGCCGCACCCATGGTATATGGAAGTTCCCAGGCCAGGGATTGAATCTGAGCCATAGCTGTATTCTATGCCACAGCTGCAGCCACAGCAAGGCTGGATCCTTTAACCTACTGCACTAGGCCAGGGATTAAACCTGCACCTCCACAGCTACCTGAGCTACTGTAGTTAGATTTTTCTTCTTCTTCTTTTTTTTTTTTTTTTGTCTTTTCAGGGCTGCACCTGCAGCATATGGAAGTCCCCAGGCTAGGGGTTTTGTTGGAGCTGTAGCTGCTGGCCTACACCACAGACACAGCAATGTGATGTCCAAGCCATGTCTGCAACCTACACTACAGCTCATGGCAACGCTGGATCCTTAATCCACTGAGCAAGACCAGGGATCGAAATTGCATCCTCATGGATGCTAGTCAGATTCGGTCTGCTGAGCCGTGATGGGAACTCCTGCAGTTAGATTCTTAACCCTCTGTGCCATAGCAGGAACTCCAATGTGACTAGCTTTGCCTTTTTGTTTTGTTTTGTTTTTTTCTTTTGTCTTTTTAGGACTGCACCCACAATATATGGAAATTCCCAGGCTAGGGGTCGAATCAGAGCTGCAGCTGCTGGCCTATACCACAGCAATGTCAGATCCAAGACTTTTCTGCAACCTACACTACAGCTTGTGGCAACACTAGATCCTTAATCCACTGATCAAGGCCAGGAATTGAACCTACATCCTCATGGATACTGGTTGGGTTTGTTACTGCTGAGCCACAATGAGAACTCCTGTGACTAGTCTTGATGCTTTGTTTTGACCACAGAGCAGTCATTCTTGCTCCCTGGACACTGAGTGGATCACAGGGAAAGCTGCATGTCTAGTAAGTGGGCTGTCCTTTCTTTCTTAGCACAGTGGTGTTAGGAACATGAGTCCTTTGGACTGTGATAAGAAAGAGGACATTTAAGGGCCCCAGATCTCTGGGTTCTTCTTTCCTGCTCTGTCCTCTCAGTTCTACTGTGAGAAGTATCATCAGATTAGGTCTGTTTTTGTTTCAATCTGGATTCTTGTGGCCAGAAGCAAAAATTCACAATACTCTTGTTCTTGTTTTGATGTGAAATGCCATTCATAAAACTGTAAGCTGCAGGAGAGCAGATCCTAAGACCAAATCTGATAGTTGTTTGCATGTAAGTCTGTTTGGCTACATTTCCTTATCTGGAAGAATCCTCATGGAGTTGATTTTCCAGTTGTGAAAGATACGGGGTCCCAAATGAAGACTTCCTGAGCAGAGGGGGAAAAAAAGATATACAAGTGATTTGAGTGGTGCTCTCTTAGGCTCATGTTAAGAACCTCCTATTTATGAGCTGTTTACCTGTGTATTCTCTTTGGACTGTAAGTTCTTAGAGTCAACTACTGTCTTCTTCATCCCTCTGTCCCCTTCACTTAGCACAGTGGCTGGTATATACTACATGGCTGTGGATGTTCAAATGAATGTACGAATGGAGGGATGAGAAGTAGAAGAAAAGTCTACAGACTCTACAGTGTTTAGGGGGGTATCTAAGGAGGCGACCCTACTTCAGTAGGCTCTGAAGTCAGACTACTAGGTTTTCCTTCCCGACTCTGTCTCCTCACACTGCATAACCTTGAACAAACTAATTTATCTCTGCAGACTCCTTTTTCTCATCTGTGAAATGCTGATAAAATGGACTGTGATAGTATTTATCTTATAATATTATTACAAGGTTTAGTGGTTATAGTGTCCTGGGTTGGGCAGGGCATTGCACTCCTGTGATAGTCAGCCTTAACTTTTAAATAAAAATGTGAGGCTTGTATTGAGCTAGAGATCTTCTCTGCCCCCCCACCCCCAGTTTTACTGAGATATAATTGACACTTCACTGTGAAAGTTTAAGATGTACAGCATAATAATTTGACGTACATATGTCATGAAATGATTACCACAGTAAGTTTAATGAACATCCATATCTCTTATAGAGTAAAAGAAATAGATAACATTTTTTTCCTTGTGATGATATACTCTCTTAAATTTCATATACAACATGCAGCAGTGTTAATTATATTAATAAGGTTGTTCGTTACATCCCTAGTATTTAATTGTCTTATAAGTGGAAGTTTGTACCTTTTGACCACCTTCATCAAATCCTCCCTCCCCTAACTTCTAGTAACCATAAATCTTTTTCTATGCGACTTTTTCTTTCTTCCTTCCTTCCTTCCTTTCTTTCTTTCTTTCTTTCTTTCTTTCTTTCTTTCTTTCTTTCTTTCTTTCTTTCTTCTTTCTTTCAGTACAACTGACCTATAACACTGTTACTTCCTGGAACACAAAAATAGTGATTCAATATTTCTACATATTACAAAATGATTGCCACAATAGGTTTAGTTATCGTCTATTACCATATGAAGATATTGCATAATTAAGGACTATATTCCTAACTATACCTGTTATCCCTGTGACTCAGTGATCTTGCAACTAGAATTTTGTACCTCTTAATCTTCCTCACCTGTTTCACGCATTCTCCAACACTTTTCCTCTCTGGAGACCATCTGTTCTCTGTATCTAGGACTCTGTTTCTGCATTGTTATGTTTGTTTACTTGTTTTGTTTTTTTAAACTCCACATATAAGTAAAACCATTCAGTATTTGTCTTTGTCTGATTTATTGAACTTAGCATGATACCCTTTAGTTCCATATCATGTTGTTGCAAATGGCAGAATTTCATTCTTTTTTATGGCTGAGTAGTATTTCATTGTGTGTGTGTGTGTGTGTATATATATATATATATATATATATATATATATATATATATATATAATCTTTTTTATCCATTCATCTATTGCTGGATTCTTAAGTTGCTTCCATATCTTGGCTATTGTCAATAATGCTTCAAAGAACATAAGGGTGCATGTATCTTTTTGAGTTAGCGGGGTTTTTTTGTTTTCTTTGGAAAAATACCCATAAGTAGAACTGCTGGATAGGAATTAAAGAAATCTTAAACAAAAGTCCAAGATATCTGAGGATATTAGGTTTGGGAAAGAGTCTGAAAATAGCTAGGAAAAGCTGAACGTAGGACATAAATGGAATTCCAGTGAGATGGCAGGGGGAAAATGAGAGAGTTGAGTGGGTAGACACCTATGAATTTCTTCACAATGGGCAATGGGACTTTTCTTGAGGTGGCTGGTATTTTTATTTATTACAATTTTTTGTTTATTAAAAAAAACATATCATCTTTAGTCTTCCAGGAAATTGGTTAACTAATAGATAAGTTTTAATGCTATTTTGAAAATTTAAATTTGTTCTGAGTTTTGAGTCTTCCCCATGAAACTTTCTGTGTATAAGGGGAGTGTAGGACTTTTCCAACTCTATCTTCTACATATTACTTAATACTATATATATTTTTTGTTTTAAATTTAATTTATGGTTATTATTGACTGGGCAATACATTTACAAAATCCAAGAATCAAAATAATGTGAAAACCATGCCTTGAGAATTGGTTTTCTCTCTCTAGCTCCACCTTCCAACTCCCTGTTCATTCATTAGTTTTATATGAATCTTACCAGTGTTTCTGATAATGAAAATTAAGCAAATACAAATATAGTTTGCAATTGTTTCATTCTTATTCAAGCACCATGGTTTCTTTCCCCAGTTCTCTAGAACAGCCTTCTAATTGCTGTTACAATGCTTGTACATATAGCAGTATACCTATGAGATAGATAGCCTACAGATTCACTGGAAATGAGATGCTGGACCAAGGGTGGACATATTTGTAATTTTGATAGACACTGCATAACTTACAAGTTATGTCCATTGCACACCTGCGAGTGGGTGTGAGCCTATTTGTGTCCCTGTAGCCTCCCAACACAGTATCTTGTCATAGTTTTTCCTGTCTGAGAGATGAAACATGTTCATGTTCATGTAGCTTTAGATTGTATTCCTCTTCTCATGATGATGTTTAGCATATATCCATGAGCCATTTGTTTTTCTTTTATTTTGCTAATCATGTGTTCATGTCCTTTGCCTATTTTTCTGTTACTTAAAAAAATTTGTTGCTTAAATTCAGACTATCCTGGACTTTGATTTATCAACTATTTACTGATTGAGTACTGTCCTCCAAGCTCTTCTAGACAGTTGAATAGGATGCTAGCCTTTCTTTCGAGAAGCTCATGATCTTGTGGAGTCATTATACCTATAGTTATCTATCTTTCTATCTATCTATATCTATCTTATCTATCTATAGATATCTCTATATCTACATCTCTCCCTCTCTCTATATATATGTAGGTATCTGTATCTCTAGTTCTATTTATAACTATAGTTAGATATGTGTGTCTATATCTCCCTATCTCTATCTAATCTATCTATATCTATATGTAGATATCTATCTATTTCTATTTAAATCTATATCTGTATGCAGATATCTATATGTCAATCTATATCTCTTTATCTCCATATCTCTCTGTAACTGTATGTAGATATAAATAGAAAGAAACACAGTATGAAGCCCAAGCATTATGCCAAAGGGATGTGGAAGGTGTCATGGACCCAGCAAAGTGGGTGAAAGCCCCATCCATGTTTCCACATGCTAGAGGTCTGAGCACACAGTTTCTAGCGGACAGGGAGGCGGAGAGAAATCCAAGCTGAAGAAATGCAGATGCTCCTATTCCCTTGTTCCTTAGTTCTGTTCTCTGGCCCTCATCCCCCACCCCCTTCAGCGCCAGTCACTTTGTGAGTGCTGAATGCCTGTTCCCTGAGGGTAGTAACTGAAGAAGGGTCTGACGTAAGAGCCTATTGAGGTGTGATAAGGCTGGGTGGAGGTGTGGGTCATCATCACACTGCTCTTTCTCAATCCCTTCCCTCACTGGCAGGGAATGTTGGGGACCTTCTTTGACTCCTCTCACTTTGATGGAGCTGATCCATCAGAGTTGGTTTCATTTCACCTCTTTCCTTCTCACCCTTCGACCTCAGTTAACCCCCTTATTTCACTGCCTTTACCACCCATTTCTGTTGGTCTGTATCTCTCTTTTGTGGCTAGCATCGTCTCCCCACTCCCCAGGCCAATATGCTAGAGATCATCTTTATATTATTTATTTGAAAGTTGTCTTGCTGTCCTCCTCTCTCTTCACACACACACACACACACACACACATACATGCATACACACTCCCTCTCTCTCTCTTTCTCTCCAAAGTCATAAAGACAGAGGCTAATTGGTTTCCTAGGGCTGCTTTAAGAAAGTATCACAAACTTGGTGGCTTAAAATGACAGAACTTTATTCTCTCACAATCTAGAGGCCAGAAGTCCCAAATCAAGGCATTGGCAGGGCCCTGTTCTCTCAGATGCCCCAGGGGAGTGTCCTTCCTTGCCTTTTCCTCACTTCTGGTGGTTACTGACAGTCTTTAGTGTTCCTTGGCAGATGAGTGGCAGCATCACTCCAAATTCTGCCTTTGCTGTCACATGGCTGTCTTCCTCTCCGTGGGTCTGTATCCAAATTTTCCTTTCCTCATAATCCCATTGGATTAGGGCCCACCAGTATGGTACCAGTATGGTAATCCAGTATCCTCATTTTATCTTGATTCCATCTTCAAAGACCCTATTTCCAAATAAAATTACATTCACAGGTACTGGGGTTAGGACTTTAGTATATCTTTTTTGGAAGCACAACTCAATGGAAAACAGATGCCCTACAAGTTTATCTGGCTTGGCATTTTTCAAATCGCACTCAATCCCTGTGGAAAGCAGTTTGTAACCCTTGATTAAGAACATACACCTTAGTGCAGATCTGAGTTTAAGCCCTGCCTCTGCCCCTTAGGGCATGGCCTTGGACAACTAACTTTAGTTCTCTAAGCAAGAGTTTCCACATCTGTAAAATGGGGAAAGTAGTCCCACCTACTCTATGATTGTTACATATTGGCTACTGAGCACATACCCTGACACCCAGGACTTAGAAAACCATAGTTCTCACTGTTATGTAGGTAGACTGTTTCCTTCCCTCCTACACCTGCCATTGGTTGGTTATCACATGGACTGAGAGTAGAACTAGACATCAGATTTGTGAGTCCCAATGGAATGCTCCACATACAGAGGTCTACCCACTGTCAGCACACTAAGCCCTCCAGAGAAGAAGATGTCAACTCTAGATTTATCCAGGAGACAAGGTGAGATTTCTGTGTCCTTCTTTGTCCCTGTCTTGACTGTTTCCCAGGCTTAAAGTGACATAGTATAAATGTTAAGAAAATAAACCTTGGAGAATGGGGTGGGGGATGTGAGCTTAGATCACCCCCGTGGGATACTCTTTGTATACATCTTCCCTCTTCCCTCCAACTTCTGTGTGTCCTGGAGGAAGATAAATTCCCCACAGGGTGGAATAGAACTCCCCTGGCTTTCTGCTCATTTCATGCTCTTTGATGCTGTTGTGGCTCTGAAGGAGCATCTGGTAAAGACAAAAGGCAAACCATCATTTGTTGTTGGAAAAAAATGAAGGGGGAGGGGAAATCCAGTCCTTTATCTCTGTGTCCCTCTAAATCACTGAAGGTCTTATTGCCTAGAGAGGGGACAAGTAGCATTTTATCTTCCTGCCCCTGCCAGGTTTCCACTTGAAAATCAAAGGTCTCAAGGCCTTGTCTTTGAGTAGAGACAAAACCCAGGCTGGGCTCCGGCAAGGAATGCTGGGTGCTCTGGGGTTTTGGGCTCTTTGGTTGGTGGCTGTTTGGGCAGGAGGAGGAGGAGCTCATAGTTTTAGTGTGAAAAGAGGTGGCTCTAAGGAGTCTGGAGTGAAATTGATAAAACCACTCTGTGTTTGGGGAATAAGATGCTCCCCTCACATTCAAAATGCTGGCTATCATAATAGCCACCAGTTTTTATTTTTTTTTTCCTGTGCATGGATAATGTGCCAGGATCTGTGCTAAGTACTTTATAAATAGTTTCATTTAGTCCTCATCACAACCTTATATTATAGGAATTGCTCTCCTCATTCTACCTATGAACAGACTGAGGCTAAATGGGGTTAAGTGACTTGCCTAAGGTGACACTGAGGCAGATTTAAACTCAGGTCCATCTGACACCAGAGTTTGCCCTTAGCCACTAGGCTCTATGGCCTCCTACAACATTTTAAATGTGTAAAACCAAACAAAGAAGTACAACACGAAAAACTAACTTTCTTTCAGTGACCAATAATAAATATAGAGGTAAGAAGTGGTAGTGGAGAGAGGTTGAGCCTACTGTTTGAATTGGATACAAATTTTGTTTAATGTGCAACTGTGAACAGGTTACCTTAGATGCTAGTTACATCTGAAGCTCAGCTTTTCATCTGTAAAATGAGAATATTCACAGACACCTTATAGTCTATAAGATGCTTTTGGGTGTAAGAAATAGAAAACTCCTGTTCAAATTGCTTCAATATAAATTTTTAGTATCTCACATATCATAAAGTCCTAAGGAAGATGAATTCCAGCCTTGGTTAGTTCAGTGGCTTAAAAATGTTATCAAAAGCGCATGAATTTTCCTTCTTTCTGCTCTACCATATTTGATGTGACAAATTTTGTACTTAGTCAAGCTCTCATGATCACAAGATGGATGCCATGCTTCCAGGCATCACATGTAGACTCAAAAAAAGCTGTGCTTTCCCCCCCACATAACTCTTTCCTTTTGGAATCTCTTCTTCTGCCCCCACTTCCCAGCCATGTCTCATCAATCACTGGCAAGGGAACTGGGACCACCATGGGGGCCTTAGCCCCATCGGGCTTTTTTTTTTTTTTTTCTGGGGAAAGATGGGATAGGGTCTCTTTCCCTGAGAGTTGAGGGAAAGATGAACACTACTGGATCAATATTGGAGTCCTTTTACTGCTGAACAAAGGAGGATAACTGTTGGGTGGACATTTTAAAGTATCCTTCAGAGTGTCAGGTGCCCTGTGTAGAGCTTGGCAGCTGTGAGGGTTTGTTGCCTTCCCATCCATTCATCTGAATGTGAGGAGGCCCCCATCTTGATTATTAAATTTCCAATTATGGGGTGTTTTTAAAAAGATATATTGTGATGCCTTTATGCAGTTCAACAATTCAGTGAAAAAAAAAAAGAATACTCAAAGATAAACCTGGCTAAAAAGTCTTTAGGAATGGAAAGGAAGTGCAGAAGATCCATTTATCTTATTAAAAGATAATTTTCAGAAAAAGATAAACCCGTGCCTCTCATACAGATATGAAGTAAAAGTGTGTTAAAGAATTAATTTTACTCATAGGATACAAGGGAACTAGGCAGATGTTATAACTGTTATATTAGTTTGCTGGTGTTGCTGTAGGCAAGTACCACAAAACGGGTGTCATCAAACTCACAAATGCATTGTCTCACAATTCTGGATGCTCGAAGTCTGAGATGAAGATATTGTTGGCAGGGCTGGTTCCTTTTGAGAGCTGTGAGGGAGAATTTGTCCCATACCTTTTCCCCAGATTTTGGAGGTTTGCTGGAAATCCATGGCATTCCTTAGTTTGTAGATGTATTATCTCGATCACTGCCTTCTTCTTCACTTGGTCTTCTCCCTGTGTGCATATCTGTCTCTCTGTCCAAATTTCTCCTTTTTCTAAGGACACAGTCACATTGGGGTATGGCCCACCCTAATGTTGTCTTAGCTCAATCATTGACAAAGACTCTTTTCTGAAATAAGGTTACATTCACAGGTACTGGGGATTAGGACTTCAACATATCTTTTTTGCTAGATACTATTCAACCTGTAATAACTGTTTCAAAGGAAAAGTCAAAACAGCCCAGAATTATATAAGTAAAGGAATGTTGAGAAGAATTGCAAATGGAGATAAAACATTTTTCCGCAGAGCTGATTGGTTATGGTGGGGACGGTCATGGGGTTATCAAACCACTCACTACCAGGTAAGGTAGAGATTACATATCTATCAATTATCTGCAACTTAACAAAGTCTTACAAAACAATTCTAATACAGTGAACAGGGGTAGGATCTCATAACCTGCTGTAGATGAGGCATAGCATTGGAACAAAATATTTCCCCACTTATATTATTCCATGGATTAAGTGGTCTTAAAATCTGCTGAACATGAAGTAATCCTGAAATCTCATGTGTAAAATTCACTTGGCAACCTTGAGACACCTCCATCTTCTAGTCTTGTTTCCTTGTAACACTGGTGGGAGATTTGGCCACATTTCCACAGTGGAGCTTTTGGATACTTGAGGGTGGCAGTACCCTCTATGGATAGGTGTAGAGTTATAGATTCATCTGTACATTTCCTGCTTGGTCACCTCAGGGAGGCAGGAGGCCAGGTCACTTGAGTGCATCGCTAACAACTACATGGGCTGAACATCCAAGATACCATGAACTACTTTTTTCATTGTATTTACAATCTCCAGCCCTCATGCCTCAGCCTCCAAAATGCATAGGACATAACTTCCTGGTGCTATTAGTTGCATTTGCTGGCCCTGTTGAAATTCTTCCCACGGCTGCATGGTCGTGAGAGATAAGAGCTGAGAGAGACAGAAATAGGTATTCAAAGAGTCTACATGTTAGACAATGAGACACAAGCAGGAACTTCTTAAGCAAGTGCTTTAAGGAAGTGTAGCTACGTGGGTTCAAGAAGGGAATCTCTTTCTTCTTGATAAAAATAACTTTGGGAAAAGATGAATTTGGGAATTATCTACCCCATGATTCATATATTCTGACATTCTTTGGCATTCTCACTCTATAGTTTCCTTCTCTTTACTATATTGCTTTTTTTCCAGAAAGAGAAAATCTTGCTGGAGAAAACCAAGCCAAGCTCAACAATTCCAAGGAACTTTCCCTCAAGAAATGATTCCATCTGTGACAAGTCTCATGGGTTGCAGCTCACAATCTGCAGGAAGGCAGTAAATCTCCTTTCATCTTTTTGCCCAGGTTTCTAGCTTACTCGCAATTTCCTAAGCATCACTCTTCCCAGAAGTTCTTCAGTCAGATGTCCTACCCTGGTCAAAAGTCTCAATCTCAAATTCTATGTGATCATCATAGGCCTTTTCAGGCAGCGTGGGTGGCCCTTATTGTTTATCCTTTCCTTCACTGTCTGTCAGTGAACTTGCTTCACATGTCTGATGGGAAAACACATGAGGAATAGGGCCCATTGCATTTTGTCTCTAAATACCAAGCCAAATTTCTCTTAGGCGTCTTAATTTCTTTTGAGACCTGGTATGTGCCTGTTTGCCTGCTGATTCATCACTGGAAACCCAGGGCATTTCTATCTCTTAGGAACCATACACTCTTTCTAGACTTTGCCTGCTCACCTATTCCTTCTTTTCAAATTTCTCCATTCATTAAGTGCTGACAGCAAGACAGGCAATTTGCTAAGTACTTTAATGCATTATTTTAACTCATCTTCAAAGAAACTCTGTCGGTAGGTGCAGCAAAGAGTCCCAATTTGCAGCTGAGAAATCAAGTTGAGGAAGATTAGAAGACTGCCAGTGGTCACAAGTCTAAGTTAAAGAATCAGGATTTGACTCCAGACCTAACTGACGGAAAAGGCAGCATAATTTACTTACTTGATCACGTATCATGGTGGAGAAACTTCTATTATGAGATTTTAGAAAAAAAATACTGAAATCAACATATTTTTTCAGCTACAAAACTTTGAAGGAGACTTGAGCTGCTGAAGATGATTAGGGGAGGGACTAGGGCTAGGTAAATTAAGATGAATTACCAGCATTCTCACAGCATGGTGCTTCCCTCTTCTCCTTTGATGCTTCCTTTTATGGATTACTCTCAAAGGCTGAGACTATCCTGGGGCAATGTTAATCTCTCTGAAGGTAAAAGGTTACATGATTTTCTGGGTATCAGACTTTTTAATGAATTCTGGCAGCGATAGTCTTTTTTAAAAAGTATTTTTATTTTTTCTATCTGATTTACAATGTTCTGTCAATTTCTGCTGCACAGCAAAGTGACCCATACACACACGTACACACACACACACATATATATTCTTTTTCTCACATTATCCTCCATCATGTTCCATCACAAGTGACTAGATATAGTTCCCTATGCTATAGAGCAGGATTTCATTGCTTATCCACTCCAAATGCAATGGTTTGTATCTACTTACTCCAACTCCCAGTCCATCCTACTCCTTCCACCTCCCCCTTGGCAACCATAAGTCTGTTCTCCATATCCATGAGTTGGTTTCTTTTCTGTAGATAGGTACATTTGTGCCTTATATTAGATTCCAGATGTAAGTGATATCTTATGGTATTTGTCTTTCTCTTACTGATTTTCTCCACTAAGTATGAGAGTCTCTAGTTCTATCCATGCTGCTGCAAATGGCATTAATTTGTCTTTTCTAATGGATGAGTAATATTCTGTTGTGTACATGTACCACATCTTCTTAATCCATTCATCTGTCAATGGACATTTAGGTTGTTTCCATGTCTTGGCTATTGTGAATAGTGCTGCAATGAACATATGGGTATGTGTATCTTTTTCAATGAAAGTTTTATCTGAATATATGCCCAAGAGCAGGATTGCTGGATCATATGGTAGTTCTATATTTAGTTTTCCGAGGTACCTCCATATTATTTTCCATAGTGGTTGTACCAATTTACATTCCCACCAATAGTGAAGGAGGGTACTCTTTTATCTATACCCTCTCCAGCATTTGTTATTTGTTGACTTGTTAATGATGGCCATTCTGATCAGTGTGAGGTGGTACGTCATTGTAGTTTTGATTTGCATTTCTCTGATAATTAGTAATGTTGAGCATTTTTTTCATGTGCCTGTTGGCCGTCCATATATCTTCTTTGGAGAAATGCCTATTCAGGTATTCCTGGCAGTGATAGTCTTATATTAAGAAAAATATGAAATTTAGAACATTTAAAAAATAGGAAGTTTTATCTTTGTAGTTCCCCATTTCTCATTTTCGTTATTCTTTTCCTTTTTAAAAATAAACGCACTAACAAAAATTCTTTGCTTGACCAAACTTAAATTTGGCTCCTGAGCCTTCTCCTTGGCCCATCTGTGCACTTCCTTGTAAAATGTAGTTCTAGCAAGAACCCTGATAAATCACTAACCAGAACCTCACACCTTCAATATCTGGTCACCCTTGATAATTGGTTAGGTTCTTCCTCCTCCAGCACCACCCACATGCTCCCAGGCATGTCTTCAGTAAGAATCTTGTTAGGTGGGTTTAGCCAGAACCTCTTTTACCCCTAATGTTTCCTCTTAGTGATTTTCCATCTACTGGCCTCCACCCTGCTCTTTGATTATAAATTCCCACTTGCCTCTGCTGTATTCAGAGTTGAGCCCACTTCCTTTCTCCCACTGCAAAATCCTATTGCAGTGGCCTCCACACCTATCATGATGATCCTGAATCAAGTCTACCTTTAGTATGTTTAATAATTGTCATTGAATATTCCTTTCTTTAATATCACCTACTCCTTATACAAATTTCAAGGACTTGTGGGCAATAATCTGTGCTATTAAGAAGAAAATTTATCAGATAAAATAATTCGTTTAATTTAATGGATTATTCTGATGAGCATAAAAGAATGCTTCAAGGAAGAACAATTTTAACCCAAAGCATACCTTAATAATGGTGGTATTTTAGACACAGAGGCAGAGGTGTTTAGGGGTTGGTGGGCTTTCCTGGTGACTTATTAGGTCAGATCTCTTCTGATTTCCCAGCAAGATGGCTCCCTCTCAGCACTAGATCTTTGTATCTACTGTTCCTTTGTCTAAGACTTTTTCTCCCCATTGCTTTGCTAGGTTAACCTCTACTCATCCTTTAGATCTCAACTGAAGTATTACTTTTCAGAGAAGCCCTTGCTGACCTTTCTGACTAAGTTAGAGTCTCCTGACTTTGGCTCTTGAAAAACACCATGACCATAAAATTGCAAAAAAAAAAAAAAAGTTCCTGAGTGGCACAGTGGGTTGGGAGTCTGACTGCAGCAACTCGGGTCACTGTTGGGGGGTCCAGGTTCTATCCCCAGTTGAGCAAAGTAGGTTAAGGGATTTAGCATTGCCACAGTTGTGGCGTGGGTTGCGGCTGTGGCTTGGATTCAGTTCAAGGTCCAGAAGCTCCCACGTGCTGTGGGTGTAGCCATAAAACAAAACAAAACCTAACAAAACAAAACAAAAACAACAACAAAAAACCCCCACCATGACCACTCCTTTTTAGTGTATGTCACAGCTTTAGTTTTTCATATGTTCCATTTGGCTATTTGATTGTTTACTGACTCCTCTACCGGATACCAAATTCGATGAAGGCAGCAGCGATAACTCCCATTTGAATCTGCAGCACATGGCACTTTATCTGGTACATGGTGGGCTTCCAATAAATAGTTGTTGAACGAATGGACTAAAGCTTCAGAGACTTCAGGCATTTCCCTTTCTACTCCTTTCATCCCCGTGCCAGACTGAAAGCCAAGGATATACATCATTATCCTTCCACAGAAGCCTATAGATGTAAAATCTGGTAGAGCAAAGCAAAAGACATTAAACAGTCTCTTCTTTCCTATTCCGTCAACATATTCCCTTTCCAATGTTCTGTATTGACAGTGTTTCAATGAAGTATATATACATATGTGTGTGTGCCTCTGTGGCATGGAGTCCTTACCAAGCTTATCATAACATTCTTTGGGACTCACTTTGAATAATACAAGCATAATCACACTGTGACTGAACTTGTGGGACTGAGCTTACTGTTTAAGGCCCACAGCATTATGATGCTGTCCTCCCCAGAAATTGATTAGAATGACTTAGATAATTGAATTAGGACTCCCTGCTTCCCCAAGCAAAGATTAATTTCTGTTTTTGCCTTGGAAAAGGAGGTTTTCAGCTTTTCCAGATAATATCTTGGTCATTTACAAAGGCTATTACCTTTTTCCTCCACCCTGCAGGCCATGATGGTCACATATGGTCATTGCTGGGTCCACCTCTCCCTGGGAGGTCTCTCTAAAAGCTGAAAGACCACAGTCTGGCCCTTGACCAAATGTGGAGTGGAAATGGCCTGGCTTCTTGGCAGCTTCTCTGTCCCACTGACAGAAGCCCAGCTTATGAAGGCATCTGGTATCAGGAATATCTTGAGCTTGGGTCCTGGGAAAATTTTTCTCTGCTACTTTTGTGGAAAAAAAAAAAGCTTTAACGACTGTGTGTGTCTGTATGTGTGTGTGTGACATATTTTCAAGAACCATAGAATTAACCAAAATGGGTTTCAAGTCATTTATGATTGAGATTTTTTATAACTCTCAAGGTTAAGGAACAGAGGTTAAGTTAGATCAGTTTTTTTTTTTTTTTTATAACTGCAGTTATTTTGAAGGAGTGAGGGTGGGAAAGCAGATCATAATTTGTGTGCTAGACATTTTCCATTCAGTTTAATATGAAAATTTAGGAGTCAGGATTTGGAATCTTCAGCCCAGACTGACTTCAGGATTCTTCCAAGGAATATGCGGAAGAAGTGAACAGTGATTAAATGCATTGGCTCGGGTGTTGTTCAAAATCTCAGGTTTTTACTTGTGTGACTTCTGGACAACTACCTCTCTGAGCCTCTCTGCAAACTGAGAAGGGTCATTCTTACTTTTTGAATTGTAAGCTTTATTTGCAATAATATATATAAAGTGCTTAGCATAGTTTTATGCACACATTAAGTGTCCAATAAATGGTGACTTTTATTATAATTACTATTTCTATAATATGCCCAAACCAACTTGACACTTCTGGGCAGCTCTATTAAGTCAGTGAGAGGAATCTAGAATGTAGTTTCTATGTGGTCTGGAGGGTGTAGGGATTCAAGAAGCAGAAGGAGCCCATTCTGGAGCAGCCATCTCTAATCTCTCTTTATTAACAGCAATCGCATTTGGACGGTGTTTACAGTTTACAACATCCTTTATCCTCCTTCTCTCCAACAACTTATGTTTTTGTCACAAAAACATGTGGGGTAGATAATGTTAGCTAGTTCTTAGGTAAGGAAACTGAAGCCCAGGGAGGTTAAGTGTCCAGCCCAAAGTTACACAGCTAATAAATGATGGAATTGTAGAACCAGGAGCTAAAACTAGGTTTTCTAATTCCTAATTCAGAGGTTCTTTCTACGATATCACAGCAAATTTCAACTAATATCAGAATCGAAAATTTATAAATATGTATTCTACTTCTATAACAAATGATGATGCTATCTTTTGTTTGATTCACATAACGGTTTGAAAATTTCAGGTGATCTTATTCACTTGCTTTTCACAAAGTACCTAGAAGGATGTGCGTTTCTTCAGATGAGAAGATTAAGGTCTTAAGTTTAGAAATTTAGGGTCTTAAGAAGCTTGTTCAAATTCATTGGGGGCTGGTGATGGGGCAAATCAGATCTGTTCCCCTTGGAGAGTCCCTCTGTGACCCCACAGAGCCTCACCTGCACAGGGGCAAGCACCTATTAATCTTTCAGTTTGAGTGAACTGAATGATAATAGCTAACAGTCATGTCATAATTACATGTATTTTCTCATTTATTCCTTGAGGCAGCCCACCGGGATGTAGAGACATTACATGTTAGGCAAGGTTCTGCCTAAGTCTCATGTCCATGTTCAAACACCACACATGCTCCTCTTTGATAAATTAGTCCAGGCTTGCTGATTTTTGATGTGGGACCCTTTCTGGTACTAATTGGTTTCAGTGCAGGTCAATAAAAACCAAAATTCCAAATCAAGCACAAAAACTAACAAACCAACAGATCCCTGGAAACTTACCAAGAGGCAAGAATAGATTAATGACATCTGAGAAGCTCACTGCTTTCCTTGCAAGAGTAGTCAACATATATCATGTTCTTCCACCAGGAAGTCCCCACTCTCAGTCCTGAAAGTAAACTAAAACACTCAATGTTCCTAATGCTCTGTTGAAATGTATGGCCTGTAGAAACTGAACGATCTCAAGTAATTTTTGTCTAAAAAGGGGCAATAGGTTTTAAAAAGTAGTGTGCCTTTGATCCTTGACTGCAAGTGAGCACCTCGGAGCCAGCTAGGCTTCTTCTTCCGTTTTCTGCTGCTCCCTCTCTTTCCCCTAGTGGTACTGCTATTGGTCATAAATTCAGAACCATGTAATCCTTCATCGGATGTCAAAGCTCCCTCCGTGAACCATCAAAGATTCCTTAACTTCCTTTTAGTCTCTATAAATATCTGTTTATTTTTCTGTATGTCTGTTTCTTGTACTGACACTAAACCTCTTGACAACAGCTTGATTCAAAGAAAAGCTGAGCTCTTAAACATTTCAGAGAAGCCGTGGGTGTTGAGAGCATTAGTGTAGCTACCAAACTGATCCTTGGAGCAGAAAAGGGGGAAAAAATTTGGTTTCAAAATCGTAAGAATTTTTTCATTGCACAATCTACCAACCAGGAGGGTAGCACAACAGCTGATCTTATGGCCACAGAAGTGTTTGATCATGAAGAGGAAGGAGCTGAAAGACAAGAATGCTTATGGGTAGGCACAGACTAGGCTGCTAGGCAAAGGCGGCAAAACACTGAACCAAAATGCATTGAAAATCTCTGTATCTGAGAAGGCAGAATTAGGATGAAGGATGACGAAAGAGAAAATCCAGTCTTCCTCTTGACCAAAGACTGAAGCAGAACGGTTCTTTTCCTACTTCATGAAAGTTAAGAGGAAAAAGAGCAACCACTGGCCTATTTGACAAGCCAACGAGATGTGCAGGTTGTAACCAAGCTGTTTCTTAGCAAGGCAGTCAGAAGTCTTAACTTCTCAGAGCCTATAAGCACCACACAATACAGTTTCTCTAGCCCTCAAAGGTGACCTCAAGTTCTGATAACCCTACAGAAGGCAGCATGGTGTAGAGCAGGGCTTTTCAAAATCTAGCCAGTACCAAAATCCCTTGGAGAGCTTCTGAAAACAGATTCCTTGGTCTTACATCAAAGTTTTAGATTGGATAGATCTGGGGAGGACCCAGGAATTTGCATTTCTAACAAGTTCTCAGTTGATATTGATGATGCTGGTCTGGGGACCACGCTCTGAGAAAAATAAGGACTTGGGAGTGGGCAGACATGGATTCTGACTCCAGTTCCCTTGGTTCCTATGTGTCTTTAAGTGAGCTACTTAACTCCTTTGAATTTTTTGGTCTTCTCATCTGATAGGACAAATAATGGCAGATAATGGTCAAAAGATTAAACACAAAGACTGTTGAAATCTGGCCCTGACAACCATCTGAGGGAACGTAGGCAAGCCACTTGCCTCTGAATCCCTCGGTTTCTTCATCTATGAAGTGGAGGTGACAACCACATAGAATTGCTGTGAGCATTGAGTGACTGAAAATATGTAAAACATTCAAAACAGTGCCTGGCACGTGGCAAAAATAACGTAAGCATTCACTGGTATGATTTTTTTTTAAATATCTGTGTGAATTACATGAGCTATACAGCATAAAAATACCTTATATCGTGTCAGGTACAAAGAAAGCGCATGATAAATGTCTATTTCCTCTCCTCAACCTGGAAACAGGGAAATCAGAGTTGTAAGTGCTGACCGAAAGAATGTCCTTTAAGGAGCTCCTGTCGTGGCTCAGTGGTTAACGAATCCAACTAGGAACCATGAAGTTGCGGGTTCAATTCCTGGCCTTGCTAAGTGGGTTAAGGATCCGGCGTTGCCATGAGCTGTGGTGTAGGTCGCAGACACGGCTTGGATTCTGCATTGCTGTGGCTGTGGCGTAGGCCGGTGGCTATAGCTCCAATTCGACCCCTAGCCTGGGAACCTCCATATGCAGTGGGTGAGGCCCTGGAAAAGACAAGAAAAAAGAAAAAAAGAGAATGTCCTTTAAGTGGTGATCTTAGTAGAAGCACATGGTGAAAAAAGATAAAAGCATGAGGATTTTAGCTGTTGGTGAAGCAGAGTGTGCCAGCTCCTACCTCTTCTGAACTGTTGGCAGTGAGGACCTCCCTTTGAGCAAAGATTAGCAACTTGGAATATTTAGCCCATTTGTGTTGGATGCTCGTTTAGTATGGGAAAGGCTTGAAGAATGCCCAGCTGGATGCTGAATGGCTAGCATTCCATTTCAGGGGGACGGAAAACCACCTAAGCATGGCTCAGGGAACACACACACCTCATCATTTAAGGCTGGTAGGACTCAGGCTGATCCATTTCCTTCGTCCTTCCCTGCCCACAGCTGAAGGCAGCCCCCAAATTACCACAGAGTTGATTGCTGGGCACTAAGCAGCTATAGTCATTTATCTTATTTTCTGGACCTGTTCTCTCATAGTGGCCTGTGGACAGGGTAGAAGGTTAGATAGCATGGTTCATTATCCCTGACGTATCCAGTGAGAATCTAGTGAGCTGCTTTGGGACAAAGTATTCAAACACTTGTTGAAAAGGCTACATATTAATAACTCTCTGTTGGATGTTTTTGATATCCAGTAGTATGTATATACTAAAGGCTCTGAAAAGTCCTATGACAAAGAAATAATGGGTTTCATTCTTAACTTAGCAGTTCTCAAATTGTTTGGCGATGGAAACTGTTCATTTAAACAAGTAACACTTACCACCTGACAGATCATACTGTGGCAAATGCTGGCTCAGGCAGAAATTTAAAGGTCCTCATGTGGTCTACAGCCATAACACCCTGAATGCGCCCTATCTCCTCTAAATGTCCACATGTGGAATTATTTAAACATCTACCCACCCCCATCCAGGGGAGTAAATAGGTTAAAGGCTATGTGTTAGTCTCCAAATGTTTTAGTTTACTGCTAGACCCATACTAAGCATTTGTCAAGTGCTAGCTCTCCAAATATCAACAACACATCCTGTTGATAAGACAGGGCTGCGCTTATTGTTTAATGTGGCAAGGCAGAGAACTACCTAGACAGAGCTCAGGTAACATGCCCAAGACGAAAGGGCAAGTTCTGAGAATTGGCAGTTTGGTTTAAGGTGCTCTTTGTTTGTTTGTTTGTTTGTTTGTTTTGTTTGTGTTTTAAGGCCATACCTGTGGCATATGGAAGTTTCCAGGCTAGGAGTAGAATCAGAGATATAGCTGCTGGCCTATGCCACAGCCACAGCAACAAGGAATCTAGCCACATCTGTGACTTATACCACAGCTCATGGCAATGATAGATCCTTAACCCACTGAGCGAGCAAGGATCAAACCCACATCCTCATGGATACTTGTTGGTTTTGTTTCCGCTGCACCACAGCAGGAACTCCCTAAGGTGCTCTTTTAACGAGGGAGCTGGATTAGATAAGGATAATGACACAACAGTTTAGGACTGGCAGAAGCAAGAAAAGGATTTTAAAGTGAGGCATTTGAAGATCCTTAGGGTGTTAACTGACTATTGATGCTTCCTGTTGAAGAGGTAAAACTTCTTTTGGGGAAGTTCCTGTAATGAATATTTATATGACTTACCTGGGCAAGAATCCAATGGAGTAGTAAGTTTTGTTAACATATTGTTGAGAGAAAGGTGTGTGTGTGTGTGTGTGTGTGTGTGTGTGTGTGTGTGTGTGTTTGGTGGAGGGGGAAGGTTAGATAGTTGCAATCCTCAGTTTTCAAGCTCTGTGTGTAGTGTAGATGGTTTCTACTCTCACTCTCAGAATGTATTGTTTGTATGACTGGGATGAATGCTTATTCTTTAAGTATTTCCTCCAGGCTAGAATGAAAGAGGATATAACCTGAGGATGTTATTTATGTGAGATTCTACAAGTTCATCATTTTTGAGTTACCATTGTGTGTCAGTGATCCCTACCCCCACCCCCACCCCAGCTGCCCCGACCCCCTGCAACGTTCAATGTGTGTTGTGTCAATGCAAATAGATGAACCTCAGATCTCCCAGAGCTGAGACACTTCTCATCAGAACAGTTGTATGTAGACATGTTGACAAAAATGGCATCCATATCTTGTTGGGTTTTAGCATAATGTGGAGTTAGAATAGAACAACAGCTAGGCCTTTGTTTGGTGAGGATACAGCCTCCTTGAAGTGGTGAATCCCTTGGA
The DNA here is from genome assembly GCA_004024745.2 of Catagonus wagneri. NCBI lineage: Eukaryota > Metazoa > Chordata > Mammalia > Artiodactyla > Tayassuidae > Catagonus > Catagonus wagneri. The sequence goes on along the minus strand of PVHT021183619.1, from coordinate 5,149,276 downwards.
AATGACCATGGTGAAGGCTGCTTTGATGTGGACTGCTTTCTACTTATTTGAGAAGTTCATATCTTTAATGTGTTTCTTATTTTACAAATACAAAATGAGAATTGTCACTGACCACTCAAATTTTATATTACATTTTAGGGGAAATACGACAAATTTGACTTCAAAAGGATCAGAGTAAAGAATGAACTATAGATTGATCTGATATCTTTAAAAACAAGGTATATTTCATGAATTAAATATGAGCTAAAAAACTAAAACCTTCAGTTTAATCTCAACTCTCTGATATATTGCAGTCAACTAAGGCAATATTTTCTAGGAAATTATTTTATCTTTTCTATTGGTGAACTACTTTTTTCTCCAGGTATTTGATTTTATTTGGCAAAAAGAAAAAATTTGGGTTAATGGAACAGTGGCTTTGAAAGCATAGGAATGGCACTACCTTACAAACTTTTTATTGTAAAAATAAAAAAGTTGAGTCTAAGGTCTTAGATAGTACAATTTTGGTGTGAATTTTAATAACCAAACACTAGCTGAATGAAAGCAATCCTAATTGTTTAGATAACAAGACCAACCTGAATTCATGAAAAGTATGAAATATAGACTATATTTTTAAGAAAAAAGACATACGGCAAGTGGAGATAGTAGAGTCCAATGGCATACACTTATTGAATCCACACCAGGTGTAGCACTATGCTGGATCATGGGAATCCAAAAATCAGGAGCAGTATCAGTGCTTATTCTTGAGCTCATTGTCCAAAAGGGGAGACTGAAGCGAAAACATGAAATTAAGAATATAGGAGGTGTTGTTGATAGAGGGGGTTACAAAATCCCAAGGGTGAGTAACAAGGTTTCTGGCAGAGACAATGTCTTATTGTGTAACAATAACCCCCAAATGTTGTGCCTCTGAAGAATATACACACAGTTCCTGGATTTCCCACTGTGGCACAATAGGATCAACAGCGTCTCTGTAGTGGCAGGACACACGTTCAATCCCTGGCATGGTACAGTGGGTGAAAAGGATCAGGTGTTGCTGCAGCTGTACCACAGGTCATAACTGCAGCTTGGATCTGATCCCTGACCTAGGAACTCCATGTACTGCAGGGCAGCCAAAAAAGAGAAAAAAAAAAAAGCATAGTTCCTGAGAGCCAACAGTTCTGATGTAGGATCTCTTATGAGACTATAGTCATGATGTTGGCCAGGGCTGCTGTCATCTGAAAACTTGACTGGGGAAGGATCCACTTTCAAGATAGTGCACTCGTATGGCTCTTGGCAGGAGGCCTCGGTTCTCTGCCATGGAGGTCTCGCTATAGGAATATTCATAACATGCAGTTAAATCCATCCCAGAATGAGGGATCTAAGAGAGAGAATGGCAAAAGTCACAATGTCTTTTATAACCTCAGGATTTACATTCTATAATGCTCCACAGTCTACTGATCATGCAGATCAACCCTGATACAATGTGGGAGAAGACTATGCAGCAGTGTGACTATCAGGAGGCCAGGATAATTGGGGGGACATTCTGGAGAATGGGTACTACAGATACTACCTAACTCTAGTAGAAGTTCCTAGGGAATATACTTTGACAAACTGTTATTTAAAATTATTGCTAGTTAACTGATAAACTTAACCGATAAATTTTAACTGGAATATAAGTGTCTGTATATAAAAGAAGGATAATAATAACCAATACTTATTGTACTCTTTCCATAGTACAAATACTCTCAAAGCACTTTCCATGTATCATCTCATTGAAAGACAGTACAGTGTAGTGTTTAAACATCTGGATTCTAGAACCACATAGATTTTTTTAAATATTGACATATGGGGTATATTACTTAACCAATCTGTGCCTTAGTTTTCTTATCCATAGATAACCATATGTCCCTCATAGGATTGTCTTGAGGATAAAGTAAGTCCAGTCACCAGACTCTCCCATAATTGCTAGAATACTTAAATTCTGAAACTCAGCTTTTCCCCCCCTTTTCTTCATTTATTTATTTATTTTTTACCCATGGGAGATTGTGGCACCACATTGGACTGACACAGTGGGAAGCAAGGAAGTCTTGAGTTCAGAGTTGAATGTACTCTATGAAATAGGCTGGTCAGCTCCCATAATGCCAGTCAGTTAGGCTGTTTCAAGTTGTCAATCTACTGTTATGCTCACTGCTGCTGGAAAAATGAAAAAAAAAAAAAAAGTCTCTGCTGGAATTATTGGGCAAGTATTTGCTCCCTAGGGAAGGCAGTTCTCGTCAGTGGCTTGGAGCAACCTACACTTTTTCCACGGGACTTTGAAATCTGGCCAGTAAGCCACCCTTAGGGAGTCCCTCTGACCTCATGCCCTTGACTGAGGACATTCTTCTCGGCCCTGTCACCCCTTGAAATCCCACCTACTATTTTCATCTGGTTCGATTTGGTTTAATTTGGCTCGTATTGTTTTCATCTCTTTAGCATTGGTCAAAATGTCCCTTCAGGACCCCCACCCTCCACTATTTCTATCTTTAGAAAATAGAGACCTTGGATACAAGTGCTGGCTCCTCCTCAGCTAGGTCATCTGCCCAAAGCCTTCCCAGGTTATGGCGTGCATGCCATTGCATTCACTTATCACTCTGGATTGAGAAAACAGCTTTCACAAACTAAACAACCAAAAGCCCCAGACAAGTTTATCTGAATCTGTAAAGGTCTCTGGGGATGTAGCATTTCCTATTCTTGTGCATAGTTATTTAAAAATAATTGGTAAGGACTTATAATGGCAATGAGGGGAAAACTGTATTCAGAATGAATCCCCTGACTCCTACCTCCTATCCCGCGCCTCTCTTTTGAAATGACACTATTAAGATCCTTTAAAATGTGCATGAGAAGTACCAACTACTCACTAGGGATTAAGCTTCAAATGAGAGTTAAGAACTGCATTAGTCAAGTAAACCTCCATTAGCTGATGGCTGTCCATTGGATTCCTATACTTACCTTTTTATGATGAATGGCAAGAATTACCATCAGCAAGATAAAGGGCTTGTCTGAAGTTTGAGCAGCCTCCACATATCCCGGGAAAGTTGCCATCCCCAGCCCCAGTTCCTACCTGCTGGCAGCACAGAATCTATAGTCAGCTGTCCACAGCTGGGACGGCATGAGGGCCAGGAGGCCAGAGCAAACTCCTGTTTCATATCTGTTAAGCCCTCTCCTTCCCTTTGTCGAAACTTTTCTCAAACTATTTACTTAGAGAAATCTGTTTAAAATCATTGGGCAGCCCTTTTCTCTGTCCCCACAGTCAACCATCCATCCAGTCTAGCCACTCCCCATGGACTTTTTTCATAAATGAATGTGAGCATCTTTCTTCAAAAAGAATACAAAAGACACAAGAGTATATACTCGACTATCTATTTAATTGCCTTCAGAACCACATAGTTTGCTGGAATGGCACCATTCTGTGACTTTGCACTTTTGTGGGTTAGGGTCATGCTCAAGATTGTGGGCTTTGCAGTGGGACATTTTGGTTCCAGTTCTGGCACATAGAAGATGTGCTATCCAACCACCCCAAGCCCAGTTTCTTCACTCATAAAATATAAATAATGATGGCATTTTTCTTATAGAGTTGTCGTGAAGATTATTGAACCCCATAAAGCATCTAGGAAGTGCCTGGCATATATAAGCACTCAATATTCCACTTATCATAATTTTTAATAAAAAAGTTCACCTACACTCAAGGTTCCCTCCTGAAACCTTATAAGAAGGTTTTACTGAAGCTATCTCACTGTATTTGTATTGGTATAGCTAATAATGTAGCCTCCATTTTATTCATTATTATTAAAAACTCATATTTTATTTTTTATTATATTAAAAATTTTTATTAAAGTACAGTTGCTTTACAATGACCTGTCAAATTATGCTGTACAGCAAAGTGACCCAATCATAAGTATATATACATTTTTTTCTCATATTATCTTCCATCATGTTCTATCACAAGTGATTAAATATAGTTCCCTGGATTTCCTGTAGTGGCTCAGTGGTTAACAAATCCGACTAGGAACCATGAGGTTACGGGTTCAATCCCTGGCCTTGTTCAGTGGGTTAATGATCTGGCGTTGCCATGAGCTGTGGTGTAGGTCACAGACACGGCTCGGATCTGATGTTGCTGTGGCTGTGGTGTAAGATGACGGCTACAGCTCAGTTTAGACCCCTAGCCTGGGAACCTCCACATGCTGCAGCCCTAGAAAAGGCAAAAAGACAAAAAAAAAATACTAATAATATATATATATATATATATATTTCCCTGTGCTCTACAGCAGGACATCATTGCTTATCTATTCTAAATGTAATAGTTTGCATCTACTAACCCCAGACTCCCGGTCCAACCCACTCCCTCCCCTCCCCCTTGGCAACATGAGTCTTTTCTCCACGTCTGTGAGTCTGTTTCTGTTCTATAGATAGGTTCATTTGTGTCATATTTTAGATTCCACATGGAAGTGATATCATACGGTATTTGCATTTCTCTCTGACTTACTTCACTTAGTATGAGAATCTCTAGTTGCATCTTTGAACAACTCATTTTATTTCATTTTGCTTTTTTAGGTCCACACCTGTGGCATATGGAAGTTCCCAGGCTAGAGGCTGAATCAGAGCTACAGTTGCTGGCCTAGACAACAGCCACAGCAATGCAGGATCTGAGCTGCATCTGCAACCTACACCCACAACTCACAGAAATACTGGATCCTTAACCCACTGAGTGAGGCCAGAGATTGAACCTGCATCCTCATGGATGCCAGTGGATTCATTTCTGTTGTGCCACAATGGGAACTATACAACTCATATTTTAGATGTGAAATTTAAGCCTAAAGAAGTCAAGTGACTTACGCAAAGTTGCTTCATGTTAGAACTGGGACTCAGACTGATTTCCTCAAATTTCACCTGAGCTCCAAAATCAGGTTCAACATTAAATCACAATTTTCTTTAGCAAGGCAGATGGAAATATGGAAAGACAAATGATAACAACAGCAAAAAAAAAAAAAATGATCCTAGAATGTAATGACCACTATAATAGGGATACATATAAACTGAGTTAGTAACCCAGATCAGAGAAGAGTTAATTTAGGGGTAAAATAGGGGTCGAGGTTAGAATGTGGTGAAAATTATGGAGGATTTGAAGAACAATTATTGTTGTCTTATCTAGTGGACCTCTGGAAGAAGAAGTCACAAACTGGGTGGCTTAAAGGTGTTAAAATTTATTTTGAGTTAATTGCCAACATTTAAAAGCAGGAGATTTCATATAAAATAGAAATTTCTGGCTTCTTGTGGACACCCAGATCAGTTGACATTGTTGTCCATAGTTCCACTCAGTGTCAACTGGCTGTCTTCTTCAGCCTGAGCTGACCTCCAACATTGTCCCCACTGGGCCTCTTCTTGATCCTATTCTATTTGTTGGCTAAATATATCCCTTCCTACTTAGTGTTTAAGGATACTTTAGTCCAGTTTATGTCTATTTGTGATTATCACAAGGGAAAAAGGGTTGGAAATCTTATAGCGACTGTGGAGGTGTTGGAGTGAATTTAGAAAGAAATATGCTTCTGAAAAGAGCAGTAACAAAGTAGGAACTCTGAGGCTTGCATGTCACCATATTTTGCTGGCTTTGCTGATGCTCTCAAACATACATTAATGAAAATTAACTTATAATTTATTCTATTTTTTGAATCCCCACAAGTAAACATACAAGTTAACAGAGAGTCTTTCAAACATTTTTGACCATGACCCACAGTATGATATACATTTTTCATCACACATGAATATACACTTACCAGTGGGTAAGCGCTTGGGTTGTTTCTACTTTTTGGTTATTGTAAGTAATGCTGCTATTACTGTGGATGTACAAATATTTGTTCCAGTCCCTGTTTTCAATTATTTTGGTTATAGAACCAAAAATGGAATTGCTGGATGATCTGGTCATTCCATTTTTCATTTTTTGAGAAATACAATGATTTTAACAAAAGTGATTTTCAGATTATAACTGCTTTGAAATAATGTACTCTATTAGACTGTTCATCTGTGTTTCCCTTGCTTTCCAGCATCCTACCACGTTTGCAAATAAGAATTCTCAAAAATTTTTGTTACTCTGGTTGTGAGGAGGAGTACAAGATTCTGTAGAGGGGTAATTAGGATGGAGTCAGTCTCTGGGGACTATCACTTAGTGATGAACAAATGAACACTCATTAGGAAAACTTAATATGGTGATTGAGAAATTGCCTCTGCCTTCTGTGTTAAGATGTATATTTATTGGTCAAGTTTGTTTCATGTCACAACAATAAAATCTTAATAACTGATACTTTTCTCCAAGTGCTCTTGTCAGTCTCCAGTGAGATGGCAGAGAATGAGGAAAAGTCCTAAATCTTAATCACAGCCATTGATTTTAAACAAAGTAGAAACTCGCAACAAAACCAAAACCCACTACTTTTATGTTTAAAAATTAGATTTGTAATGCAGGTTCATTGTGGAGTAATTTAAAAATTACAAATACATGAAAATAAGAAAATTAAAACCATTTGTAATCTCACCCCTTTTGTTAAATTCTTTCAGATTATTTTCTAGGCATAAATGCATTTGTGTCATTTTGAGCTATAAAATAGGGTACAATATAATTTATTGTTTTGTAACTTTTTTTTCCCTATTAATGTATTGTACACATATTTGCATGTCATATCTTTTTGTGAAATAATGTTTATGGTCACAAAATATCCACTTTATAGATATCATTTAATTTATTTTTTCAGTGTTGTATTTTTGGAATTTTTTTTCTTTGAAATTTTATTTTGCCAATATGATAATGATCGTTTTCATAGATAAAATTTTAATTTCATCTAGACTTTTCCAGGATAAATTTTACAATAATATGGCTTCTGGAGTTCCCGTCGTGGTGCAGTGGAAACAAATCTGACTAGGAACCATGAGGTTGCGGGTTCGATCCCTGGCATCACTCAGTGGGTTATTGATCCAGCGTTGCCGTGAGCTGTGGTGTAGGTGCAGATGAGACTCAGATCTGGCGTTGCTGTGGCTCTGGCATAGGCCAGGAGCAACAGCTCCGATTAGACCCTTAGTCTGGAAACCTCCATATGCCGCAGGTGTGGCCCTAAAAAGATTAAGAAAAAAAAAAAGGCTAAAAATAATATGGCTTCTACAAATGGTATACTTAGATTCTTATTTTTTCAAAAAGAAAATATTTGCATTTTTCAGTATAGAAAGTAATGTAAATATATTATTATAAGTTTGAATATTATAAAATGGTATAAAAACAAAAGCTAAAATTGCTCCTAGTCCTCAAGGTAATAGTTGTTAACAATGCAGTGAAGAACTTTTAGACTTTCAATGCATATATACAAACATATGTATTTATAAAAGTGGTATCTAACACTACATTTGAGTTTGGCAACCTTATTTTGTAACTTAACAGATAGTGGATTTTTCCATATCATTAACTACTCTTTTGCGGTATAATATTTGATGGTTTCAAACTGTTTGTGGAGGAGGAAAAACTTTTTCTCTACCCTCTTAGGTTCTATATTTGGGGGCAAGGTATGAATTTGACAAAGGACAGGAAAAGAAGAAAATGATTTTTTATTAATTATGTACATGGAATTCAGAGAAAAATGTGACTCAAGGAGACAATTAGAATTTGAGGCTTATATACCATCATAATAGGAGAAGAGAAGGGAGAAAAGGACACTAATGAGAAAACCAAATGACTTTTGGTGAAGGTAAATGAGCCTTTAGGAGGCTAGGTAGGAGATATGATAGTTTAGTGACAATGTCTATTTAGGTAGTTTCTTAGTCTGGTGCTATTTCCAGTGATAGGAGTCAGTCTCTTCTGGTTTCTGGAGGGCATTTATGACAGTTGAATTCTTTTGGGAGGTTCTGCTTTTAGTCAGGGAGAATTCAGAAAAGAAAATTCTTCACAGTGGTATATTCATAATTCCTTCACCATATTTGTATTACTCAAGTCAATTCCAGTTTCTGCAGCTTCTGCAAAGGAGAACTGAGGCATTCATAGCCCCTGCTAACAGGGTGGAGCTCCCCTTCTCTCCTGCTTCCTCTCTCAGCCACCAGCTAATTGGAACAAGACCAGGCACCTTAACATGGACAATCACTGTTATGAGGGGGCTTGGGACACTATCTTTGCTCAAACAGGGAAAAGCTAAACCAATTGTGATCTCATTTTTAGATTTGAGATGAGAAATAAGTAGAAAGTCAGACTCTTCACAGTGGATTCACAGCTTAAATATGCATGAAGGAGAGACAAGAAGGAGATTAGTTACATTGGAAGGTGGTAAGTAGGTCAGTTGGTATTACAGGGAAGCAGGATATAGGAGTAAATTAAGTTGTGAAGTTGATACAAATATGTAGAATAAAGAGTTATGTTTTAAAGACTGGAGTCCAATGAGAATTTGAATTATCACTAAATAGTATGTGGGGGAGTTCCCATTGTGGCTCATTGGATTAAGAACCAACGTAATGTCCGTGAGGATGTGGATTCAATCCCTGGCCTCACGCAGTGGGTTAAGGATCCAGTGTTGCTTGGATCTGGTGTTTTTGTAGTTATAGTGTATTCAACCAGAGCTGTAGCTTCAGCTCTGATTCAACCCCTAGCCTCAGAACTTCCACATGCCATGTGGCTGTAAAAAGAAAAAAAAAAAAAAAAAAAAAAAGAAGGGGTTCCCATCGTGGTTCAGTGATTAATGAATCCGACTAGGAACCATGAGGTTGCGGGTTCGATCCCTGGCCTTGCTCAATGGGTTAAGGATCTGGCGTTGCCGTGAGCTGTGGTGCAGGTTGCAGATGCGGTCTGAATCCCGCGTTGCTGTGGCTCTGGCGTAGGTCGGCGGCTACAGCTCCGATTAGACCCCTCGCCTGGGAACCTCCATATGCCACAAGTGTGGCCCTAGAAAAGGCAAAAAGACAAAAAAGAAAAAAGAAACAATAAAAACAAACAAAAAATAAGTTAAAAAAATGGTATGTGACTTACACTGGTTGATCTTCTGAGGTATAGTTTCCTTTTCAATAACACGTGGACAATAATATATCTATTTTGAGTTGTGGGAAGTATTTATCGAGATTGGTAGGATTCTTAGCATTGTCTCTTGACACACAGAAACACTAAATAAATGAAGTTACTATTATAACTATTTCTTCCAAAATATATCATACATTTACTATTCTTCCTGTATTTATTTTGAATCTCTGGCATTTAATATATCAGTTAATGAATATGTAATTAATGTTTGTATATTATGTTGCAGAAAGTTTTTATTTTGAAATCTGGACTTTTTATTCACTGAAGTTCTGAAATAACCAAATCAGCTTTCTACTCTATAAACTTATTCTACTGTTAAAGACAAAAGGAGATTCTACCAAGACTCCTCATTTAATCTGGTATATATACAACTTGAATTTTCTTTCCCATAGTCTATTAAAGTTTTGAACTCACACAATAAAAAGGAGTATTGGCAGTGAAATATGAGTTGGCACCTGGGTAGACTGCATTCTCACAGGAATTGCAGTTTCTTACCTTTTTCTCTTAGAAAGGATGTGCCTATACTAGTTTTTCTTGTTGGAATGGTCCAAAAGGTGGGGGATGGATTCGGTTTTTAGTCATGTCAACTTTCTGCCTTTTCCCATCCCCTCCCTACCAGATAATTTAGGACCATGTGGCATGTATAAATAGCTTTGGCTGAGAACATCCTCATATCTTTGCTCCTCTCATCATTGAGCAGGGCCCATAACTGATGTTGCAATTAAGAGTACTGATTTAGCTCTGAGAGACACATTGCAAATGATCTGCTGAGGAGGATGGTATTTATATCAGTAATGACTGATGAAGACTTTGTCAACTGTACCATTGGCAGACCATTTGACGGTGTGCCCCTGGTTAATCTACTTCTCATTATAACCGATGATCCATGATGATGTATTTTCAGAACCACTCATCTTACACACAGTGCCACGGTGTGGAACAGACCTATGTAAATATAGATAATTAAGGAAATACTCAATCTAAAATATAGGGAGCAGCAGAAGAACTGTAGAGGTTAAGACATTTAGTGATTTACTAGGGCACATTTGTTATCATTTGTGCTATCAGAAATTCACACTTCCGTACTTCAGGTTTAACTGTCTATTTTGACATAAGAGAAAGGAAATGAAAGTAGATTGACCACTTAGGCTTACCATAGAAAGGTCGAGCACTTTGAATTTGTCTTTTTTTCATTTTTTAGATACTGTGAGTGCTTCAAAACCACAACATATTCTCAGATCAAGTAAGTAATACAGAATCAGAAATTCTAGGATTATTTGATTAGACTTAAAAGCCAGTGATTATATGTTTATCTATCATCTATTTATCTATCTTTCCATCTATCTTTCCTTAGTGAGAGATGTGTAATGGGAACACACATAGGGAGCTGGGCTCATTCTCTTCCTTACTCTGTCTATAATGGCCAGGAGGTGGGATGTTATGGTCCATTACTAGAAAGCCTCACCTTTGCTCTCTTCTTTGATGTGGAGAATTGATATTTGCAATCCATTGTGAAGAGCTTTGCAAACATAGCTTCATGCCCCTCCTGATTTTCTAGCAGTCCCAAGTAGATTACCACCTCTCAGATTTTGCTACCTAAAAATATTTCTTTTGATCAAACATGCTCTAGGAGTCTAGCTGATGTTACAGTAAAGTCACTGCTCAGTACACACTGAGTCCTCCTAAGGCACCGGGGATCTCCTCTTCTTCTCCTTTCTTGGTTCCCTTTTCTCAGGACCAACCTCTTCTTGCTCTCTGATTCTGGCTCAGGTATTCAGCCAGACTGATGTGTCCTATTGGAGCTAGAGATGCAGGAAGTACGGGAGGTTCTGAACTCTTAAGAGACAGGATAGAACGAAAATGGCAACTCCTGGTCTAGTCTCAAAGTGAAACAGCTACTAATCTAGCGGTGAACTTTACTACATGTAAATTACAGCTCAATAATTTTAAAAAAGGAACGGCCATCAATAAAATAGAAGACAAAGAGAAACAGGATCAACCATGGCAATTTGCTTCTTTAAGAAAACTCATAAAATTAGACAAACCTCTGATGATATTAATCAGCATTGCCAAAAAGAGCCAGTGGAAGAAGGGGTGGGACGTATAGGGTAATGTGCTTATCCAAGGCTGCCTCTCTTAGTTCCCTTTGAAATTTGGGACTGCAGAGGAAAGGGACAATGACTAAGCGTTAGCAAAATAGCACCTATGAGGAAAGATTAGAGGAACTGATATTACTTTCCTTGGCAATGAGAGGCCAGAAGGATGATTTAATAGCAGTCTTTGAGTTTCCAAGCCTCCTTGACAGTTTGATTACGGTGCCATTTAGCAGAGGTGAACAGCTTTAATGATCTCTAGCACATCATAATGGGATTGTGCCCATGGAATTAATGGCTTCTTCAGTAAACAAGGAGGTCTTCTATGACAGAGAAAGTACTTGTATTCCCTATAGAATGAGAATGTGCCTGAAGAGTGCTGAATAGCCATATGGCTTGGAGCCTCTATATCCTTATCTATAAAATGGACACAATGTTACCCACTTCATAGTTTTGTAGAGAGAATTTAAATCAAATGGCTTTGATTTGGCTGAGCCTGTGGCGTACATAAGTTCCCCAGCTAAGGATCCCACACCATACCACAGTAGTGACAATGCCAGATACTTAATGCGGTGAGCCAACAGGGAACTTCAAATGGTAATTTTTTTTTTTTTTTTTGACCACACATGTGGCATGCAGAAGTCCCAGGGCCAGGGATGGAACCTGCACCACAGATGCAACCGGAGTCACGGCAGAGATAACACCAGATCCTTAACCCAGTGAGCCACCAGGGAACTCCTAGATAGCTTATGAAATGTGCCTGGCCATCCTCCTCTTTCCTAAAGTCTTCTTTTTCTTTCCTAATTGGAAGGTGCAAGTGTTAACATTTTGAATATAATAATAATAAATAATATTGTACTTACTATATGCAACATAGTCTTCTACACTTTTCATATTTATTAATTCTTTTAATCATCTCAGCAATGCTATGGAAGGAGGTATAACTATTATCTCCGTTTTACAGATATGTATGCTGAGAAACAAGAAAGGAAGTTGCAGTTTTATTTCCATGTTGAAATAAAATGATGCTTTTTGTGGACTTGTCTCTCTCGTGCTCTTTTTTCCTCTTGGTAGTATTCTTTCATTTATGTTGCCTTTCGTATTTGACAAAGTACTTTCAAAAGCCATATTTTAGTTGCAACAACAGGAATTTCAGTGTGAAGTAGTAGTGATTCATTTGTATTATTGAAGTTTAATGGTGATAGTTTCTTGAAAGTTCTAGGGGGAGTTAAATGCTGATGTTCTGAATTCCATATTTTAGGTTTTGTTTTCTATACCTCTTATAAAATCCACTCTTTTCTTTCTTTTTTTTAAATTAAATTAATCCTTTATTTATTTATTTATTTATTTATTTATCTTTTTGCCTTATCTAAGGCCGCACCCGCGGCATGTGGAGGTTCCCAGGCTAGGGGTCTAACAGGAGCTGTAGGTGCCGGCCTTTGCCACAGACACAGCAATGCAGGATCCAAGCCGCGTCTGCAACCTACACCACAGCTCATGGCAACGCCGGATCCTTAACCCACTGAGCAAGTCCAGGGGTTGAACCCGCAACCTCATGGTTCCTAGTCGGATTCGTTAACCACTGAGCCACGACGGTAATTCCGACTCTTTTCTTTCTTGATTCTTAGACCTTTCAAGGCCCAGGTAAAGGTCCCACCTCCCCATTCAGTGACATTTTTTAAGTATTTCCCAGAAGTTCCCTTGGGGAGCAGAGGGTTAAGGATCCAGGGTCACTGCAGCAGCTTGGGTCCCTGCTGTGGCACAAGTTTGATCCCTGGCCTGGGAACGTCCGCATGCTATGGCATGCCCCCCCCCAAAAAAAAAAGAGTGCTTGTGATATAGGGGACATCAGCTTTTCTTCCTTGACCCCAGAGGTAACGTACTACCACCCATCTTCATAGAGAGACTGCAGAGATTGAATGGACTCTGCCTCTGGAGAATTCACTGTCTAGCTGGACAGTGGGAAGATGCATAACCTAACCTACTCATTAGAACAGTATGATAACTGCAAAAGCAGGTAACTGCAGAGTTCCCATCGTGGCTCAGTGGTTAACGAATCCGACTAGGAACCATGAGGTTGTGGGTTTGATCCCTGGCCGTGCTCAGTGGGTTAATGATCCAGTGTTGCCTTGAGCTGTTGTGTAGGTTGCAGATGCGGCTCGGATCTGGCGTTGCTGTGACTGTGGCTTAGACCAGCAGCTGTAGCTCCGATTCAATCCCTAGCCTGGGAACTTCCATATGCTGTGGGTGCAG
>PVHT021183619.1:5107922-5134881 GCA_004024745.2 Catagonus wagneri | reverse complement strand
GTAACTGCAGGTTTGAATGGAGGCAGTGAAACAGTCCAGGATGAGCAGGGAAGAGAAGAGTAAAAGGTGAGACAAAAGAGAGAAAGTGAAGAGAAGCTGTCTGCCAGTAATGAGGGCATCAGGGATAGAGTTGGGAGCCAGAAGAAATAAGGAAGGTTTGGAACAGTTACCATATGCAGAATAGGAAAGGAGTGAACTGAGAATGAATTAACGTAATGATTCTGAAGCTGGTGCACAACAGAACAGTCTGTTTAAAAAAAAAAATGCCAGTGCTTACTTCTCATCCCAAAGTTTTGATTCAGTTGATTTGGTTGATGGCGTTCACTGGTGTTTTTAGAGAGTTCCCAAGCGATTCTAATGTAAACTGGGACTATGAAACACAGAAAACAATTGCTGAGTAGTGTTAAGGCGCTCATACCCATACTGCCTAAGTAAATTTCTCACTATTATTTACTGTAATATTCATTCATTTGTTCATTCAGAAACAAAGTAGGTTTGTTGAGGACCTACTGTGTGTCAGTTGCTTCACTAGACAGTGAAAAATCTTCTAATTGCATTGATTAGTATTTTCCTATCATTTTGCACTCATATTGTAGATTAAATCCTTTTCAAAAATGTAGTAGAAGTCAAGGTATTTGAACACTTGCTATGTATTCTTGAAACTTCAGTGTCTGCTTGTGATAGGCCATGTCCTTATTATGTCTCACATTTGACAGATGAGAAAAATTAGGCACAGATTAGTGAAGTAACTTGCCTAAGGTCACCTAGCTAATAGCTGGCAGAGCTGAGAGGCTCGAGTGGTGTCCTTGACTGCTCTGAGCACCTACCTCCATGCTGAGCTCAAAGACAGTACTTCATAAATATGTCTTGAATTCTCAGAAATACTAAAAATAATGTTATCCAGATAGCTTTCAAGTGATGGAGGATACCTTCCCTCAAATTAATGCATTTCATTTGCCAGTATGAGTCACATGACCATGTCTTATTGTAGATGAGTCTGAGAAATGCAGTCTGGCTGTGTGTATAGGAGGGAAAGACCAAAGGATGAGTGAACAACTAGGCAGTCTCTGCTACAGTCTCCTCTGATGTAACAGAAGTTTTGAATTTAGCATAGTCAAATGTGTCATTTTTTTTTCTTTGCATTTGTTGTCTTATTTAAAAAAATAATTCTCTACTGTAAGGACATTGGCTTTTATGCTACATACTTTTCTAAAAGGTTTCAGGTTATGACTTACACATTTACATCTCTAATCAACCTGGCATCAATTTTGGTGTACAGTGTAAGGGAAGGATTCCGTTATTGTCTTTATGTCTAATGTTTTAGAATTTCATGATGCTGCTTTTTGGTAGAGCTACCCCCCCCACACACACTCTTTTTAGGGCTTCACCTATGGCATATAGAAGTTCCCAGGCTAGGGGTCAAATCAGAACTGAAGCTGCCGACTTACACGCCAGCCACAGCAACACTAGATCCAAGCTGTGTCTGTGACCTACATCACAACTTGTGGCAACACCAGGTCCTTAACCCACTGAGCAAGGCCAGGTATGGAACCCACATCCTCATGGATTCTTGTTGGTTTGTAACTTGCTGAGCTGCAATGGGAATTCCTTGGAATATATAGTTTTTTTCTTTTGTGCTATGGTCTTTCAACCTGAAGTTTTTTTTTTTTTTTTTGTCTTTTTATGGCCATACCCGCGGCTTATGGAGGTTCCCAGGCTAGGGGTCTAATGGGAGCTGTAGCCTCTGGCCTATACCACAGCCACAGTAACACGGGATCTGAGCCACGTCTGCAACCTACACCACAGCTCACAGCAACGCCGGATCCTTAACCTACTGAGTGAGGCCAGGGATCGAACCTGCAACCTCATGATTCCTAGTCAGAATCGTTTCCGTTGAGCCACGATGGGAACTCCCAACCTGAAGATGAATGTTCTTTAAATCTGAGAAAATTTCCTGAATTATTTGGTCATTTTATGCCCTTTGTTTTTTCTTTCTGGAATTCCTATAGTTATTTAACCTGGATTGATCTTTTACATATTCTGTTTTTCTCTCATATTATCCATCTTTATCTTTTGTTTCACATTTGCATGTGTGCATGTTGTATTTAATTATCATCATTAATTTAATACTAATCACTAATCATTCATGCAGCATGTTCTCAGACTAACTTTGACTAAGGTCTTTCAAAAAATAGATGTCACCATTTTGGTTGATGGTGACAAGTCAAGCCTAATAGGTGTTCTGACAAACGTGACCTTTGCCTCTCTGTAAATTTTATAGCAGAGCTTGGAGGGAAAATATGGTCTATGTAATTTCAAGTCCAGTGTTCATGTACTCATGAAACTTCCAGGCCTCTTTTTTGTGCTCAGTAAGGGAAAGAATATTCAGGAAGAGGCAGCATTAACTGAGCCGTGGAGGTGGGCAAAGATGTGATAATGGGACTGCAATGCTGCTGTCCATCACTCATTCTTTCCTTCACTCCTTGGACATTTGCCAGCCTCATGTGCCACAGGCCTTAAGATTACAGACATCTCTAGTGTCAAGAGCTCTCCTGTGTAGCCCAGGGCATGGAACTTAGAAGGAAAATGGGTTAGGTAAAATAGATTTTTTGCTGCTGCTGTTGGTGAAGGGGGAGGGGATTGACTGATACACACACACACACACACACACACACACACACATTTTATATATATTTATATATATTTACTTTATTTTCCAACTGTTTTACTGGCTTTTCAAATTTAGCAGTCTTATTTTCAGTATCGCCAGAACTCTCTTGTCCTATGTTCTTTTCTTTTTATAGCATTTTGATGCTGTTTTTATAGATGTAATATCTTCCTTAACCTTTCAGATGATTTGAGTTCTCTTCAGTTTTCTGTATTTTCTCTGTTCACTCTGTGATGCCATTATCTGTTAGTTTTTCTTGGTGTCTCTCTATTATTAAAGGTATGGTCACCTGTAGCACTTCACTCATAAGTAAGCATGAGCTGCTGGAAGGCAGAGTGGAATGCTTATAACCTGCATGGGACTTACTGTCTGATGGTAGTTTTTTAGGGTGATTGGCAGGGAGTTGGCTCAATGCTAGGAAATATCCAGATGCCATCCTATGGAGGTCTTTTCTCTGGAGCCATTCAGCCTTTCCAGGTAAGAAACCTCATAATTCCTATCTGGAGAAAAAAGGGGCTGGCTACCAGGAAATTGTGTTTAGGCATGTTCAGGTCCATAATGTTCACTGACCAAGTTTGCAAATACAGGCCTTTCAGTCAATCCTACACTTTGCTGTAATAATAATAGAAATGACAAACTCTGATCTATAGCTTACTCTATGTCAGCCACTAATCTAACTGCTTAGTACTCTTATTTACTTTATTAATTGCTTTACTCATTTAATCCAACAAACTTATGATATTATAGATGAGGAATCTGAGGCACAGAAAAATTAAGCAACTTACCTGAGATCACAGAGCTACTAAGTTGTAAAGTCAGAATTTGAACCCAGGTCCTCTGACTGACTATATGGCCTATAAAATACTCCCTCCTTGAAAGAAAAATGACGTAGCCTGGCATTTGGGCAGTGTTATTTCTGAGAGCGCCACAGGGTTGTAAGCTCCATGAAGGCAGGGATTTTGTCTGTTTTACCACCACTGTTTGTCTCAATCCTAGCACACATCAGAGCAATAAATTTTCTGGAATGAATGAACATATAGTGCCTTTTGTAAAAATGTGACACTTGTCTCCTCCAGGAGTGGGCTCACTAAAAAAGGTGTATTATGTGTTTAGCACATAGACACTCTGTTTTTCTTTTGGTTACTAAAAATCATTTTTCCCTTTTGGCTGGTAAATCTGAGGTTGGAGAGTAGATCTGAGGTTGCAGTAGATCCAGGGCACATCTCTTCAGTAAAAACATTGTTGTCTCCTCCCATAATTGGTTATCTCATTCTTTATTCAAAGATTTCAAAGACTGCTGCTATTACTTGGGAAGTGAGCTTATTAGATTTTTCTCAGTATTGTGTGCTGTGAACCAACATTCCTATCATTACCTGTCATCTGAAGTTTAGAGCAACCTCTAGCTCCTACAATTTCCATTTAAAAACAAAAAGCAAAAACAAAAAACCCCCAAGGTTTGATTTTGATATTGTTCTGTTTGAATGAATGCTACTGCCATTCTTTTCCTTACAAAATGGCCCTAATTTTACAATGACTATACAAAGCATGGATTTCCAGAAATGGAGTGACCTGAAGGCACTGGCCTTATACATGCTTACATGCTTGAAAAAAATTGGATCTTAATGTCAAGGACTTATTGCTGCTTTGATAATGTATTTATATCTTCAACTGATTTTTTTTTTTTTTGGAAAATGGGCCATGTGATTGCCAATGTCTAATATTTGTTGTATTTTATTTATTTATTGTATTTAATCAAAGAGCTTTATTGCCAGTGTCACTAGTATTTATTGTAGATGTGGAACAGAAATGATTAACTTTTTGTTTGGACTGCTTGCTTTGCAATTCCAGACTTCTCAATGGCTTATGGTTAAGTAAAATATCTTATATTTTTCTTGTTTTAGGAGTACAGCTATCTTAGTCTGTTCAGGCTGTCATAATGGAATACAAAAGACGATGGCTTATAAGAGCAGAAATTTATTTCTCATAGCCTGGAGGCTGGTCCAAGATCAAGGAACCAGGAGATTTGGTATCTGGGGAGAGCTGGCTTCTTGGTTTATAGATTAGTGTCTTATCTCTGTCCTCACATGGCAGGAGGAATAAGAATGCTCTCTGGGATCCATTTTATGTGGACACTAATCCCACTCATGTAGATTCTACCTTCATGACCTAATCACCTCCTAAAAGCCCTACAACCTAAATGCCATCACATTTGGGATTAGAATTTCAGCATATGAATTGTGTGTGTGGTGGTGGCGGGGGGAATAAAAATGTTCAGTTCTTAATGAATAAGAAAGCTCTGATGATAGGGCTTTTTTTGGTTTGTTATCTTTAATTAAAGAACCAATTCACTGGAAGAAATGTGGAGTATGAATGGGAAAAAGAACAATTTCTTAAAAGAAATTAGCAGCTGTCAGGAATTGCTTGGTTAAATAACCACAGAAACCCATTTGATCTATGTTAAGCAAAATAGAAACATTGATAGAAAATTATGAAAGCCTAGTATAGGAGAGTATTAAGGATAATTGGAACCAAGACTGGGAAGTCAGAGCCTGAGCTCTTCCTTCCTTCCTTCCTTCTACAGACACTCCCCACCCCCCTGTCCCAATATACAGTGTGGCTACAGTGGAGAACTAACCAGATGGGAGCCCTCTTGTCAAATGGCATATCCCAAAGAAGGAAATTGACAATAAAGAGCCCCCCAAAAATAAAGTTCTTATAAATAGGGTGACTATAAAATTTGTTTTCCACATTTGAGAGTATATGAAATGCTAGTAATAGTCATGCTTAACCAAAGTGTAAACCTGTTCAGGTCACACCAGAAATGTCTGGGCAAAGGGCTATGGGGGAAGATTCCCATAGTCCACAGAACAGGGTACAGTGGGAACGATGAGGTGGTACTTGAAACTGGTGATAAGAGGTGTTCTCGTGTAAGCTGTGACCAGAATGACAAGAAGGTGCTAAGCATTGGAATTTAGTAGGGATGCACCTTCTAGGTAGAGAGATCAACTAGTGCAAGGACTTTCAGGTAGGAGAGAACATGGGTCCAGTGTGGCTGATGTGCACTGGGAGAGACTGGTTGGGCATGGGGCCAGAGATATGGGCTGGGGCCATGTGAGGTTGGACCTTCTAAACCTTAATACAGAGTTTGACTTTATTCAAAGTGTGGTGGGGAGCCACTGGAATTTTTTAGCAAGGAAATGACATGACCTTCATCTTTAAAAAAAAGAACACCCTGTAATGTTATATAGTTATTTTTAAAATTGTTTTTGCCATTTTTATTGATCTTTCTTTTAATGCTTTTTTGTAAGTTCTTTAAGAAATGCAAACTTAGGCAGAAGCATATCACTTATAGATCAAATGATATGATATCTGGGATTTACCTCAAAATCAGAGATAGAAATGAAATAGAATTGGCGATGATTGTTCATGGTAGTTGTGGGGGGTTGATTTACTGTTGTTTCTTTGTGTGTGTGTGTGTGAGTCTTTTAGGGGCATACCCAGGGCATATGGAAGTTCCCAGGCTAGGGGTCAAATCAGAGCTGTAACTGCCAGCCTATGTCAGAGCTTACAGCAACGTGGGTTGCCGTGATCCTTAACCCATGGAGCGAGGCCAGGGATTGAACCTGCATCCTCATAGATATTAGTCAGATTCATTTCTGCTGAGCCACAGTGGGAACTCCCTACTATTGTTTCTTTTGTTACTGTTGTCACTCTTGTTAACATATTGTATGTTTCAAATATTTGTATATGTTTGAAAAATGTTTATAGTGAAATGTAAAAAAAAAAAGGCTCACTCTGGCTGCACAGTGTGAAGATTTGTATTATGGAGGCATAAAGAGTGGGAGGGCCAGTTAGGTCAAGAATAGTCCACCTGAAATATGGTTATGGATG
The DNA here is from genome assembly GCA_004024745.2 of Catagonus wagneri. Lineage (NCBI taxonomy): Eukaryota > Metazoa > Chordata > Mammalia > Artiodactyla > Tayassuidae > Catagonus > Catagonus wagneri. The sequence continues at coordinate 5,128,322 of PVHT021183619.1, read as the reverse complement.
GAGTTAAGTTGGTTGTAGGGCAGACAGAGAGAGGAAGATGGACTGAGGATATATTTTGTAGCTAGAGCCAACAGGACCTACTGGTAGATGAACTGGGAAATGGTGGGGGGTAAGAGGAACCAGTGGTAACTCTTCAATTTTTAGCTTAGCAATCTTGGTTTAAGATGTTACTGACAAAGATAGGGAAGATGTTGGAAGAGCATGTTGGGGTATGGAGGGAGGAAATGTTCTTTTTTGACCACACTGAACTTAATGTGCTTTTTAGATATTGATGTGAAATGTCAAGTAAGCAAGTCTGGAGCTGGGAGGAGAGGACAGGGATGTTGTGTAAACACATCTTATGAATTAGTTCAGATGCTCTCAGGCTCACCTGACCCAGGAGCATTTGCATCTTTGTTCTGCCTCTGCTGTTGGCTCAGTGTGGGCTGTCACTGACTTTTTGTAGGTGTCACCTGACAAAGCCCTGTTTCCCAGGTGCCTATCATCTTCTACCGTAGGGAGTCCTTGTTGATGCTGACCTGCTCAGTACCTAAGTAGAAGCAACTGGAAAGTGAAGAGGGGTCAGCACTTTATGAAGTAAACTTTTGGTGGCTGAGGAATGAGGAACAACAAATAAATTCTTCCCTCTTCCTCTCTTTGGACAGATGATCTTAAGATGTAATCTTGCATGTAGCCTCTTGGAAGATGTTCCTGGGATATGAAGCAATCAATCATGTTTGATCCTAATGGGGGAAGGCAGCTCTGTAATGCACCATTGTATTTGCTTGCCTACCTTTCCTGTCCCACTCTTCTCTCCCTCAACATTTGGAGAACAAAAGAAGAGGGTAGATCCAGCAAAGTTGATGGAGAAGGAGGCTGCAAAGTAGAGGGAAAGCCAAGAGAGAGATGTGTCATGGAAACTTTGTGAAGGAGGTAACACTTGTCTTTGCTGAATGTTGCAGACAGCCAAGTAAGAAAAGGCTTAGGAGAGGGATCCTTATATTTGGCAAACATGGACACCATTAGAAACCTTTTTTTGTAATTTTAATAATACATTTTATTTAACCCAACATGTCCAAAATACCATCATTTAAACATGATCAATATTTTTAAAAATTAATGAAATCCCTTACATTCTTTGGTTATACTGTCTTTGAAATCCAATGTTTATTTTATACTCATACAACATTTCAATCTGAACTAGCTGCATTTTATTTTTTTTCCATTACTTAATGAATTTTATTACAATTATAGGTGTACAAAAATCATCACAACCATTAGAAACCTTGAGACAGACCAGTCTTCATGCATGATGGGGAAGGAAGTGGACTGAAGAGAGAATATAAGATTAAACATTTAGAAAGTGGAGGTAGTAAACAGAGACAACCCTTCACTTTGAAAGAAACAGAAAATGGACTGGTAGCTGGAAGAGGATGTGTGGAAAGGGGAGGATTTTGCTTTTTTAAAGATTGGCCATCATTACTATATATTTATGGGAATAATCCAGTAGAGGGGGCATAATCGTGAGAATGAGAAATCTGTGAGAAGGAAATAGGAAATAAAACTGATAGTTCATATGAGGTGGGGGAGCAGTCGTGGGAATATGAGGGGTGAATATGAAGTTGGGAAATGGGGTGGCAAATATACCAAGGATGTGTAGTGGGATCACTGGACAGTATTGAGGGCAAACTGAGATTTGTGGCTGCAACAAGTCCACTTGGATTGGTATCTGTCTCTCTTAGCAAACCTGCTTTATTCTGTTGCCCCTCTCCCTGAAGGTCTTTTCATTTCTCAGTTTACGACAAGGAAGAAGAGTTCTGGAATTCCAGTCTCTAGGAGATTTTGCGTACTAAGAATCTACTCCCTATACTCCTGGTCGCATCAGCTGTTGTAGGGAGCTGGAGTCAGGCGTGAGGCACTGTTGTGAAAAACAGCACACGGATAAGGCAGGCACCCCAGGAAGTGTTTATCCCAATCTTCCTCACCTTCTGGATGACGTGTTCAGTAGATGAACCTGGAGAACAGGTTGGATGCATTAGGCAAAGCTGATTTTTTTGTTTGTTTGTTTCTTGGGGATATCCTTGCTATAGACATAGCATTTGTAGTCAGACTGTGTTCTGATTTTTAGTCTGGAACTTTTACTGAAGGGAAACATATTTTATTAAACTCAGTCAATTCAAAGAATTTGGGTAGGATGGATAAGAAATAGAGATAAAAAGTGGGAGTTCCTACTGTGGCTCAGCAGTAACGAACTTGATTAGCATTCATGGAGATGTGGGTTCCATCCCTGGCTTCACTCAGTGGGTTAAGGATCCAGCGTTACAGTGAGCTGTGGTGTAGGTCACAGATGTGGCTTGGATCTGGCATCACTGTGGCTGTGGTATAGGCTGGCAGCTGCATTCAACCCCTAGCCTGGGAATAACCATATGCCATGGGCACAACCCTACAAAGACCAAAAATAAAAACATTAAAAAAAGAGAGAGAGTGAGAAAGTGTGTGTATTTTTCCTTTGAGTGGTATCTTGGTTCCTTCTGGACACAGGAGGACCAATAATTTCTGTGAGAGAGGCGTCTGATGAATCAATGGTCTGTTAGGGGAATGTTTTGGGAGTCTCTTTTTGGGCTGTCCTCCTGGTAGCAGGGGACAGAGAAATTCAGAGCTTAATGAATCAATGTTTTGGCCTTTCTTACTACTGGCAAGTCTCTGGGCCATTATATTGTCCAGGGTGTCATGTTATTCCTTCAACCAGGCTGAAAGGTTTCTTGATTAGGAGCTCAGGCCTGGAGGCGGATGTGATCCAGATCCCTACTCTGTTATTTACTAGCTGAGTGACCACAGGATATTATTAATATACATCTTTTTATGTGATTCTTGGGAAAAATAAATGAGATGTGGTATGAAGAGTATTCAGCAAGGTGCCTGGCACAAACTAGATGTAGGACACATAATTTTAGTCATAATTTCTAGAAGAACTTATTGGCAGAAAATGCTGCTATTGGATGCCATTGCAGTGCTTGTTTCAGAGAAAGAAGAGCAAGCTATTTGGTGAATGAGGTAAAACTGGGGGTTAGAGGAGCACCAGGTAAAACATGGAATTATGGAACTTCAGTTAGTGAGGAAGATTTTGATGCAAATTCCAAGCATGCTGCTTGGGTCCTTGAGTAAGTTACATCTCTGAGTCTCAGTTCTCTATCTCTAACATGAGAATAATAATTTTTACCTCATGAAGTTGTCCTAAGAAATAGATCAATGAAACACTGAGCACAACACCTGATATACAGTAGCTAATTCATTAAAGCACTTTGGTGATTAATAATAGTAGATGGAACTCATTGCTCACATAATAGAGGCAGTGTAGCTGAGTGGGCAAGGGTGGCCTCTTGCATTCCTGAAATCATCCCAAGTTAGTAATTATCCACTTTGCAGTCAGAGACTGACTGACCCTGCCCAAATCTCAATTATGATGATTCAAAGGTTGTTAGATTTGACATGACAACGGCCCCTTTCAAACATACATAAGTTATTAATAATCTTGGACACCACTTATTTGATTTTGCTTTGGATATTGTACCATTCTGTTGAAAGTACTATATATGAAATCTCATTTTTAAAATGACTTTTCATTTTACTTTTTTGAATTGAATCACTGAGACCTTCGTAAAATCCCTGTTCGGGAGTTTGTTCAGAGTTCATGGGAACAGTATCGCAATGTACTATTCTTGCCAAAATTGCTTAAGCAGAACCGAATCACAAGGAAGCAATCAGATTAACTCAGAATGTGGCACATTCTAAAAGACAGCTACCCCAAAGTCATAAAAAAACTTGAAAAACAAAGCAAAACCAAAAAAGGCGGGGCTGGAGGTAGGTAGAATTAGATTTTAAAAGACTGAATATACATGATAACTAAATATGACGCATGAACCTTGAATAAGCACTAATGGTTCTCCCCCCCACCCTGCCCCACTCCTCCGAGAAACTCAACTATAAAACACCTATGGGACAACTTGTGACATTTGATCATGGACTATATATTAGATAATATTACTGAATCAATGGTAAGTTTCTTGGGTATGACAATAGTATTGTGACTATGTTGGAGAAAATCCTTGTTTTTGTAGGAGATAAAAGTATTTAGTTATGAAAATATCATTACTTTCAAACGGTTCAGGAAAAAAGTATATAAATGTGTACATCTATATCCACACATACATAGGCATATAAAGAGAAAGAAAATATTCTTTGGAACACCTGAACATAGAAAATGCTAACAACCAATTAACCTAGATGAAAGGTGTTCATTAACTTAATCTTTCAACTTTTCTGTAGGTTTGAAAATTTTCAAAATAAAACATCGGAGGAAGAACTTATTGGAAGAAAACCAGCTAGCCAGTCTGCATGTCTTCTTCCCACGAACATTCCATGAGGAAAATTTAGTGCAGCCTCTGAAAGACTTAGAGCTCCCATCAGGAATAAAAGGTAAGGAGATGTTTAAACTCTTGGCCATGCTTCATCTGGAAAATCCTCAGTTCTTTACAATCCTGCACCTGACAGTCTGGATTGGGAGATAGGTATGGAGAGAGGACTTAATAAAGGGAAACAATGAAACAAACATGCATATGAGAAAGCAACCATTAAAAAAAAAAAAAACCTAAGGAAGTAAGAGTCCCCTGGGTTTTCACTGGGCATTTGGCCCATTAGAGCATCTCTGTAAATTGAGTAGGCATCATGTCTGCCTAGGTGGTGAAGAATCAAGAGTTCCAGTGTAAAAAGAATCCTTGTTTTTACCTGGAATCTCTAAGGAAAAATGAATATAATCATGTTATATTAATTATATATTTCAGGGAAGAGGAATTTCTTTTCAAGAATGGCTTTATTAAGGACAGATGGGTCCTGGGGTCATTCTCCTTGGAATATAATTATCATGTTCTGAAGTACTTTGAGATCTTAATGACTTGACTCCTTCATATCCACCGGTGTCAAATTTAAAACCGACCACACAAAATGTTGGGGGCAAAAAGTAGTCCAGTAAACAAACTTATTAATAGAAATGAAATTCCACAGGGAACACGGACACGCTCAAGTCAGTGGGATATTAAATTCCTGTAATGAGTTAACATGGATTAAGCAAAACTTTTTATAGTGCAAGTTCTTAGTATCAAATTTTGAAGCACAGCAACAACTAATAATATAATTATTTATATTAACCATTTCTAATAGGTGCAAATAATGCTAAAGGGCTATGTTGACGGAAAACATTGATTTATTCAATAAATAGTTATTGGACACCCATTCTGTTCCTAATTTGGGAATAAAGCCAAGAGCATACCGTATTGGAATTTACTCTCTGTAGATGTGGTAGACTTTAAATTATTACGTGATGAGTTATAATAGCAGGTGCTATGTAAGAGTAGTCTATACATGTGACATCTGGAATACTTAGATTTTGTGAAACATTGATAATCAGAGGAGCAAATTATCAACTGTAGAACTATTTTTTAATATATTTAAAGTTTTTCTGAATTCCTTCATTGTACAAAGGTATTAATCAGTTTCCTAAGATCACTTCTTAAATGCTAAAGGTTGAAACCTTTACTGTCTGACTTCATCCCCCTGTCCCAGTACTCCCATTAGCGTGATTGACAGGATTGGTATCTGCATGTGATGGTGGGCGGGAAGGACACATGGGAATTTACTCACAGTCCTCCCCTCCATCAGCATGGCAGTGTAGTTCAGTGGTTAAAAGTACCAATACAAGTGTCAGATTCTTGAGTTCAAGTCCAAGCTCTGCCACTTGGTAGCTGAGTGGTCTTGGGCTAACTTTCCTAAACTTAACTTTCCTAAACCCAGTTTCCTTAGCTGAAAATGGGGATAGCAATAGTACTGCATCCCTCTTTGATCTTTATCTTTTGTTTTTTTGAAATGAGAGTTGCAACATTTATTTCAGGTTCACTCCTGTTTTTTTTTTTGTTTGTTTGCTTGTTTGTTTTCTTTTTCTTTTTTTCTTTTTTGGCCACACAGGCAGTATGTGGGAATTCCTGGGCCAAGGATTGAACCTATACTTCACAGCAGCAACCAGAGCCACAGCAGTGAGAAGGCAGAAGCCTCAACCTGCTAGGCCATCAGAGAACTCCCCTATATCTATTTTTTATATTATAAATGAGATGCTGAAAATAAAGCACTTGGCAGAAAGTAGGTCTTCAATAGAATTTAGCTATTTTATGGTTACTTTATTATGACTGTTAGGTTGTCTGATTGTTCATAACTTCTTCTACTCTTGGCACACTCATGGCTTTTTATTTTTATTTCCCATGTTGAATGCAGGCAGATACCTGATTTTACACTGAATGCATTCATCTTCTAATCTTGTATGTGTAGTAATCAGAGTGAGCATTTATTTGTGCAAAGGTTAAAAAAAAATTTAGGGGGTTCCCATTGTGGTTTGGTGGCTTAGGAACCTGATTAGTATCCATGAGAATGCAGGTTTGATCCCTGGCCTTGCTTAGTGGGTTAAGGATCCAGGATTGCTGCAAGCTGTGGTAAACATTGCAGGTGTAGCACAGATCTGGCATGGCTGTGGCTTGGCATAGGCTGACCACTACAGCTTTAATTCAACCCTGGCTTGGGGACTTCCATATGCTGTGGGATCAGCCCTAAAAAGGCAAAAAACAAACGAACAAAAAAACCAACCCAAAATTTTCACTGCAATGAAAACCCACATTTGGGATAAGAAAGGAAGTTTAAAGTTATCAGAGATTAATATATGGAAATACATTGTTTAAAAGGCAAATATACAAAGTTGAGAACAGTCTTTTCCTTGAGCGAACATTTAAATTCACTGCATATAGACTAGTATGCTCATGAGGCCAGATAGTGCTAGTTCCTTCAGAGTCCACTGGGGATTTTTCTAGTGACTCTGGGAAATTTACATCTTTTTGCTTTTAATTTTTTAGTTGGACATTGTGACAGAGTTGGCTAGTTGTCCTGATATTCTTTTCTGCCTTCTTTTTTGTTAGAGAACCCTAATTTGTAGTTGGACCTATGACTAGTCAGAATATAGACAACATTTCCCAGCTTCTCTTACAGCTCATTGTGGTCATGTGACTAAGTTCTAGCCAAAGGTCTATGGATAGAAGAGCTATGTTCTTGAGAGGAAAAATGTGCTGTCCCTCCTCTTCCCATTCTATCAGCCAGGATGCAGATGTGGTGAGCTACCTGGACCAAGCAGCTGAGGGTAACACCCTAACAAAAGTGGAAGGAACTTGGGTTTATGATGCTATGGAGCAATCATGTTATATGAAGGAGAGAAATAAATTTCTGTTTTATTTAAGAATGGTTACTTGGTCTCCATTACTGCAGTTATGCCTGTGTCATAAATAATACAAGCAGGAATGAGTTATAGTAGAACTGTCCCTGCAGCCCCCTCCTAACCTTCTTCTTTGTGGCTTGAATCCTGGGCAAAATACACGTGTGTATATGTATGTGTTTGTTTTGTTTTACTCTGTGCATAAGAACTCATTTACCAAACACATATGATATTTATATTGAGAGTTCCAAGCATTTTACCAGGCATACACATATGTATGTATATTTATGTATCACATACAATTTCTGTGTTTAATAAATGTATAGTCTAGAATTGGGAGAATCTGTATAGTATTAGAAATACTATATGGCCAAATGAACAAGATAACGGGCATTAGAAAATTTCAGGAAGCCTGGGCTACCATTTTTACTCTGAACCCAATGAGTTAGCCATGAAAGCAGAAAGATAGTTTCCAGAAAGACAAGGGGTGGGCGTTAACTACATTTAGTTTTCTCCATTGCTTATAGAACACCTTACAGACAGGACTTCATCAGTTCTGTGCCAGGTTTCCCCCTCCATTGTCTTTGGATCTTTCTGGCCCTGTCTCCCTCCCTACTCTTGATCCAGAAGCCTCTGTTGTCTCACAGACCTGGGTCTCCCTTCATCCCTTCCTGAGAGCCTGGCAGCTAGCATCACTGCACTAGTTTCACAGAAAGAGCAACTGAGTCATTTTTCTATTGTTACTGGACCAAAGTTAACCAGTGACTCATTCTAAAGTCCTAGAACCGGATCCTAATTCTTGTTCCTGGCATCATTCACAGAGCTGAATTACACTGAAGGTTCAAGAAGATGTTGGCCTCTGGACAGCTCAGAGAGGAACACATTTCGTGTGACTGAGTCAAAAATAAGGATTAACTCTCTCTTGAAAACTGCAGGCCTGAAAAATAAAAAGGGGGAGAAATATATCTGTATAACATCATCATCCCAAAAGGATTCTTAACCACTCTCTAAATATTCCACAAATTCTCTGGTTCATGGCTTCCTTAGTATTAGGTTTTTAAATAGAAAATATCTTATTTGCAGTTGAGGCAATCAATTTTCTTCATCTTACGACAGTCACTTATGTGAATTTAGATCTGAGAAGAAACTAAATTTATTTCCTTCTTTTCACAAGAGAATCTTTAAAGTATCTGGCAGAAAAAAAAAAAAGAACAGGCTTTCTCATGTAATAAAATTAGTAACACAAATCATTCCAAACACACACTGTTCATATTTAGTAGGGAGATGCTTTTTATGTAGCATTTTCTGCATAGCTTAGAATTTCCTAAATTTTTTCCTTCCCTGTGTTTTTCTTTGTATTACATGTCATCCTATTTATTCATCTTGTCACTCCCATCCCCTCCCCTCCACAAAGTTGATGAGAGGCACAATGTGTGTCTGCAGTAATAACTCTGGGTTTAAAAATAGTTACAACATCAATTTGAAAGCAGGTTATAGTTTTTGTACATTAAACTTTGTTTCATAAGAAGGAAAAATTTTGGAAAGCAGAATAGGATTTCTTACTGGGAATACAGAAATCCTTAGAGCTGTCTTTCTAAAAATCATTATCTTCACCAACCCTTCAGAGTCTACCCCAGACAGCTTGAGTTGGGATCCTCGAAGGAAGGTCCTGGGAATTTGTATTTTCACGAGTTTCCTAGGTGGTTCTTGTATCCACTAAAATCTCCAGAGCCTTGCTCTGAGAGGGTACTACTTATGTTTACTGTGGTACTACTTATGTTTAGTACCATGGCTGGTCTTCGGAAGCTCTGTGAAGCCCCTCAATGTGTATGCAAATTGTGGTATGTGTGTGTACAAATTTACATTTTTCTGAAGGAGTTTCTCAGAGGGGTCTGTGACCTTGAAAAAACTTAAGAACCTAAATGGACAATCATAGTAGGAAAAAAAAGCCCAATATTACTTATTAGTGAACAGGAAACTTCAAGTTAAAACAAGAGTATTGCTTTGCACCCACAAATTTTTGAAAAATCTAAAACTGTGTTGTCAAAGATATAGAAAATTGGGAATTCTTATACATTGCTGATGGTTACAGACATTTTGGGGGAGTAATTTAACAATAGCTAGTAACTCTTATAATATGTTCTCTTTACAACCCAGTAAACCCACTTTTAAGTAAAAACAAACCCTTAAAAATGAGCATGACTTGTTTAAGGCTATTCTCTGGGGGTATTGTTTAAAATTGACAAATATTAGAAATAAACCTAAATATCCATCAAAAGGGGGAATAGACAAGTGAAATGTAATATAATCAATGGTAGATAACTACAAAATAATTACGAGGAATCATCTATGTCCCTATATTGATAATAATTAAAATAGTAATGGTAAATACATGGTCTTTACTGGCACTATTCTAAGAGTTTTGCATATATTAACAAAAGGAAGCGGAATTTCAACACAGAATATTGAGTGGAAAAAAGTGCACAAGAAAACAATACAACATTTTGGTACTACTTATGTTTAAAAGTACAAATATTATTTATATGGCTTATTGGTACATATGTAATAAAATATTAAAACATGGATATTACAAATATACACAGAATTCTTTATAATGATAGTCTAGGGTGGTATGAGGGAGGATTTGTAAAACTGGGGTAATTTCAGTGTACTTCGGCTTTCTCAGATGTATGTTATTTTCAAGAGACCTAAAATTAATAAATACTTATATGACACAAGGCCAGTTAGCGAGGTGTGCTGTTTAATCTTATGTGTTAACTTGACTGGGCTAAGGAATGTCCAGAGAGCTGGTAAAACATTATTTCTGGGTGTGTCTATGAAGGTGTTTCTGGAAGAGATTATTTGAATCAGGAGACTGAGTAAAGAGCACCCTCACCAATAAGGGAAGGCATCGTCCAATTCCTTGAGGTCATGAATAAAACAAAAGGGCAGAGGAAGGGTGAATTTGCTCTCTGGGACATCCATCTTCTCCTCTACTTGCACACTGGCACTCTGATTCTTGGGCTTTCAGATTCAGACTAGGACTGATTTTCAAGTCTCCTCAGAATTCACAATATTCAGGGAGTAAAGAAAGGGCTTTGTGTTGCCAGGCACATGCCTTACATTTAAGGTTGGGAAAGCTGGAGTTCCCATCATGGCTCAGCAGTAACAAACCTTACTAGTATCCATGAGGACAGACCGGGTTGGATCCCTGGCCTCACTCAGTGAGTTAAGGATTCGTCATTACTGTGGCTGTGGTGTAGGCCAGCAGCTGCAGCTCTGATTTGACCCCTAGCCTGGGACCTTCCATGTGCCACAGGCGCAGCCCTAAAATAACAAAAATTGGGAAAACTCAAAATATGCAATTTAAAAAATGAAGTCTATTTGCTGTACAATATTATATAAGTTACAGGTATACAGATAGTGATTCACAATTTTTAATCAAATGTGAAGTTTTTATTTAACAAAGCAAGTCTTTCCGTCTCACCCCACTTCTCTACTCCCTCCATATAGAAAAAAAAGAATGAAACAAGGGTTAGGAAAAAATTAGTTATGGCAACTCAGGGAATTCTCCTTTCAACCACATTTCAAATTTAGAGCTCGTTACCTCCCACTTCTCTGTCCTCTTTGTCTAGATTAAGTGGATCTGTAAAGATCTCCACATTTGGTCGCAGCATCCTCCCAGTTCACCCCATCCCCCATCCATATTGATTCCACCTTCATTTTTGTGCTGCCAGCCTTTGTCCATGCCACTTACTTTGTCTAGAACAACCTCTCTCTGACCTTACTTGCCTGGGAAAGCCTAGCCATCCTTTAAGAACCAGGGCAAAGGTCACCTCCTCAGTTAAGGCTCTCCTGGAAGGAGAGTTGCATAGTCATTTATACACTCAGTTATTCACTCAACATATGCTTACTCAGTGCTGTCAATCCCTTTCAGCCAAAGACCACAAGGAACACGCCAACAGTGAAGTGAGATGGACTTGTAACTCACTGATAGAGGGAGAACATACTCCTTGGGGAAACAAGGGGTGTCTTAGTAACAGAATGTTAGAAAGAACTTATAAGATGTGAGTTTGGTTGGGTACTTTGGGGAGGGTCTGAGATATTGAGGATCTACTCTAAACTGGGAGTTTTGTGGATGGCACAGTGACCCTGTTTGTTTCCTAGATAGAATTATATAGTGGCCTTGTTTCAGTTCATTCTGTCGTGATTCAGAGTAGTCTTGTCTGAGGTGTGTGTTCTCTGAGATTGTTTATGTCCAACTTGGGAATGAAATTGTCTGGCTATGAGTATCAGACCAGCTTGTAAGGCTGTTGGGGTTCAGCTTTGATTATTTCCAGATGTCAGGGGCTACTTTCTCTCTTCCTCAGCACCTGCAATGTACCAGTCATTGGCCTGTGATATTGTACACTTGTCTTTTATATCATTTATCATGTTGTATTGTAGCAGACAGCATGGCTGCTTCTCAAGATCCATTCTAATCCTTTCCCACGTGGGGCAGCCATGGGTGTCAGTGAGACTGTTTCTACCTCCAGCTTCAGTGATGGGCCCTGATTTGTCTAGAATACCCCAGTGACTGGTTCAAGGATGGGCATTGCATATGGAGTTCCCTGAAAATAGACACTGAAATTTTCACGTAAGAGATTTGGTGGAGAGGTGCCCACAGGAACAATATAATAGATCAAGGGAAGCCCAATAGGACAGAGGGAAATGTCATGGTTGCAAAAGGAGCCTTGCTCAATTCCCCATGGGAGCCCTAGAGCTGAGATATCTCTTCAGAGATGTCTGAGCTGAGGTAGGCTTTTGTACCAAACCACTGACCAGCCCTTCAAGGCAATTTCTTCCCAAGACAAGCAGGCAGCTGCTTTTGATGAGGGCAATGCCTAGGAAGGAATTTGACTGTGAACTGTCAGAAGTGACCCCTTCCAGCAGTTGGGGGGATGAGAATTTCAGTCCTGAAAATATCTGTTTGAAGTAGCTATTACAATGGACAAATATAAACAAACAAGCTGTTTTTTGTCTTGCTGATAATTTTACCTTTTAGAGTATAGGTTTTTGGTGCTAATTCTATCCAACAAGGAGCACTCGGTAGGTGAAATGAAGAGCCTTGGGAGGCAAGTTACTATTACTTATTTAAATTATTGCTGAAGGCTAAGCCTGCTGGAAGTATCACTCCTTGGTTACAATGATCATTTCAGGGAAGCTCAGGAATTTTTTTGATAGTTAAGGGAAGAGAATCTTGTTTTCCACTAAATAGTTACAAGAAAGATAGTTAAGGGAAGAGAATCTTGTTTTCCACTAGATACTTACAAGAAAGTCCCAATTGTTGGTTGTGTCATCAGGACAAAACCAGCACACAGAGGATGGAAGAAATGAGAGACTTGGGACAAATAAGGGTGGCTGTGGTGTGCTTGAGCTAGCCCGAATCAGGCAAGAGGTGGTTACATACATCTCTTCCCAGTTCTGTGTTCAGTGACTTCATGTTGGTAGCTTGAAATAAACAGGCCATAGTGAGAGTATTTACAAGGTGGAAATTGGCAAACACCAAGTCAGTTGTTATATACATTCCAGCAAACCACTGAAGGAGCCTAAATCAAACCATGCCTGAAGACTGGACCTTTCAGTTACATGAGTCAATGGAATCTTTTAATTACATAAGCTGTCTTGACTCCTAATGACCACATATAATTTACCTGTTTGCACATTTGTTTTTTCTGATAAGCTGAAAACTTCCTAAAAGTCAGGGAGCATACTTATCTTTGAATTTTCAGTGCCTAAAACATACTTAGTACCTAGTGTAGATTGAATAATTGAAGCAGAATGGACCTTGAACTGAAAAGGATTGAGCAAGAACTGCTAAAATGGAAATAAGTGTATTTAAGATGAGTGAAAGTACAAGTGATCAAATAGTCCATTCTTCCTGCCTAAACAAATTATATTCCACAGTTGAGGGAACTATGAGAAGTTGTGGATATGGGAGCGATGAAAGATAAGATAGGCAAATGCTCACCTGATTTTTCAAGGAGGAAAGAGAATTCTGCAAGTGCTATGTTTTCCTGATTATCTCATGTCAGGTTCTAGCAGAGATTATTGAAATGTTGGCTAGAAAAGGAAAGGAGGCAATGTTCACCAATATTTAGGACATATTAATAATGAAAGAAATGTAAAAATAGAACATTCATGGGTTTGCCTGATGGGACATGGTCATAGAATTAAATTTAATAGGGATAATTGAAAGACACTTGTATTTGGATTCAAAATACCAACAGCACACTTTCAGAATGTGACATGGCTTAGTAGTAATATGTTTGGTAAAGAATGAGAGATTTTATTTGACAATAAATCTAATGTGAGTCAGGGATTAATGAAAGCTACTGCCATCCTGGCTTGGTATGGTTTTGCAACTTACTTATTGACGTGTGAGTTTCATCTGATGACCCAAAAGGAAACAGATCCTGTTTGAACACCATTTTGAAAAATTTCTTCTCCTTCCTCCCTCAGACCCAGCAATCTTATTGAGTAACATGTGTGTGTGTGATTCAGTCAAGGGTAGTACCTGCTAATGAATCACATTTGTGGTTGCATAGAGAGTTAGGTCCATCCAGATTCAGGTGATCTGAATAACTATTCACGTGCTGTTACTGTGCTGAATGAATTACAGAGGCTTTGTGGTATGTTACTATCTTATGAGGCTGGTAGCTCTTCCTTTTCAGTATTTTCAAGAAGATTTTTGATGGTGCTGATCAATGTCTCCATTTCATACCAATGGGACACGAGCATGCATGAGAAAAAGGAAACAGTGCCTCCTGGCATTCATATCTCTCTCTAACTCTGTCTCTTTGTCTCTGTCTCTGTCTCTCTGTCTCTCTCTCTCTCTCTCTCTTTCTGAAACACAGTGAACATGGGTTCTGGGATCAGACAGCCACAGCCCTGACATCCTGTTCTGGCTCAGCTGCTTATAAGCTTTAAGCCTTGCCAGGTTCTCTAAAATCCCTAAGCTTAGTTTCCTTATCTATAAAGTGGAAGATGATGCCTTCCTCAGAGTGAGGATAAAGGGAAATGATACATGGAAAGCACATATCCCAGGGCCTGGGACAGAGGAGAGTCTCCATAGATGGCAGCCATGTTTGCTGTTGTGCTTGTAGCAGATGATGCTTTGTTATTAAGTTCTGTTTTTATTATTATCATCCCTGACCCCCTTCCCTTTATTTCCTTTGCTCTGGTTCAGGAATATGAATGGGAAAATACTGCATCTCTATTTTATCTAACCTTTCCCTGAAACCTAGCCTTTCCATCTGGGAAGAATGCAGGCTGCATGTGGTATTAGCACTGTGACTTTGTCACCGTATAAATCACAGATCTTTTCATATCATCTGATTGTTGTGCAGGCATCTGGAAACATTGTTTTCTCCCATCACTCTTTGAGATGACAGTATTCATTCGACACTTCATCGGGTCTTATTATTTAAAGCATTGATGAAGGAGTATAAATATTACTAACTACATTATTTAAATATCTGATAACTACAAGATATTGCCATTACCATTTTACAAATTTAAAACATTATTCTGAGAAGGGGCTATAAGCTTTACCTGTCTGCCAGAAGGAGCCATGGCACATTAAAAGTTAACAACCCCTGCCCTGGGGCCATATTGCTGCTTCTGGAGATCAGCTTGGTTGGTTAAACGTTGATGAAGATCATAGAAGTCCTCTTGTGGGATCACTTCACTTCACGTCATTCTATTCATCAGCCTCATGTCCAGAGACCCAGAAGAGGCTGAGTAAGACTCACTCCAACAAGCCCATCTGTTTGACAGGAAGCAGAGTGCCCCGTGGATGGTGGATTAGCCTTGGCATTACATTATAGTAAGAGGGGCATTTGGGTACAGAACTTGGTGACAAAACACAAAAGAGGCAGAAATGAATCACTTGTAACTGATGGAGGGTCCTGCAAAGTATCAGCAGTTCCTCACTCTGGCTGTCTCCCTCCCTCTCAGTCTATTTTCAGTCTACTTCCAACAGGCTCCCCACTTGCTATTCCTTCCTCTCCCCATCTCCACTCCTTTCTTTTTTTCCGTCTTTGTTTTTGCTTCTCTCTTTCTCATTTCTCGCTCTTTTTCTTTCTAATCCCCTTTCCCCCACTTCTTCAGGGAGGAAGCTGTAGAAAATTCTGAATTTAGTCATTGGGAACAGAATGGATTGAACATTCTTCTCAGCACTTGGCATTATGTTCCTGACACTGATACCTGTTGGTCCTGGGCCTGCGCTTGCTCCCCTTTCTGTCAGTACACACACACACACACACACACACACACACACACACACACTCCATTTCTTTTTTCTGACACACTCACACCTCAGAAAGATTATATTTATAATGCCTTAGGGTATTTCTAAATGCCAGTATTCATTTTGGGAGCACACTTGTTTCTCTTGCTTGGAACAGACAATTTTCCACTGGCTCAGAGTTTTGAAGTTCTTCCGGCTGAGAGAGGAGTGAGTCTCTGGGGGACCAACCATATGTCCAAAAGCTATCAGCTTTCTTCACTGAGGGGCTCGCTCATGAAAGCGGGACATTTGTTGAAGGACTCATGGCCACATTTGGCCGTGGAAGCTCATGTTGTGCCTTTTCGAATAAAACCTAATCTGGAGTGGAGAGATCAGGTGTTAAGTGAGAATGAATCCTACAGGGCTGATACTTACAGGCCATCAATACAGATCTATTTCCTAGGAGAAGAGGAGGGTTTTAAAACCAATCTCTGAAGGACAAATTATAACTCTCACTCAGTGTCTGTCAGTTATCTGAATTTACTTTCAACTGGGAGTGGCAGCTGAAGGCTCTCATTTCTCAAAACTGGACTCAAAGCTGCCTTTCTGCATAGGTAGACTTAGGCAGTTCCTCTCCTTTTCTTTGTATTTAGCTGTTCCATGAAATATGCTTAAAAGGTTCACAGATAGCCTTCCCACAATTAGAGCTGTGCCTTGAAATCCTCATTCTTGTGAAAGTTGACTCACTGACTTTAATTCACACTAAAGTGTGAATGACTAACCTAAGATTCTTTCCTTTCTTGCAACCAAGTTTAATAAGTGAGAAATATGGGAGAGAAAGAGGAGGGAGAGGGAGGCAGACTGAATTTGAAAGAGAATTAGGTGGAAGATGGACTGCTGGAAATTTATAACTGCTCAAATTTGGTCTCAGGCAATTGCTTAGCTTAACTATGGATTTCTACCCGTAAGTTTCTAGCATTCAGTTTCAATTAGATCTTATATTGGCTGGTTTTCTTAGCTTCTCATATGAGAAGCTCTTTAGTGAGTAAGATGGGAAAGTGGCGAGAGACAGGGGGAAGATACTAAAATGAATCAGATCTATTGCTAAGAGGATGATGTTTCATCACCTTCCATTAATTTCATCAGATGCCATTTCAAACCCGAGCTAACATGCTCTTAGCCTCTACTTCACAGCAAACAAATCCTGGGAGAATTTTTTTCTGGCTGGGTACTTCCCCAACTCATCCTTCTTCTTCGTCCTTTTTTTTTTTTTTTTGGCCTTTTTAGGGTCACACCGTGGAATATGGAAGTTCCCAGGCTGAAGGTCTAATAGGAGTGTAGTTGCCAGCCACAGCCATAGCCACAGCCACAGCAATGCCGGATCCTTAACCTACTGAGCAAGGCCAGAGATTGAACCCATGTCCTCACAGATACTAGTTGAGTTCATTATTACTGAGCCATGATGGAAGCTCTGTCATCCTTCTTTAAATCAAATTTATTTGAACAGTTAGATGTTGACTTCTAATCTGGCTGCCCTTTGGTACCTGTATGGGTCACCAAGCAAAGGGGCATAATAAGTCACATGTTCCACATATAAGAACCTGATTTTAGCAGTTCAGTGAGCTTTAAGGTAAAAAGAGGGGTTACCACCAGTAGAAAAGTATCAGTTTCAACACATGTGCTGTACATGTTAGTGACAAGTACCACATTCATTAAGCAATTTGTGCAGGTTTCCATGAACTTGTCAGCTGGGTCTGCATAAACTTCACAATGAAATTCACTTTGTGGTCAGCCCAGCTTTTTAGCTCCCCATGCAAGGAGGCAAAGAACATGGAAAACAAAGAGATGAGTCCCAGAGGCACCCTATGCCATGTGAGCCTTCTCCATCTGATTCTGGAAGGGAAGAGTTTAAGGCATTTTCCTCAGGCTCCTCTCCCTTTGGGAGGAGAGTGAGGCTCCAGCTCCAGGCCATGTATAAGTAACAGAAAAATTATGCTTCACTACTGGAAAAAAAAACTTTTCAGTGCTTATAAATTGGGAATAATAATACCTTTTGAACAGAGTTAAGAAGTAAGAGATAAACTATGTTAAGTGATACCTGGTTCCTAGTAGTCACTCAATTATTTGTTTCTTCTGGCTATCACCAGGCCTGACTGACTTTGCTCACTAATATTCTAGTCATCAGACTAATGGAATAATATAGTATATCTTTCAATTTAAATTCCCTTGCTCACTTTCTTCCATGATGTTAATTAAGTGTCTGCTATGTACCAGGCATGTGGTAAGCACTGGGAACCTGAGGATGAATCAAACATAGGAGTACCCATGTATGAAGAAGGCAAACCCGAGCATATTAACTGCAGAAACACCTGTTGGGCACTTTTGCAACCAGGCCAACAAGGAAGATATGGTTCCTGCCCCCACAGAGCTTACTTTTGAAAATGGATGATTATGATAGCAGATAATGAGAACAGATTCTTGTTAAGAGTACAAAAAGGAGGGCATTTAACCAGGAGGGTTAAAAAGTCTTCCCAGGAGAGGTGACTTTTCCCTAGCTTCTTGGGGCACAGTGAGTTGGAACTCTCGAGGCAGAGGTACACCTGAAGGATGTGGAATGTGCAGGGCCAGAAGTAGCTGTGTGTTGTCCTAGCTAGAATGATTCACACTGAACGACTACTGCTGGTGGCCATGTCAGGGTCTGGGGTACCAAAATCTCTGGGGAATGTTGGAAAGTTCTTGATTAGGGTTGTAACTAAGAAGTTAGATTTTCTAATGGCTGATGGAAAATTGGGCAACAAAGTAGTTAAGCATTCATTCATTTAGTGAACAAATTTTTTTCTGAATTCCTCCTATGTGCCAGAGACTGGTTCACTGCTAGGAATATGAAGGAGAGCAAGGTACTCCGTTTCCATCTGGTGGATGGGCTCTGAGGTTTGGGGCAAATTTTCCTGGGACAGCAGTTTTCACAGTGTGCTACAGATGCTGCCAGACGCTCGAGGTGATTTGAGGTGGTACAAGGATTAACATTTTTAATTTTGTGAGTTAGCTCTGTTTAGGATGAGCCTAAATTAAAATGTGAGCCTCTTTAAGGGAAAATATCAAGTGAAATAGTTTACGTGATAGGTAAGACTAGCATAAGTTGTCAAGATAGGATATGAAGGACTGAAGCTTTGTAAATACTCTATTAGGAAAATCTGAATAATTTAGGCACATAAAAAACCACATCAAGTTAGAGATATAATGCCTTTTCCCTTGACCAATCCCCAAAGCCTCACATTTTATGTTGGTGCCAGACCAGCCAGGGGAATCATGGAGTCACCCTCAATGAAGGCGTTTGTATCCTCAGTTCTATCCATATACCCACTTCCCTTTCCTGGTGTCTTGGGCTCTCTTTGGCCTTGGCAGCATCTATAAGAGGTAACAGGAGGATGTGGGAACATGTGGGTTTTCCCAACATAGCACTCATGGGAGAGAGAGTGTGATGCAGTGGAAAGAATCCAGAGACTGGAATCAGCAGATCAAATGTTCAAATCTTAGTTTGCAATAGACCTTGTGTGAATATCAGTTTTCTCCTCTCAAATAGGGGAGGTAATCATATCTACTCCACCATATAGAGTTGATTTGAGGATTATATGAAATAATATACCGAAAGATTTTGTAAAAATAGACTTAATTTTTAAGATTATTTTTAGGTTTACAGGGAAATCGCTCAGACAGTACAATGAGTTCCCAAACACTACCCCTCCATCCCTGCCCACAGTTTCCTCTATCATTCATATCTAGTAATAGTATGGCACATTTGTTACAACTGATGAACCTCTCGATATATTATTAACTAGTCCATACTTTATATTAGTGTTCATTTTTTGTGCCTTACAGTTAGTTCTATGGATTCTGACAAGTGCATAATGTTATATATCTACCATTACAGTATCATACAGATGAGTCTCACTGCCCTTAAAATGCCCTGGGCTTCACCTATTCAACCCTTCCCCTTCCCCTTGAATTCCTGACAACCACTGATCTTTTTACTATCTCTATAGTTTTGCCTTTTCGACAATGTCATATAGTTGGAATCATATTATATAGCGTTTTCAGACTGATTTCTTTGATTTAACAATATGCATTTAAGTTTTCTTCATGTTTTATTGTTGTGTGAAAGCTCTCTCTTTAAATCACTGGGTAATATTCTATTGTCTGAATGTACCACCGTCTGTTTACCCATTCATTTTTTATATTTTTATTTTTAATTTTTTTTTGTCTTTTTGCCTTTATGTAGAGCCGCACCTCTGGCATATGGAGGTTCCCAGGCTTGGGGTCTAACAGGAGCTGTAGCCGCCGGCCTTCACCACAGCCACAGCAACGCGGGATCTGAGCCGCGTCTGCAGCCTACACCACAGCTCACGGCAACGCCGGATCCTTGACCCACTGAGCAAGGCCAGGGATCGAACCTGCAACCTCATGGTTCTTAGTCGGATTCGTTAACCACTGAGCCACGAAGAGAACTCCCTACCCATTCACTTTTTAAAAGAATATCATTTAAAATAGAAGGTGAAATAAAAAATTTCCCCAACAAACAGAAGCTAAAAGAGTACAGCAATACTAAACCCTTTCTAAAAGAAATGCTGAAACGGTTCCTATAAAAAAAAGAAAGAAAGAAAAGTAAAAAGTAAGAATTAGAATGGAGGAAACCACAATTAGAAAGCAATTATTCAAATAAGCCTATATGCAGATCGAAATATGAAGATATAAAAATAAATTAGTGAAAATAAAATAATTTACAAAAAAGAAAGAAGAGTCAACAACCTTATACATTGTGGGGAGGGAAAGAAGGAAAACATAGTCTATT
>PVHT021183619.1:5025516-5106922 GCA_004024745.2 Catagonus wagneri | reverse complement strand
AAATAAATAAATAAAAGGACATATTGGTTGCCTCCAAGTTTTGGTAACTGTGAGCAAAGCCACGATAAACATTCACGTGCAGGTTTTTGTTGGATGTAAGTTTTCAGCTCATTTGGGCAGATACCTAGGTTTGCAATTGCCTGATTGTATGATAATCCTATGTTTAACTCTGTGAGGAACAGCTGAACTGCTTTCCAAAGTGACTGTGCCATTTTGCATTCCCACCAGCATTGATGAGAATTCATATTTGCAGCACATCCTTGGCACACAGCAGTTAGTGTGTCAGTATTATGGTTTTTAGCCAATCTAATCTATGCGTAGTAGTACCTCATTTTAATTTGAAATTTCCTAATGATGTATGATATTGATCTTACTTTCATATGCTTATTTGCCATCTGTATATCTTCTTTCATGAGGTGTCTGTTCTGGTCTTTTGTCTGTCTTTAAATTGGGTTGTTTATTTTTATTGTTGAGTTACATGAGTTCTTTTTACATTTGGATATAAGTCCTTTATTAGATATATATTTTGCAAATATTTTCTCCCAGTCTGTGACTTGTCTTTTCATTCCCTTAACAATGTCTTTCACAGAGCAGAAATTTAAAATTTTAATGTCCAGTTATTGACTTTTTTCTTTCATGGACCATGTTTTTGGTGCTATAATCTAAAAGTCATTGCCAAACACATAGTCATCTAGATTTTTCTCCTATGTTATCTTCTAAATGTTTCACAGTTTTGGGTTTTCCATTCAGGTCTATGATCAATTTTAAGTTAATGTTTCTGAAAGTTGTAAGGTCTTTGTTCATTTCTTTTCCTCCTTCCTTCTTTCCTTCCTTCCATCTTCGTTCCTTCCTTTCTTCCTCTTTTTCATGAGGATGTCCAGTTGTTCCAACACCATTTGTTGAAAAGACTATCTTTTCTCCATGGAATTGCTTTTTCTATTCTGTTAAAGATCATTTCAGTTGACTATATTTATGTGGGTCTATTTCTGGGCTGTCTATTGTGTTCCATTGATCTATTTGTCTGCTCTTTCACTAATACCACACTGCCTTGCTCACTGGAAAGCTCTTTAAAACCATGAAGTCTTAAATCCGTAGGTGGCACTATTACTAGGGGCAATGACCAGGCAGAGTGTGGTGGGCATTTCCCTCAGCCCTTAACCTCTCTCTGCTGTTTGTGAACTAGGGAATGGGATTCTTACTCTGTGAAGAAAGAAAGCCAAGGCTACAAGGCCAAGGGCTTAGGGGATGGTGGACTTGGTTTCTTCCTTTCTGTTAAGCTGGATGACAGGGGTTGTTCAAAAATGTCTGTTTGATTAATCCCTGCTATTTGACTTTAAAGACCAAAACACAACACTTTGTTTTTGGCAACTCAAACATTGTATTTGTTTTTGGCAACTCAAACATCTATTATTTGTGTGTATTTTATAATTGTCTTGCTTATTCTGGACAGAACTGTTTCTTTATACTACTCTTTATACTACTATGCCTCATGATTGCCCATTATAACTCTAGCTGACATTTGCCCTGTGCTTTCAGTGTTTTTCAAAGTGTGGTCTTTGACCAGCTGAATCAACATGCCCTTCCCAGGAAGTTATAAGAAATGCAAATTCTCAGGCCCTTCCCTGACCTAACTGAATGGAACCTATGGAGGTGAAGCCAAGTAGTCTGTGTTTTGACAATCTCTCTGAGCAATACTGATACATGCTGGAGCTGGAAAACCACTAAGCTTGAGTTAGCTTTTATTCAGTTAGTACCAACATTCTTCCATGCATCCTCTCAGATAGTTGGTCCCATTGCCCCACTTCCACTCTTGAGCTGGAGAGAGTTGTTTAGACATGCAATGGGGAGGGTCCAGAGCCAGGCCCCTCTCTAAGTGCCTATACTTTTCCTTTCCCTTTGCATATCAGAGATCCTCATAGGATGTCCCTGACTCTGCTGGCTGCCAGAAGGGAGCTATTCAAGAAGACAACTCTGAGCACTTCCCCCAAGGCCTCAGGAAGGAGGGCATCGCTGGTCAGGTTGTTGAGTAACAGCTGATGATAGGCTGCTTCATCTTCTGCCTCATGTCCTGGCTCAAGGAAGCTCTCTCTCCCTAAAGTCTCTTCCCCTTCCTGCAATATCAGCTGCCCATATCAGCTGAGAAGCTGCCACTGCCTGCCTTTGGAGAAGAACTGTATGGCCTGAGAACAGGTGGGCAGATGGAATGGCCTCTCCTTCAAAATGGGTTCTCTGTAGGTTCAAGACCTCAGAGGATTGCTTCTTAGGGCATAGGGCAAGGGCTTGCCTATTTATCGAGGGCGTGGATTTGGAGTCAGGGCAGGCGTTTTATGAACAGGGAAGAAATTTTGTTGAGTTTGTGGCCTGGTGCCGATTCTTTTGTTGAAGTTGAGTGGTGTGAATAGAGAAATCTATGTTGAGGGAGGAAAATAAGTCTCAGTCAAGTAAATGTCGGTAGGTTCACTTTCACTGGTAAACATATTTCTTCCATCTGTTGCTACTCCATCCATAAGTTGCATGCCTATATCTATAGATTCGAAATCCTTTTTATTAACCATCTGTGTTACTTTCTCTTAAGGAAGCCCAGAATCTTAGTATCTGCCAATGTGGTGGGAGGTTTAAGCTGCCATATACAGGGAGATGGTGGCTCTCTATTAGTTGGTTAAGTACTGATAGGCAGCATGTGCTCCTTATTCTGTGGTGCATGAACACACACGCACACACACACACACACACACACACACACACACACACACTCCTTCACTCCCTATGTCTATTTACCTTCCAAAAGTCTTTTAGACATGTAAGATTTGCCTTTGCCTAAAGTTTAAAACTCTGAAATAATGGAAGAAATCCATTCAGGCAGCTTGATGGTTTAAAGCAAGGCTGAACATCCTGTTTTTGAAAAACCTATTTCCAGAAACAAAGCTAAGTGGGCAGAGGAAGACCAATCCCTCCCCCCTGAATAGGAAACAAAACTACATGTATTAAAGGATGTCTCAAAGGTACTCACACTGTTTTGAAAACTGTCCTAGACAGCCAGGCTATTCATGTTAAGCCTGAACATGTGATCTAAATGTGAATTAAGCAAGGCCATGGTAAAGTTGACTAAAAATGAGTCAACAGGACTTTGTGAGCCATTCATTCCCCTAATAAAACATCATTCTCCCTAAAAAAAAAAAAAAGCTCTCTCTCTTTTGACCTTGGGAAACCTATAATGGACAATATTCTTCATTTGTGATTATCTAATCTCTTAAAAAAAGTCTCTTGCCCTCATCTGTTGCTGGTAGGAACATAAAATATTTCAATGGCTGTGAAAAAGTTTGTTTATTCCTCAATAAGTTAAACATAAAGTTATTAGGTGTGTTTATGATCCAGGATATTTCACTCCTAGATATATATCCAAGATAATTGGGAACATGTTCATATAAACACTTATACATTAATGTTCATAGCAACATTACTCTTAATAGCCTTAAAGTGGAAACAACATAAATGTTCATCAACTGAGGAAGAGATGAGCAAAATGTTATATCTATAAAATGTTTATTCAACCATTAAAAGGAATGATGCTTGATACAACATGGGTGAAACTTGAACACATTTTACTAAATGAAAGAAGCCAGAAACAAAGGGCTGTATGCTGCTATTTAAATTAAATGTCCATAACAGGCAAATCGATGGAGACAGAGAGGACATTAATAGTTGTCAGAGCTTAGTGGGAAAGTAGAAATGGAGAATGATTTATAATGGGTATGAGCTTTCTCTTCGAAGTAATGAAGATATTCTAGAATTAGGTAATGGTGATGATTGCACAACCTAGTGATGATATTAAAAACTGCTGAAATGGGGAGTTACCATTGTGGCACAGCGGAAACAAATCTGACTAGTATCCATGAGGATGCGAGTTTGATCCCTGGCCTCACTCAGTGGGTTGGCGATCTGGCGTTGGTCTAGGTCGTAGACTCGGCTTAGATCCTGCGTGGCTGTGGCGTAGGCTAGCAGCTGTAGCTCCAGTTCGACCTCTAGCCTGGGAACTTCTGTATGCCATGAGTGTGGTCCTAAAAAAAAGCAAAAACAAAAAAAAACCCAAAACAAAACAAAAAAACCCTGCTGAATTGTACACTAAGAGGGTGAATTTTGTGGTTATGTGAATTATATCTCAGTTAAAAAATAAAAAGCCTCAATGATGCTCTATTACTTCATTACTTTTCTTGTTTTAGATTAAGTCGGGTAAGTAGAATGCTTCTGTACCCAGGCTCCTGGTGAAGTGTTCACTGAGCTGAATGCTCCCCTTTGCCATCGTGATATGCTGTAGGATATCAAGTGCTGGAACTGAATGAGCAGATAAGAATGTAGAGGAGCTCAGGAAAGGAATGAAGAGTTGGACAGGTCAGCTGGGGTCTTTAGGGAAGGGCTGTACTATACATTTTTACACAGTCAACAAGTATTTATGGAGCCCATTCATGAGCTAAAGTCTTGTGATTACTAACACAGGTGTAAACCAAATGTCTACCTTCACAAAGCTCAAGTTAAGACAGATATGTTAAGCAAACAATTATAATTCAAAGTGATCCACCTACCACAGGAATGTACAAGAGATTCTAGACTTGAAAGGAAAACTTGTGGAAGAGATGGAGGAAGAAGATAATGTCCTTCCAGTCTTGTCAACAGGAGACAAGGGGCAGAAATAGGAATGATGATGTATTTGGGGCAGATGAGGAAATGACCTGAGTTTCATCTGCATCCTCAAGGCAAGTAATTGTGCAACTCTTTGCTTTATCTTTTGTGAAAATAACTTCTAAACATTATAGTTGCACTGGCAAAAGTTATTATTTTTACTGAAGTAAGACATTTAAAAAACGTTTTATTTAGTGAAAAATTCTTTAAATTCTATAGTGCTTTAAAATTTTCAAAAATTTCACACACATGATATTTTCTTTCCTTTTTTATCCTTTTGTCTTTTTAGGGGCACACCTGTAGCATATGGAAGTTTCCAGGCTAGGGGTTGAATCAGAGCTGTAGCCACCAGCCTATGCCACAGCCGTTAGAAATGCCAGATTTAATCCACATCAGTGACCTACACCACAACTCATGGTAATGCTGGATCCTTAATCCACTAAGAGAGGACAGGAATCAAACATTTGTCCTCCCGGATATTGGTCAGGTTTGTTACCACTGAGCCACAACGGAACTCCAGCACAGATGATTTCATATATCTCATAGTAACTCTTTCTTTTAAGTTTCCTACCCCTATACTGTCCCTCCCCCTCCCTTTCCCATGGGTAACCACTGGTTTGTTCTCTATATCTATGAGTCTGCTAGTTTATATTTTATTCACTAGTTTGTTGTATTTTTTAGATTCCACATATAAGTGACATACAGTATTTGTTTTTCTCTGACTTATTTCACTTAGCATAATGCCCTCTAAGTCCATCTATTGCTGCAAATGGAAAAATTTCATTCTTTGTTATGGCTGTGTAGTATTCCATCATATATATGCCACATCTTCTTTATCCACAGTGGCAAAAGTTTTGAAAGGTACAAAAGGGTACACAGTGGATAGTAATACCCTTTCTCCTAATTGTCCTCTCCTGACAGAACCTTATCCAGAGAGTTTTCTTTTTTAATAGATCCTATGTATCACCCTTTGCTTTATTTTTGAGAAATAGAGTCTTTATTATCAAGACTAGATCACATATAGAATACAGTTTTAAAAATTGAACTCTATACATTGGTTATTTTCCACTTGCCTAATTTAATTCAGTTTAGTTCAGTTCAATTTGCTTCAGCCCAGTCTATTACTTTACCTTGTGGAAGTCATTTCATACTAATTAATTGATTTTACAATTTTAAATTAAAAATGTTTTTCAGTTGCTATTCATTCATTTAAACATATATTCATTCAATAAATATTTCCTCAGTCCTCTATCAAGTGGTAGGCTCTCTTCTAAGACCTGAGATACAGAGTGAACAAGATAAATATCTTGCGTCTATCTTCAGGGAGCTCACTGGAGGACACAAAGAATAAGACAGTTCATAAGTTAATGAGAAAAGCATGTGGTAATAAGTGCTATGATGGCAAATTTTAAAGGTGAAGAGATATAGACTGGGAATCAGGGGAGCTACTCTAGGTTATCTTGTCTTTGAGGATATGATACTTAGGTTGAGATCTGAAAAACCAGAAGGAGCAGCCACACAAATATCAGGTGGTGAGTATAGCTATTGCAAAGGACCTGTAGCGGGAATTGGTTAGGCAGTTGAAAGAAACTATAGTGGGTATCAGGCAGTTGAAAGAAACTATAGTGGGTATCAGGCAGTTGAAAGAATGCAAGGATGACTGGATCTCAGATTGGGAGTGGAAAGTGAATGGGTTTGTATTAGATGTTAGAGCCGCTGTGACAAAGAATCACAGCTTGGGTGGCTTAAATAACAGAAAGTTATTTTCTCATGGTTCTTGAAATGAGACGTCCCACATCAAGACGTCTGCAGGGCTGATTTTTCTCAGGCCTGTCTCATTGCCTTATGGATGGCCAGATTCTCCGTCTGTCTTCACGTGGTCTTTCCTCTTTGCATGTCTGTGTTCTAATCTCTTCTTATAAGGATATCCATCATATTGGATTAGGACCCACCTCATTTTACTTTAATTACTTCTTTAAATACTTTATCTCCAAAATACCATCACATTCTGAAGTATTGAGGTTAGGATGTCAACATGTAAATTTTGGGGGGAGGGGCACAAGATTCAGTCCATAATAGGACTGATAAAGTGTGAGCAGGGGCCAGATCTTGTAGGCTTTTGTTGGCTAGGGTAAAGAGTTTTATTTAAGAGTAAGAGTAAGAGTCATTGGAGGGTTTTAAGCAGGGGAGTCTACGGATCTGATTAATATTTGGGAATTAGAGCTTCTCTCGAGTTTCCCACAAGAATTAAAGTGCTCCTGGCCCTAGCCCAGGTTGATCTTCCCTATCAACCTAGGGCTTGGATTAAACTTTCTTCATCTTGTTCACTGTTCCTGTTTTTCATCAGAGTTTGCACAAAAGAAACCAACACAATCAGAGTAGCATTCTTCCATACTCCAGACAAATTCTGAGTAACATAAAGGGTCAACCATAAATACACATTTTGCAAGACTCTCTGATCTGTTTATGTTACAAAAATCTCCTAAAGAGAGGAATTGGACTGACTGCAAATAGCCATTGTTGACTTTCTTTGAGTGCATCGTTATCACATGGCTTGTATTCCACAGGATTGTTGTAAAGAGGGATTTCTGCATGGTGGTTATTTTCTGTACTCATCAGTAGATTTTGTTTTTTTCACTTGGGTCAAAATCTCCAACCGTAAACAAAGGGGAGATTTTGGCTTGAGAAATATCCACTTTACTTTGCCAATAAGTGAAGCCGTAACTGGAAAAAATAATTTTGCTTTGTAAACACAGGTTTATTGTTCAGTTAGTACAAGGATAGCTCTTGCAAAATGCTATGAGGATAGATCCCCATGGGGCTAGCATTTAAAATGGAGGAATAGACACAGCAGCTCTGTTTATTGTGCAAATGTAGGGAATGTCAAAACCAGATCATCAAAATTATTTTAAACAACTGAATGCCTCTTACCAGCTGTGAGCTACCTGCTTCAACCAAACTCTTTCAAGTTTAAAGGGAGAAAATTCTCTTTTCTCTCCACGCATTTAAAGATAGCATCAGAATTAATATCTGACTCATAAATAGTCTGTGAAACAGATGACTCTTCACATCCTCTAACTTGATGTTTTACCAGATAAAATTCTAAGCAAATGTCTTTTTCTTCTGCCTTTTTAAAAGCTATTTCCCTTCTCTGCTTGGTCCCCTGGTTAATGTGTGGAGGCAGGCTTTCAGCAGCCAGATGGAATATAATCTATATTTAGGCCTTTCATTAGCTCTTGTGTTTGAATGTGCTATCCGTTTCCTAATTTTGACACAAATATTCTACGAGAATGAAATGCCATTTACGTTATTGCTGCATAATACAGTAATTATGCTAATACATCTTGTTTTTCATGGAGATTAAAACACCATGCATGCTCCCTTTTTATTGGTCACATATTGACAAATGGGATCACATTTGGTATCAGACTGGTCAGCTTCAATTCTAATTTTTCTCCATGTGCTTCCAGATTGGTATGGGCACTGTTTAGCACTTTCTTTTTAGTTCGTGGAAGTTCAGCAAACCAATTAACCTTGAGAATGGAACCAGTTCACCTTAGGCTAAAAGGTTCATGTTGCCAAAGTATTTTTCTTTTTCTAAAGTAAGAGATTACTGTGTCATTCCAAACACATAGGTACTACTGTGCCAAAGTGCTACAGAGAGCTTGGTGCTGAACTTTGCTAAAATTAATTGTTAATGAAAGTTTGGGGGTGGTCGAATTCAAGAGAGACATATTCTGCTTTTATTACCACTTCTCAGAACTATGTAGTAGAAGGCTCTGATGATGATTATAAAAATAACAACTCCCACTTGCTTGTGCTAGACGGAAAATAAAACAGTTTCACAATATTTCTGCAATGAATCATAGTAATCCTCCCAGTGTCCTCTCACAAAGACCTCCCTTGGATCAACAGAATGCTCGCATTGCCATCAGAATCCTGGGAGTGAGGCCTTGGACAAGTCTTGGGTTCTAATAAGTATAGCACATGGAACAAACTCCTGGAATTGTGGTTTTTAACAAAAAAGAAAAATTTGAGGTTACAATTACTCAAAGGATTTTTTGGATCTTGGAAAGGAGGTGAGTAAACTCCAAAAGGCCTTCTGTGCAGAAGAGGGTAGATAATCAGACTCCTCAGTTCTCAATTATAGCAGTTGTTTGAATTCAGAAGGAATATCCACCATCAAGTTTGTTACATTAAGGAAAATATCAGCGATTCAGTGGAGTGGCCAGAAAAATTGGGCGGTGTTATCTCCAGTAACCAAAGTGAGCTCCATGTCCTTCTGGATTAGCACAGAGGATCAGGCATGGATGTCTGGTGACGTCAACTGAGATAAGCTTCTTGCTACCATTTCACAGGACCCTTGGCTGAAGAGGATGATGAGGGGAGATTCCAAGTCGCATTAGTAACTCTCAGTGAAGCTCCTGCTATTTTTGCAGTGTCTTTGTTTTCGCCTCACTATTGGCCTATGGCCACTGCAGGCCACAAGATTTCTCTGTTTTCCTCATTGGCTTCCCTTTCTGAGATTGCCAACTTAAATGTTGACATCCTCTGGGTTTACCCTATAACTCTTATCTGTTCACACTTTACCTGCACTCTCTGGACTACCTCAGCAATCCCCATAGCTCCATTTTCGTCTCTATTCATGATGGCTCTAGAATTAAATCTACATCTCTAGACCTCTTTCTCTGGTTCCATAGATGTCTCAGACTCAACTAGTTTGGTCTGAATTCATGATGCTCCCACCCCTGAGACTGTTTCTTCTCATGAGATCCTTGTCTTGGGAATAGTGACCAAGACTGACTGTGCTCGTGGTATTATAGGCTAAGTTCTAAGTATTGAACATGCTTTACCTCATTTCACCTTTTCAAGGGCCTGATACAGAAGGAGCAGTTATTGTTGCCATTTCACACCCGAGGCACACAGTGATTCAGTGCCTTGCCCCACGTTCAACAGCTTGTCATGGGTAAAGCTGGAGTTTGAATGTAGTCTATGGAGACCAGAGCCCATACTTCTAACAACACTGCTATGCTGCTTGCTGTTGTAGGTTTACCAAAGTCAGAAACCTGGGCATTGTTTTTGAAGCCCCCTTCTTGCTTGCCTCCCATATCCAATCCAATGTCCATCCCATCACTTCCATCTCTTCAGTAAATTTCTATTTTTTTCTGTCTTCACTGTCACCACCCTAGCCCAAGTTATTGCCTCGTTCCTGGGTACATGCAGTGGTCTCCCAACAGCTCTTCCTGCCTTTCTCTGCTTTCTCCTTCGCACCCCATGTACTTCCCATATCACAACCAAATAAATCCCTAACACATAAATTTACTTGTCACTCTGGTAATTAAAATGCTCCTATGATTTACTACCATCCTCAGGTCAAACTATGAGCTCCTGTTAACAGATAAACTGAGGCACATTAAACATCTTTAGAATTTATTTGAGAAAAAAATCAATTTTTTTTGATTAATGAATTTTATTTCAATTATAGGTGTACAAAAATCATCACAAGTCAATTTGATAGCGTTTGCGTCCCAAACCCTTGTCCCAAACCCTCACTGAGGTTGAAAAAAATCAATCTGAATTAGGCAGTGCCGGACTAGAAGTGGTTAGGAGTGTTCCACTGACAAGATCCAGGAGAAAGACCTTTGAGAAGGTGTGGGGGTAAAGAAAGGAAATTATTTCACTGGCTACAGCTTAAAGCCTAGTTGGCTGTTTGTGACAGGTTGTCCTTAGGTTTTGACATCTTAACACTGAGGCATTTGCAGGCTTAGATTTTGGTTTGCTTGTGTAGACCAACTGACAGTAGAACCACCCTAGTCTAATTGGCTCCATGTTTAATTAATTTAACATACTTTAACACTCTTAAAGAGGCCCTCTCCATTCTTCTCTCCAGCCCCAGCCTTTCCCACACTCCTTCCCTTCACCTTGTATTGTCCACACGATCTAGTCTTTCTGAACATTTTCTCTTTTCTGGCTCTTGGAAGAACATCTCTCTCTCACCTCTTGGCCATGGTACTGTCTGACCCCTTTGCCTGGAACACTCTCCCCCTTCTCCCTCCTTACCTGGTTTCCTCCTATTCATCCTTTAAAGCCACAGAGTTTCCTCACAGTGATCCTAGAAAGGAATTTTTGTGCCTTGGCTA
Source organism: Catagonus wagneri (assembly GCA_004024745.2). Lineage (NCBI taxonomy): Eukaryota > Metazoa > Chordata > Mammalia > Artiodactyla > Tayassuidae > Catagonus > Catagonus wagneri. The sequence continues at coordinate 5,096,105 of PVHT021183619.1, read as the reverse complement.
TGTGTTCTGGAATAGCCACTTAATGTGTGCCAGGTTCTGTTCCAACCACTTTAAATGTATACATTCATTTAATTTCACAACCCTCCGGAGGTAGGTACAATTATTATTTCCATTTAGAAGATGAGGAAGTTGAAGCACAAAGTGTATCAGTCATAGTCCAGTCAGAAAACCTAATGCTACTCAAGTAGTTCCCCAGGGGAAACTTGATACAGGACTCTGACTACAGTGATGTCGCAAAAGCAGAGAAGGCAACCTGGAAATAAGCAATGGGAAGAAGCTGCTGCTGCAGGTAGAGAAGGAGTGATGTCACCAAAGCTGAGATTCTGGGTCTGCCCAACAGCAGCAGGAAACCTGGAGGAGTTGCAGCCCCTGCCAGAGCTGTCACCCAAACAGAGAGGGAGTGAAACACCCTGACATTTCCTTCCTCCTGCACGTTAAGCTTCAGCAGTGCTTCCCCGTTGGCTGGGATAACCAGACTCTCATTGGCAAGGGAGCCTGGGAAATGTAGTTCCCAGATGTCCTGGGAAAGATGGGGAATGAGTTGAGTGTAAAAAGGCAGAAAAGTTAAGTGATTAGCCCAAGGTTACAGAGCTTCTGAGCGGCAGGGCCTAGGTAGTTCATCCCCCGAGTGTGTGCCCTTAACAACTGTTCTATATTGCCCCTCTGAGAACCTTGGGCAAGGCACTGAATCACTCTTTGCCTCAGATGTATAAAATGTGGATAATAGAAGTTCCCTCTGTATAAGGCTGTGAAAAAGATTAAATGAGTTAAAATATCTTGAATACTTTGAACAGTGCCTGCAATATGATAAACACCAACAATTCTGTTCACCATTACAGGGACAAGCATCTCAGGAGGAAGCAGTGGTCTTATGATGGAAGCCATGCCTGGCACTGCTCCAAGCTCTTTCTCTATAATACAGTTGCTATTTTCATTTTATGGAGGATAAAACTAAAGTCCCAGGAGCTTTTTTTTTCTTTTTTCCTTTTATGGTCACACCTGCGGCATATGGAGTTTCCCAGGCTAGGGGTCTAATCGGAGCTGTAGCTGCCGGCCTACACCACAGCCACAGCAACGCGGGATCCGAGCCACGTCTGTAACCTATACCACAGCTAAGAGCAACACCTGATCCTTAACCCACTGAGCGAGGCCAGTGATCAAACCCTCAACCTCATGTTTCCTAGTCGGATTTGTTTCTGCTGTGCCACAACAGGAACGCCTAAAGTCCCAAGAGTTTGACTTGTCTAAGGCAATATAGCAAAAGTGGGAGCAGGGCTCAAGAATTGGATCCAGAGCCAGCACGTTTAACTACGATACTGAAATTCCTATGTAATAGACTCTTCTGGCTTAACTGCAATTTCTGTGGGACATGCATGGTCTGTGCTTTTATGCCTTTGATTTCCTAGCTCTAGCTCAGCACCTGGTGCCTGGAAGGTACTCACTGCATATTCCCTTCATAAGGTTTAAATGCTCTGGTGATTTTCTGGGGCTCATGGAGAGCCAGTGTTCCCAGGCTTGCCTCTGGACTTCTTGGTCAGCAACAAGGTGTCCAATCATAAGCTATAGCACAGCCCTTCTTCAGGGACTTATTCTAGGCTGTCTCCACATTGCGTTTGTGATTTCCCCTCCCGACCCTTGCCATCCATTTTCTGAGTGCTCAGGTTGACCAAGGTTGAGTCAGAGTAGGGAACATTAGAGCTGGAGAATGGAAGAGAAAATGAAATGGGGTAAAAAGTTCACCATTAGGAAGTTCTTGAGGGTATTTACAGATCAAAATCTATGAACTGCCCATCTGGAGGAAAAGTAGGACTGAGAATTACATCTTCCTAGGGCAAATATTTCTGTTTTCGTCTCAGTAACTGAGTCAGTGTATGAAGTGGAAGCAAATCACTCTTTGCCATATGAAGACAGCAAAGATAATTTTCACCAAGTGTTGGAAAAGCTGTGCTGAATTCATTACTGATGCATTTTGGCATGAAGACATTGGCTAAAACTAATTTTGATACATTTGCCACAAGTTTGTTTGGGGGATGCTGCCCGTTCTTGAATTTTCGCTCTTGCTAATTGAGCGAGCTAGGCTTCTTGTGAGAAGCCAATATGTGTTTATTTAACAAAAAAAAATCAATTACATATTTGATAATGCTTCCCTTTTTTCCTTTGGCTGCTTGCAAAGGACAAAGCCAAATTGGCCGTCCAGCACTTGGAAGCCTGTAGGATTTCATGGCCCGCCTTCCATGTCCTAACCTTACCACATTGACTCTTTCTCTGTCCCATTTCTTTGTCTTCTTTTCCTTCACTTATATTTAATGGATTGTATCTTGTTGAATTGTACACATCTTTGTAAGCCACCCCTATTTTTTCTTGGAACAACACAGATAAATACACAGCTATTGACAAATTTTTTTTTTTTTTTTTTTTTTATCATAGACTCGATTCCTCTCTTTTAGTGGAGCACTTTGAGTTACTGACATGCATCAATGTCCCATTATTTCTAGAATGAATAAATTTAGCAGAGGCCTTTTAAGGCAAAAGCTAAGTATTCAAATTCAGGGTTTCTACCAGAGAGGAGTTTGTAGTTTTATTATTGGTTGATTAAGGAATATATATTGAGTGGTAGCCTGAGGCAGGGGATGGGAGGTGGGTGAAATGTGTGAAGTGGGTCAAAAAATACAAAGTTCCAGCTATAAGATACATCCTGGAGATATAATGTACAGCTTAGTGACTATAGTTAATAGTCCTGTATTGTATATTTGAAAGTTGCTAAGAGAGTAGATCTTAAAAGTCTTGTCACAAGAGAAAACAAAGTAGTTATTATGGGTGGTGCTGGATGATAACTGGACTCATCATGGTGATCATTTCACAATATATACATATATCATGTTGTATATACACATAAAATGAATATAATGTTATATGTCAATTATGTCTCAAAAATATATACAAAAATATAAAAAACCAAACACACATTTCAAAAATAATCAAGTCATCAGAAATGATAATAATTTACTGAAGAAGTAGTATTTGCTGACTTAAGAGATACTAGGGGGTAGGGGGAAGGTAGTCTTGATATATATATATATATATATTTTTTTTTTTGTCTTTTTTTTGCCTTATCTGGGGCCACACCCATGGCATATGGAGGTTCCCAGGCTAGGGGTCTAACAGGAGCTGTAGCTGCCGGCCTTCAACACAGCCACAGCAACGGAGGATCCGAGCCGCATCTGCAACTTACACCAGAGCTCACGGCAACGCCGGATCCTTAACCCACTGAGCAAGGCCAGGGATCGAACCCGCAACGCCATGGTTCTTAGTCGGATTTGTTAACCACTGAGCCATGAAGGGAACTCCTAGTCTTGATATTTTAATATTGTCCTGTTAAATTCATTCCTAGCTATTATATTTGAGGTATTTTGGTTTTTGCTCTTATAAAATATAGGCAGAGCATACAGTAGAGATCAAGGAAAGGAAATAATTTGAGCAAGTAGATTAATACAAATAAATCTGCAATGGTCAGTGCTAAAAAAAAAAGGAGGAAGGAAGGAAGAAAGGAAGGAAGAAAAAAAAGAAAGGTTGAAAATCTGATTTTGGTAATTTTTTTTTTTTGTCTTTTTGCCTTTATGTAGAGCCGCACCCATGGCATATGGAGGTTCCCAGGCTAGGGGTCTAACAGGAGCTATAGCTGCCAGCCTTCGACACAGCCACAGCAACGCGGGATCCGAGCCGCGTCTGCAACCTACACCACAGCTTGCGGCAATGCCGGATCCTTAACCCACTGAGCAAGGCCAGGGATCGAACCCGCAACATCATGGTTCTTAGTCCGATTCATTAACCACTGAGCCAAGAAGGGAACTCCAGATTTTGGTAATGTTTTTAATTGAGTTTATATTTTATTAGTGCATATTCAAAAATAAAATTAATAAATTTGTACTTTATTATATGTATTTGATTAATCACAACCAATCTACATAATAAAGTACAAATTTATTAAAAGTAGTTTTGTAGACACCCAGTGAAAATAGGGAGTTTTTGGTTGTTTGTTTTGCTTTTTATGGCTGCACCTGAAGCATATGGAAGTTCCCAGGCTAGAGTGGAATCAGAGTTGCAGCTGCTGGTCTACACCACAGACACAGCAATGTGGGGTCCAAGCCATGTCTGCGACTTGCACCACAGCTCATGGCAAGGCTGAATGCTTAGCCCACTGAGCAAGGGCAGGGATTGAACCTGCATCCTCAAGGATACTAGTCAGGTTCATTACTCCTGAGCAACTGTGGGAACTCTGAAAACAGGGTCTTGTTGGGTCTTGAATAACATCTTGAGCACATGGAGTAGAAAACCCTTCTCGAGAGCCTGTAGTGCCCCAAAGGCTGAGAACTGTGAGCTGGGAAGCTGGCATCCCACTCTTACTCTGCTTTATAAGGCATACTTGGTTAAGTAAGTGCTAGTGATCCCAGGTATGCTGTTGGAACTAGAGTGCTTTCCTTTCATGAAAAATGGAAAGCAGTTGGCTCAAGCTCTACCTTTGTTGGTAAAATTTCCCTTCTAACTTACTAGAAATGCATCAGAGTCACTTTATTAAATTTGAACAATTTTAGAATAAGGATACATTTGTACAGAGCTTTTTAAACTGAGTATGCTATAACATGGCATTTTTGTTAATTTGTTTTTTCATTTTTTCTTCCATTTATATTGAGATATGATTGACATACAGGAAAGTATGAGCTTAAGATGTACAGCATAATGATTTAATTTGTGGACATCATGAAGTGATTATCACAGTAAGTTTAGTGAACATTCACCACCTCATGTAGATACAAAATAGAAGAAAAAAATTTTTTTGCTAATGATGAGAACTCAGGATTTGTTCTAACGACTTTCATATATAACATATAGCAGTATTAATATTAATAATGTTAGACATTACATCCTTAGTACATATTTTATTCTTATCAATTATATATAATTTAACAATTATATATTACTTTTAAGAATGTATCTAAGAAGGGAGGAATCTCATTTTGTGAAAAGGAAACTGTAAAAAGGCTTAACTGAGATGACACTTCAAGTTGCAGGCTGAGCTGAAGCTAGAACTTTATTTCTTTAACTAAGGGCTATTTTTTTTTCTTCCTCTGAAGCTTTTTAGGTAAACAAGTTCCCAGAGACCCCTTTATCTCTCAGCGTTTTCCCCCAGTGACATATTAGTACAGTGCCCAGACCTGTGTGTCTGTGTTCTCTAACACCTTTGCCTCCCTCTAGGGGCTTGATGTCCCTCTACCAACTACAGACAATAGGAAATGGGAATTATTCAGTCTAGAACAGCAGCTCTTCTGCTATATAGATTAGCTCTTTTATTGGACAAATACTGGCTCATCTGATCTATAGGATTTTTGTAGCTGTTTAATGGAATTTACTGAAACCAACTCAGAAAAGCAGTATTGCATGGGTAATCATGCCTCAGGAAAGGTTTGTGCTTAAACCTCAATATTAAACAGAATTCAATAAAAGGCCCTCTTGCCTAAGTGCCCCCACCCCTTGCTCTGCAGACACTTCCTAGCTTGAGGGAAAGCTGGCAGAGCTCCATTTTTCTAGTCTATTTCCACAGCTTTTCCTCAGCCCCTGACATGGGTTAATTCTGAATTATAATCCAGTCTGTTTTCCGTGGATCCTTGAGGAAATTTGAAGAGGGAATGCAACTTGTTTTATTGAACTGAAAACCAAGTAACCCATGTTTGGCTAAGAGAAAATAAAAAAGAAAGAAAAGAGAAAAAAAAAAGAAAAGCACATGAGAAGAAGCAAAATGAAACACAAGCAGGCTCTTTCATATGGGGCAGGCAGGGTATGGGAGGACAGTGGGAGGAGGTGGGAAGTGTAAAGGAGGCAGCTGAGTTTATTTTTAACACCAAGTTAAAGGCATACTCTGTGTTCTTTCCTTTTAAAAATAGACTTTTAACCTCTTGAAGCGTTTTGACTATTCTGCCTGTGGGGTAATACCCCTTTTGTGGATGGCAACTCCCACTGGATCTTTTCCCATTACGAGCTTACTGGCCAAGTACTTAGAAGGATGGAAAAACCCCAGAATTTTTCTTCTGAGAGCTCCTGATCAGCATATGCATACAGCTCCTGTGTGCAGAGAGGTTTATAAACCCTGGCTGCTTATCTGGACCTTGAGTTTTACAGAATTTTCCAAAACTTGATGGTTTGGAGAAATGTCCTCTGTTTAAAATAGTCTGGGTTAGTAAAATGCTGGAGATAGTCTTTTTGAAGTCCATTGCAATAATTTATTCATTAAGCTTATGAATGATACAACACACATATATATACATTTACATCCATGAAAGTAGAATAAGTATGAAGAATATAATAATAACTGATCTCTAACACTTAATGGAGGGCTTACTATATGCCAAGTACTGTTTCACATATATTTAATGTTTTGAACAATTCTCTCCATAGTATCATCCCATTTTACAGATGAAAAAACTTGGGCTCAGGGCCATTAAGTAACCTGTGAAGACTAGTCAGTGAGTAATGTAGGGGGAAAGAATTCAAACTTAGGCCATCAGGCAGTTCAAGTCCACTGCTAGCCCATTTATTGAGTTCATAATTGAAAAAGGAGCAACTACCTTAAGACACGTGATTCCTGGAGTTCCCGTCATGGCTCAGTGGTTAACGAATCCGACTAAGAACCATGAGGTTGTGGGTTTGATTCCTGGCCTTGCTCAATGGGTTAAGGATCCGGCGTTGCCGTGAGCTGTGGTGTAGTTTGCAGACGTGGCTTGGATCCTGCGTTGCTGTGGCTGTGTCGAAGGCTGGCAGCTACAGCTCCTGTTAGACCCCTAGCCTGGGAACCTCCATATGCCATGGGTGCGGCTCTACATAAAGGCAAAAAGACAAAAAAAAAAAAAAAAGACACTTGATTCCATCTGTTGGGAAGTTATCAAATGTAATGATTTTGTTAGAACATTTTATTGAATTTGCAAGATAGTTGTCATAATAAAAAGGTAAATCCACAGTGTTGATGATGTGAAGGACACCCCTCAGATGTGATCATTTTGTGCAGTGCACAACCTGCACAAAGATACACGGTGGGCCTAGATACACACATAAGCATACACATATGTATTTTTGCAGACATGGCAGTTTTATAGAGAAAAAAACCAGAGGGCTGTAGTTTAAAAGTAGAGGGGAACTGGTTTTTTAGAGGTAAACAGACTGAGCTGATGTTAGCAACAGCTCTTTCTACATGCCTCGGTCTTATATCAAATCTTATATGAATCTCTGGAAATTGTTGTATTTGTAAACAGTACAAAAGTGCCCTACTTCCACTTGTCTTTTCTTCTCCCCTGGGGAATAAACTTTTAATTCACAGTGGAACAGTGTGGCCTATGTATATACATTCATATATGTGTTAGGGTGGAGGTAGGGAGGAAAAATAAACAGAACGGTTCACAGACCTAGAAGAGTAAAATTTTATTATGGAAGATTTCAAAAATATACTGAAGTAGATCAGAAAGCATAGTAAACCACACTTATGTGCATAAACCTACCACCCAGCTGTAGCAATTATCAACTAATTATCAGCTAATGACTAGTCTTGCTTCATTTATATTTCTCCTCCTCTCTTACTGAATCAAATTTTAGATATCATTTTATCCAAAAACATTTAGTACATTTCACTGCAAGATGTCAACTATTTTTGAAAAACAACTGTAATTTTTATCATTAAATCGCAACAGAAATAGTAATGTCCTTGATGTCATCTAATATCTAATCAGTGTTCAAAATTTCAGCTGTCTTCCAAATGTCCCAGATTTTCTTTTATTTGTTATTTTCACCTTGCGTTTGTTTTATTTTATTATTTATTTATTTTGCCTTTTGTCATTTTAGGGCCGCACCTGCGGCATGTGGAGGTTCCCAGGCTAGGGGTCTAATCAGAGCTGTAGCCACTGGCCTACTCCACAGCCACAGCAATGCAGGATCCGAGCCGCGTCTGTGACCTACACCACAGCTCACGGCAACGCCGGATCATTAACACGCTGAGCAAGGCCAGGGATCGAACCTGCAACCTCACGGTTCCTAGGCAGATTCGTTAACCACTGCGCCACAACGGGAACTCCACCTTGTGTTTGTTTTAAATGGTAATCAACTAAGTTCAAATACCACATTAGTGGTAAAGTCTCTCGGTCTCTTTGAATCGGCAAGTTCTCCTTTCATATCTCTTTTCCACAGTCTGGATTTTGCTGACATGCTGATATGGCATCTTCGTAAGGTAGTTTAACACGTTTTCTATAGCAGAATCATTTCTAGGAGGAGTCCAGGCATCTGCATATTCTTTTTATGGTGGTTAGGTTCATCCGAACCACAGCTAGGCTTGGAAAGACTAGGAAAATCTCAGGGTCTGCTCCCAGATTTCTTAATGTGTTCGGTTGAAGAAATGAAACTATTTTTTTGTGTCTTTTTTTTTTTCCTTTTTTTTTTGCAGCACACACCTGTGGCATATGGAAGTTCCCAGGCTAGGGGTCGTACCTGTAGCTGCTGTGTTATTCCATAGCCACAGCAATGCAGGATCCTTAACCCACAGAGTGAGGCCAGGGATCAAACCTGCCTCCCTGTGGATCCTAGCTGGGTTCATTACTGCTGAGCCACAACAGGAACTCCATGAAACTCTATCTTTCTTGATTATCATAATGAAAACATATGTTCACCTCCTTTTTTTTGTATTTTTGGTTTTTGTTTTGTTTTGTTGTTGTTGTTGTTCCTTTTTAGGGCTGCACATGCGGCATATGGAAGTTCCCAGGCTAGGGGTCAAATCATAGCTACAGCTGCCTGCCCACACCACAGCCACAGCCTCACAGGATCCAGGCCAAGTCTGCAGACTACACCACAGCTCATGGCAGCACCTGATCCCCGATGCACTGAGCGAGGCCAGGCATCAAACCCACATCCTCATGGATCCTAGCTGGGTTCCTTACCGCTGAACCACAACAGGAACTCCTGTCCACCACCTTTTGATAGGTGAAGAACGCTTGTTTGCTTGTTGAAGTCACATAGAATCCCTAGGGTAATTTCCTGCTCTCCAGAAAAACAATTTCTTAGCCAGGCTTAAGAGGAGGCGATAGGCCTGCACCGATGGCATAAGAAAAAAGAGAATCTCCCAGGGGGTGATTTGTTTTCAGCTGGGACCATGTGCGAACCAGTAACCAGCCGGAAAATTGCCAGTTAACAGACAAAGCCTCTATTTTGTGGGCCTGAATAAGCTGGTGCTTGACTTAAGCGAAGTTTAAATAACTGATAAAATCAAATGTTTTATGAATACTTGACTGATGTTAGATCTACAGGTCTTTGGAGTTCCTGCTGGGTCGCAGCATGTTAACGATCTGGCTTGTCTCTATGGAGGCATGGGTTCCATCCCTGGCCTGGCTCAGTGAATTAAGGATCTGATGTTGCTGTAGCTGTGGTGTAGGCTGAGTCACAGTTTGGACTCAGACTGGATCCCTGGCCCAAGAACTTCCATATGCTGTGGGTAGTGTGAAAAAGAAAAAAAAAATCTACATGTCTTCAATGGATTTTGAAATGAACATATTTGATTTATGTTGAGCTTTTTCTTTTTTAAAGAAGAAAAAGATTCTGGTTTTGTTGAAGAAATCGAAGGCCAATAGATTCTCTGGGCTCTGATTTACAGCCTGCTTCTCTACAAAATCTATTGCACCCATATCCTTGCTAGGAAGAGGTAGCCTCATCCTTGCTGTGGAAGAAACAGTGATATTATCTGTCCTAGGCTGCTCTGCCTCTTGGTTAGCAGCCTGTCTTTTCTTTCTTCCATGTCTCTTGAAGACTCGAGATAATTAAAAAATAATGAGAGCATTGTAGTTTCTTGGAAAGGTTAGGGTTTTGAACTTTTCCCTTCCCCTTGGTCATCCACACTTGCCCCATTCCCTGATGCTGCCCTTGCCCAGAGAGGTGTTTGCACAGTGCTTATTTTCAGAAAGCCTGGGGTCAAAGTTTGCTCTGCAACCTCACTGGCTAGCTGAGTGACCTTGGATAGGCCACTTGATTCTCTGAGCACTGATAGCTTTACCTGTAAATAAAGATTTTATCAAATGCTCTGCCTATCACGTGAAGATGTTGTGAAGATCAAATCAAGAGTTAAAGTAAATGGGTAAGTGTATATGAATGACTGATCATTTTGTTGTACAGCAGAAATGATCACAACCTTGTAAATTAACTATACTTCAATAAAACTTAAAAGAGTTAATGTAGGTGAAAATCCTTCATTAATCTATAAAGCATTGCCCAGTGCCCTTGCTGCTTGCTGCCTCAACTACATCTGTTAAATCCTGGCTGACAGTGTAGAATAAATTACATGAATTTTAGAGCTGAATAAGGTCCCACTCCTTTTTGGCTATACCATTTTGGGCAAATTGGGCTCTGAGCCTTGGTTTCTTCATAAATAAAATGGGAATCATTTTTTTGGCTTTTTTTTTTTTTTAATGGTCACACAGGTGGTGTATGGAAGTTCCTGGGCCAGTGATTGAATCTGAGCCATAGCTGCAATTTATGCTATAGCTTCAGCAATGTGGGATCCTTAACCCACTGAACTGGTCCAGGGATCAAACCGTATTAACCCAAGAAGCTGCAGTTGGATTCTTAACCCACTGCACCACAGTGGAAACTCCTATCTGGCATTTGTTTACTTACATCTTTATTTATTCATACCACACCTTGATCTACCGTTGTTATGAGGACTAAAGCTGAAATAACGTATACAAAGCACCTAACATAGAGTTGGCACCCAGTAAGCTCTCTGTAAATGGTAATTCTTTTTCCTGTCCTGTTCTTGACAATTGGACAGATGCTTTCCTTTATAAAGAAAGATCTCTTCCTCTAGATTGCTGAGGACAGAACTGTCTCCCTGCTCTTTCATCCTTGCCTGTGAGGATACTTGCTTACAGCCCAGATATGCTTCGAATTCTCTTTGCAAGTCCATAGACTGGGGAATTACATAATGAAGCCCTGCTCTTATATTACTTGGGAGTAAATATTCCTCAACAACATGTACAAAAAACCCCCAAAGATTTGGTTGACCAAAAAATTAACATGATTCAACAGTGTGAGGGAAGCGAGCAGAAATCAGCGAATTTCAGGAAACACTAATGTAATTGTCCAATCCATTCCTCCTCCTGGACTCATCCTACTTGTGTAGGTCACACTGTACCCAGAGTAAAGGACTCAGTTTAAGATGCTGGGGCACTAGATGAGGAAAGCTGACAAAGATCTTGGGGTTCTATGTACTTGAGTAATTGTTAGAATAACTGAGGAAGAGTTCCTGCTATGGCACAGTCAATTAAAAATCTAACTGCTGTGGCTTGGGTTGCTACAGAGGTGTGGGTTTGATACCTGGCCTGGTGCAGTGGGTTAAAGGGTCTGGCATTGCTGCAGCTGTGGCACAGGTCATAGCTGTGGCTTGGATTCAGTTCCTGGTCCAAGAACTTCTATATGCCATGGGTATGGCCATTAAAATAAAATAAAATAAAATAAAATAAAATAAAATAAATAAAATAAAATAAAATAAATAAAATAGAAAAAAGAAAAACTGAGGATACTTAAACTGCAGAAGATACGTTTTAGGAGAGATATGTTGTTGTCTTTGGTTTTTTGAATGGACTGAGTAATTAGAGAAAGTAGAACACCACCACTTTGCATTTAAGTAAAAGAACAAACTTCTAAGGATTATGTACGGGCATACTTTTGAAATTATGTGATTCAACTGAGAGAAATTAGAGACAGTAGAAGTTACAGTGGCTTAATTCTAGTGGTATTATTTCTATCCCTATTTCAAACTCTAGGCTATTGTAAGCATTGGGGTATTACAAGGGCTGTTACAACACATTTAAAACTGGCTTCCCTAGGTCCAGTCTCACATGGCATTACGTACAAAAAATGCTCAAAACAATATTGAAATTAGGAGTTAGAAAGTAATATAATCACAAATATACCAGAAAATAAGACAGCTAACAAGGAAGAGTCATATACAGTTTTGTCAATTAACTGAAATATGCAAAATTGCCAATTTCTAGAAAACTAGAATCAATTAAAACTGATTAAAAAGGAAATAAATGACCTAAATCCTGTGACCCACAATTTAATATCTACCCAAATTATGAATAAAGATATGAATAGTTTCTTACAGGTGAGCCTTACTAAATTTCTAAGGAATATATAGTCCCAATCTTCTGTGAACTGTTCCACAAAATATAGACTATGAAAAGAAAGAATACTCCCAAACTAATTTTATTAGACCAGCACAAACTTGGATCCAAAATAAGACAAAAATAGTAGGCAAAATTGTAAGCCGAATTCATTTTTAAATATAAAGGTATAAATTCTAATAAGATTGAGAAAAAAACAAAATAAAACAAAACCCCTCTAATATGCTATGACTGAATTGGGTTTATCTCAGGAGAGCAAGGGTAGCTTAATGTCAGAAAAATCTACTAGCATAACTTACCACATTAAAAAAATTTTAAGAGCAAAAGCACATAATTATCTTAACAGAGGCAAGAAAAATCATTTGGTGAAATTTAGTACTCCATGTTTTTTTAAAAAAGGAAATACAGGAGTTCCCGTCGTGGCTTAGTGGTTAGTGAACCTGAATAGCATCTATGAGGATGCGGGTTCGATCCCTGGCCTCGATCAGTGGGTTAAGGATCCATCGTGGCTGTGAGCTGTGGTGTAGGTTGCAGACACGACTTGGGTCCCACGTTTCTGTGGTTGTGGTGTAGGCCGGTGGCTTCAGCTCCGATTTGACCCCTAGCCTGGGAACCTCCATGTACTGCAGGTGCAGCCCTAAAAAAGACAAAAGCCAAAAAAAAAATACACATGAGGGGAAATGGGATTTTCTTTATTTTGTATACATTTATCTCATAAAACTTGAAATTGTTTTGAATTTTGAATAGTATTTCATCTAGCTGATGTAGGTTGTGCATTTCAGGGAATAATTTGGGAATGGGAACCTCTCCCAAATTCTCCTTGGTAAAGGCAAAAACATACTCTCTCTCCTTGTTATCTGAGCTTGATATTTACTTTGTTTATTACTTTATTGAGGTTTAATTGATATCCCAAAAAGCTGCACATATTTAATGTATGCAATTTGATGAATTTGGACACATGCATTCACTTATGATACCGTCACCACATCAAGGTTGTAAACACCTCCAAAAGTTTCCTTGGATTCCTTTGCTTTTGCTGTTGTTAAGGACACTTAATGAGATCTTCCCTTTTAGCAAAATTTTAAGTGCACAATACCATAGTGTTAACTATAGGCACTGTGTTGTATAGCAGATACCTAGAACTTATTCATTCTTGCAACTGTAACTTTATAACCATTGAACAACTGCCCTTTCCCACCCCTCTTCCCCTGCAACTTCCATTCTTTTTTCTGCTTGTATAAATTTGTGTAAGAACTCATATAAGTAGGATCATGAGGGTATTTGTCCTGTTATGACTGACTTATTCACTTAGCATGTCTTCCAGGTTCTATCCACGTTGTCAAAATGGTAGGATTTCCTTCTTTTTTAAAGATGAATAATATTCTATTGTATGTATACACCGCATTTTATTTATCCATTCATCTGTCAACAATTTATCTTCTCCATCTACTTTTTTCCTCTATTGAAGCTCTGAATCTGTTTCCAGAGCAATAACCTCACCTCATGTTCTGATTTCTTCCTGGTCCTGGAAGCTTGAATTTGGGTTCTTGAACTGTTGTGGATCGTAACCCAGCTATTTTACTTTGCAGAAACGGCTGATCCTTCAGTTCCTGCCAGGAACTAAGATGTGACTCCATTTCATGGTTAATCAAATCTGGACTTGTTATCATGAAATCACATTAAAGCCTTTAGGGTGACCTATTTAAATACTAATGTATTTCTCCTTTTGCTATATACGCATAGAAAATGTTGGAAACTGATAGAGATTACCAGAGGAAGGGCATTCACTGGGCCTGTGACAGGGGCTGAGAAAGGGGAGAAGGGAAGAATTTCCTTTTCAATTCCCTCCTTCTCCTCCTGAATTTTTGTTATAGTAAGCATGTATCATTTTATGATAAAAATAAAAATATGCAATGAAACACTGTGTTCTAGCTGGTATAATAAGCTCTTAGCATTTGATTCTGAGATTCTCTCTTCCAGAGGCAGCTATAGGTCAGGTATGCTACTAAGGATAACTTCAGCTTCTAGGAGAAATCGTTATAGAGAAACGCAATTTCAAATCCAGTGGCAAAGTGGCAAGGGAAATGTATGGCCACGAACCCTTTTCCTAACTTGAAGAGGACATTTGTGAGGGAATCACTGTGTGGTTGTAGAGATGAATTATGGGGCTTTCATTCTTGTCCTGCAGCTGCTTCTGTCTCTGAAAGCAATTTAGAAGAGAGCCAAGAGAAACTGAGCCCTGCCCCTTTAATTAGCCCCAGGAGCCGGGCAAGGTAAATATTTGTGGCTGAAACTGCATGAATCCATGGAAGCTGGGATTTTAGCCTAGGAGCATTGTGCTGCCAAGTTGCCATGAGACCCAGAAAGCTGGAGCTATGTTCTCCTTTGAAAGTGCTTCTGAGTTTAAGTAGGAAGAATAACAAACAGACTGGTGGTATTGAGGTCTAAGTGTCAGATGAGGATGATGAGGGTATATCTATGCTAAGTCACAGATTTTACCTATTTTTATCTTGATATTGATTTATTTTACTAAAAAAAAAATTCAGTGCTCCAAATGTGGACATATTTAACTTACCGCATTTATTAACTGATTCTCTGGTTTCTGGTGATACTAAATACTCTTAGATTGTGGCATTGCCTTACTTAAAACTTTTCAATGTCTTTCCATTTCTCTTAGAATAGAATCCTGACTATTATAGCCCATATGTTGGGTGACTCTACAATTTGTCCTCCAAACTAGGATGCCCTTAATATTTATGGTGGGAAAACAGGTGTAATGGGGACTTTCCTAGGAAAACCAAGGTGTATCCATGTGGCTCTGTTGGATCTAGATCCTAGCCTCATTTCTTACTGTTCTTGTCTGCTCACTTGGCACCAGGTACGATGACCTCCCTTCTCTTGGTTGCTTCCAGAAGTAATCATGGAGTCTTTACCTGTGCATTATTTATTTTTGGGATCTAAGGTGTCAGCTCCTCAGAGTAGCCTTTCATGACTACCAGTCTATGATCTCCACAGTCACTCTGTGTTTCATCTCTCTACTACTTTCCATCCTCATACCTGTTACAGTCTCTAAGGATCTTGTCCAGGTATTTGCTTATTGTCTGTATCAGCTATTGGAATGAGGAAAGGGATTTGTCTGTCTTGTTCATAGGCCTGGCACATGGTAGGGGCCCAATAAATACATGGCAAATGACTGAATGACTAAGTGAAGGTCTTTAAGTTGGACTAAATAACCTAGAGATGATCCCTGCCTTGATTCTTATCATATGAATAAGGTCCATCTTCATTATAAGAAAATTAACTGAAAGAGAGCAAAGTGTTGCAGAAATATTGACTGCCTCTGTACACCAATGCCAAACAGAAATGAGGAGACAGAATTAGAGGAAACAAAAAATAGCTTTCATTGCCAGGCAAAGAAGGGAACACAGGAGTCTAGTGTCTCAAGAACTGTGCCCCCCTGGAGGGGGTAGTGAGGAGTTTTATTGTGTTTGAGAAGCAGGGTGTGATCAGCTCATGGGCATTTTCCTGACTGGTGGGTAGTGAGGTAATTGGGAATCAGGGTCATCAACCTTCTGGTTCCAGCTGTCTGGGGTCTATGTGCTTGTGGGCAGCATATAATTGACTTCTTCCACCAATGGTGGCTTTAGCACCAGCAAGATATCTCCAAGGACATGACTCAGAATATTATCTATAGTCTTTGAGGAACTGTATGACCTTGACTTTGTTGAATGGCTGAATTATAATTACTGTTTTCTTTTTTCTCTGTATTTTTAAATTGGTTCTTTGACTAAAGTTTTTCTATAGGTAAAAAAGGCAAGTGGGAGTTCCTGTTGTGGAGCAGTGGAGATGAACCCAACTAGTATCCATGAGGATATGGGTTTGATACCTAGCCTCTCTCAGTGGGTTGGGGATCCTGCATTGCCGTGAGTGGTGGTCTAGGTCACAGATGCGGCTCAGATCCTGCATTGCTAAGGCTGTGGCGTAGGCCCACAGCTGCAGCTCTGATTCAACCCCGCCTAGGAACTTCCATATGCCATGTGTGTGGCCCTAAAAAGGCAAGTGGATAACATGAGTGGGGGCCTACTTTGGGAAGGCCTCACAGATCCTGCTCAATTACAAAAGCAGAGGGACAAGATGGGGTTGGGGTTGAGGGCTGATGCTGGATGTGTCCCTGGTTATAGGTCTCATGGATATACATGTTATGCTTTACTTTTTCCCTAATGGAGTGAGCCATTCAAATATATTTTAAACAAAACTTTCTTCCCCTTGCTTAACCTTAAATTAGCTAGAATTGGGATTCTAAACTTCCAGTAAAACATAATTAACCTATTTCCTTTGGAATATATTTCAGGTTGTTTTTTTTTAAGGAAAACATTGTAGCAGAAATTGCTAATTGTGTGCCCAATTATCCATTTTTATCTTCTTACCTGTAAATTAAGCAAGATATGTTAGTTTCCTATTGCTCCTATTACAAATTGCCACAAAATTAGTGGCTTTAAGCAATGTGAATTTCTTATCTTACAGTTCCGGAGGTCAGAAGTCTAAAATAGGTTGGTAGCCTATTCCTTTTGGAGGTTTTAGAGGTTTTAGGAAAGACTCTGCTTCTTTGCCTTTTCCAGCTTCTAGAGGCTACATGCATTTCTTGGTTAAGGGCCACTTCCTTATATCACTCTGGCCTCTTCTTTCACTGTCACATCTCCTTCTCTGACTCTGACCCTTTTGCCAGCCTTCTATAGGCCCTTGTGATTACATTGGGCCTACCTGGATAATATAGCATTAAATTACTTTTTCCATGTAAAGTAATATATTTATGGCTTTTAGGGATTGGGAAATGGGTGTTTTTAGCAGATCATTGTTCTATCTACCTTGAGGGGCATGTTACCCTTTACCTGTTCCCTCTTCTGATGGCTAGGCTGTAAGTATAGCAGCTGGAGCTCAAGCAACCACCTTGGGCCGTGGTTTGGAAGACATGTGCTAAGGACAGGAGAGCAGCAATGTAGAAGGAAGATCTAAGATCTAAATAGGTGGGAGAACTCACCCTGATTAAACGAACAGCATTTACAAGAAAATCTTCAACTTCAATATCTGCATTTGAAAACATAAATCCAGTAAGGTGACAGGGACATCACAAAGGAGACATTTTTAAAGTTACCAAGGTGACAGTAACATTGTTAGGTAATTTAAAAAATTATAACAGTTTAATATCCTTGAGTAAAATCTGATTTCATTAAATAATTTTATTTATTTCTTTATTTTCTGCAAAGAAGGCTGTGGAGGAAAAAAATGAGCCCTTTGTACTTTCATTCCCCAGTGGGGCAATGATAAATTATTCTATTCTCTCAATACCCCACACAAACAACACATTGGGCAATCTTTAGTGCTCTATATTATTTCCCTCAATAGCAGTCATAAAAGAAGTTCAAAGGAACACAAATATAGGTCAATGATAAGAAATCTTTTATAATATACAGTCACAGGGGTGTGTGCAAGTACAGTGAAGATCAAGTCCACAGCTTACCTCTCTGTGGAATGACTATCCCTTGCCTGTAAAATTGAAGATGTTATTTATTTATCACGCCACTCTCAATTTCCTTACCCTTTGTTTTTCTTCACCATACTCTTTGCTACTTAATATTATATGTGTATTTGTTTTCTTATTTTTTGGCTACCTTGCTAAAATGTAGACTCTGTAGGACCAGGGTACTGTCTTCCTTACTTGCTGGAGTGTCCACAATTTCCAATCTCCAAAGCCAGCTACAAGGTGAGGCATGTCTAGAGGTGGTACCAAAGGGCTATGAGGTGACTAGATCATGGGGAGGTGAAGGGGCTTTGATGGACCCTCAGGCAGTGGAGAGTCATAGAAGGGTACAGAGCTAGCAGCTGGGGGGATGATGAGTGATATTGAAAGCACACATCTGGTCTCAGATTGGGACCTGAGCCCAATCACACTTCAGATGGGACTTGAACCTAGCCAAAACTCAGATTGGGACTTGAACCGATGGGCAGCAAGTCAAACCCACTGTCTTTTAATTGAAATCACACACCCTGGTATCAGGACTCACTGAAGCTCAGGTTCTTTATGTCTCAGCACAAAAGGAATTCAGTGAGAGGCAAAGTGATAGGTAAGAAGTAGATTTATTGAGAAAGATACACACTCCATACTCCATAGACACGGAGTGTGGGCCATTTCAGAATGTGAGTGTCCCAAAACTATGGGGTGGTTTGTTTTTGTAGGCTGGGTAATTTCATAAGCTAACAAATAGGAAGATTATTACAACTATTTCAAGGAAGGGGGGTTTCCAGGAATCGGGCCACTACCCAATTTTTACCCTTTTATGGTTGGCCTTGAAACCATCATGGTGCCTGTGGGTGTGTCATTTAGCATGCACATGTCATTTAGCTTTGCAATGAACGTGTAATGAGGCTCAAGTTCCAGCGGAAGTTGAGTCTTCTGCTATCTTGGACCTAGTTGGTTCTAACCAGTTTATATAATATCCTCAATGGATGTATCATTGTTCTAAAGGTTATGCCCTGCTCCCTTCCCTCTATTTCAACATGGTCAGACTCAGATCTTACATAATAATTCCGGGTTTGGTGTAGAGAAAAGGTTTGTGTTGATGAAACAGTCTGGAGGCAGAGACACCAGTGAGGAGGGTATTATGACATTTCAGGAGAGTGGAAATGAGAACAAAGATAGAAAGTTGATAATAATGGAAGTGATAATAGTAAAAAACTTAATAAAGTTTGCTGCATAGAGTCACTAAAATCCATTTCCTAGACTACATTTCCCAGGCTCCTTTGCAGTTAGGTGTGGCCATGTGATTATGCTCTAGCCAATAGAATGTGAGCAGAAATAATGCATTCCAATTCCAGGCTTGACTCATGGAAACCTCCCATATACACTCCTTTCTGTTCTTTCCTTTTTCTGGCTAATAGGGGTAGAGAAGCCATGTCCTGGAGGTAAGTGGGAATCCATTCACGTAGATCCTTGTAGAGCTATACAGAGAAAACTGCCCCAGGAACACCTTGGTATTTTATATAAATGAGGAAGAAATATCTACTGTGTTTAAGCCATTGGATAATTTTAGCTCTATTTGTTATAGCAGCTGTTACCCTAATGAATTTAAGCACTCAATTTTGACTAGCCCATTCATAATGTTTTCTATACGGTAACTCATTTAATCTTCAAAACAATTCCTTGGATAATATATTAATATTATTATTATCCACAATTTACAGATGAGCAAACTGCAATAAAGAAGGCCTATATAGCCTACCGCAGTCACATAGTTGGGAAATGACAGAGTCAGACTTCAGAGTTCTAGCTCTGATATTTTTGTTGCTGAACAAAGCTCGTGCACCCAACACACTGTGATGCCCCAAACAAATTGAAATGTTGGAGTTTGGAGCAGAGAAAGTTTTATTGCAAGGCCAGGCACAGAGAATGGGTAGCTCAGGCTCAAGAACCCCAAATTCCCTGATGGTTTGGAGGAGATGTTTTTATAGTCAAAATTTGGAATGAGGGCTGCAGGGTATGTGACTTTATTCTGATTGGTTAGTGATGAGGTAACAGGGTGGTGGTGTTCCAAGTATGTTGTCCTCAGCCTTAAGTTTCCATTCTCCACTTGGAGGATGGAGGCCTTAGTTCCTGCAGAACTCAAAGATATTGATATGTTATATCAATAACAATACATAACACCTCAGGGAAGGTCAAGGAGGATGAATGAAGCCTGTTTCCTACAAATAAGATATAAGGGACACGGAGAGTATTTGTACCAAGGGAACTCCACAGGGTCCTGCTTGGTTTCATTTTAAGCAATATCTGGTTGTGGAGATGGTTATAAATGAAGTGATTTTTTTTTAAAGATAGATGTCCTTCCTTCTCAATTAAACATTCTGAGAAAAAACAGAACCTTAACAATCTTTAATGGTCCAACATGAATAGTAATTAAAATTGAAGTCACTATTTA
Source organism: Catagonus wagneri (assembly GCA_004024745.2). Taxonomy (NCBI): domain Eukaryota; kingdom Metazoa; phylum Chordata; class Mammalia; order Artiodactyla; family Tayassuidae; genus Catagonus; species Catagonus wagneri. The sequence continues at coordinate 5,075,929 of PVHT021183619.1, read as the reverse complement.
CAAAATAGCAATATTTCCAAAGTGAATGAATGAATGAATGAGTGAATAAATAAATAAATACTTTTGGAAACAAACTCTGACACTGAGATTTCTAAGCAATAGGTTTATTGGAAAGTGCTCCCTAGAAGTATAAGAAGCAACACTAGGCAGACCAATGCTACCGCTTACATGTGGAAACTAAAAAGAAACCATGAACTTCTTTGCAGAACAGACAATGGCTCACAGACTTTGGAAAACCTTGGTTTTTCAAATAAGACAATCTGGGGGGTGGGGGGATGCACTGTGGGTTTGGGACACAAAATCTATCAAATTGATTTGTGATGATTTATGTACACCTATAATTGAAATAAAATCCATTAATTTAAAAAAAAACACTAGGCAGAGAGAGAAGTTGAACTATAATGTAATCATAACGGAGAACTCAGCCTATCCTAAGGGAAGCTCTGAAGCTGGGATAACCCTTCAGAGTTATTCTGCATCAAGGCAGGAGGTCTGGGCTCTTGCTTCCTGATTCAGTCATCAAATGTGGGCTTCTTCCTGGGAGGGAACATAATCTTGGGTGAGGCAGCACTTTTGGAGAGTGATTCAATTCAGCTATGAACCAGTACTCCCAGCAGCTGAAAGAATGAGCAGTGTGGTCTGGAAGGAGTGGAGAATCTGGGTGCTGCACCACAATATTCACTATAGAAACAATACAGAAGAAATAAGTACCATATTTATAAATTTTTAGTTGTTCCAGATTGCTTCACTGAGCTGCTGACTCACATAGCCCACTATTTCCTAACTGTGCCTGAAGCATAAGAGGGTGTGTCATGATAAATGAGACTTCAGAGGTGAGCTGAAAACATGTGAAAGATGAAATGGTATGCCAAGGAGTTTAGGTAAGAGAGAAGTCTGGTGGCAGCATGGGAATGGCGTAGAGTTGCCAAAACTCCACCTCTGCACTGACACCAAATTGAATCTCAGAGATAAGAGTTTTGGGTAAAGGAGAAAAATAGCTTTATTGCTTTGCCAGACAAAGGGGGACACAGCAGGGTAATGCCTTCAAAAACTATGTGTTCCACCCAGGAGGATTTGGTGAGGAGTTTTATAGCAATGGTTCAAGGACAGAATTGCTGATAAAGATCTGGGTGAGTGCGGAGCCTGTAGTCCTTTAATCTGGCCTCAGGGAGTCACCCAATAGAGCTTCTGTTGTTCTTGAGGTTATCAAATTATGACTTTCTTTCTGGAATGAAGAATGCTTCATCAAGTGGTTAACATCTTCCATTTGTTTTGGGTTTTCATTTTACTGAAGTGCTCAAACGTACTGTCATGTATATCCCATGTAGTGGAAACAGGACCCTGCCCTCAGGCTGCACTATTGTTTCTTGACTCCCTACACCTTGCCTCTGTATCCCCTTCCTTCCCCATTAGCAATTGATTTGAACCTGCCCTCAAGGAAGGTCAAGGAAGCTTAAGCCTATTCCCTACAGACAAGAAAGATTTCCATGCCTAGGAACAGGGTCCTGCTAGGTTTCCAAAGCACAGGGACAGACCCTTGGCAGGTGTACCATTCAGAACAGGTGTAATAAGTCATTGCTACGTGCTCCTTGAGGACCAAAGTCTGAACCATTATCAATGGGATGGAGAAGGGCTGAACTTGCAAGATATTTTAAGGGTGGTTTTTAATGGCTGAACATGAAGATGAGGGAAGATTTGAAGCAAACTCTCCAGTTGTAGCTTCAGAGACTGTGAAAGGTGATGCTTGAAGGGAGACTGTGGTCATGTCCACCCTTTGGGGGCCAGCATGAACTCTTGAATTTTCCTTCCTTCTTTCTTTCCTCACTCCCTTCCTTCCTTCAACTTTTCTTTTATCTGAAGAAACTTCTTGTCCTTTAAAATGAGTTGTTCTTTTTGTCCATAATTGTTTTTTTCATTGTTTTAACAAAAAATTTCTTTCATCATGTCTTTCCCTCTTCAATTATAAATCTAAGCATACCTGAACAAAACATACACTCCAAGTAAAACCAAAATTTTAAAGCGGATAGGAAATCCATTTTTTTTCCTTTATATCTTCATTTTTTGGCAATTCTATCATGGTCTGTACTTGAAATTCTCTTAACAGTCTTGGACTGTTGGTGCAATGAAATGTGCTGGGCTTGGGGACACTGTTACCTTGTGAGTAGTTGGTTACTCTCATATATACACAGATGTACAAGATTGTTTACTAAGGCCGGATCTGAACGATTGTGTTAAATCCCTTAATGTTCCCAGTGAGGGCAGCCATTATGTGACTCTGGTAATGGTATTGTACTCTTTTCATTTTCTGGAGCAAAAGGAATTTTCAGACCTAACATATACACAAAATCAGAATCTAGCCTTCTTCAGGCTGTATTTTTGGCCAAGAAACTGGAAAACTTCTAATAGTGTAGAAATTTATTTTTAAAAAGAAACAAAAATTAGTAATTAAGTGAGGGCAAATCAGTGTAGATGACACTGATGTTGTGTATACTCAGGGCAGCCAGATCAAATCATCGTTCATTGAACAACGTTTATTGTGTAGCTTCTCTGTGCCAGAAATTGTCCTAGATGTGCCAAGAATACAAAGGTGGATGAGACAGATGAGGTCCCATCTCCCACAGAATGTACCTCCTAAATATGGGAAACAGAAAATAAGAAATAATAAGGTAGTTTCTAATGTTTACAAGTGCTTGGAAGAAAATAAAAGTTGGCCCTTCCTTCCCATTTCAAGAGGCTGCCTGGTGAGAAACTGGCTCTTTTAGGGACCTAGAAATGAGGTAATGTGAACCTAAACTTATTGCCCAAATAGGTAAATTGACATAATCGGGGATTTGTTGGGTAGGGAGGATGGGATTTTTAAACTTTGAGTATAAATAGAATAGATAGAATTTAAACTCCTTCCTAGTATTGATATCAGACATAGTCCTCAAAGACACTGCTTAATATTAACAATTAGCTAGAAAAACCACAGTGGGCAGGAGTTCCTGGCATGGCAGGGGAAACAAATCCAACTAGGAACCATCAGGTTGCGCGTTTGATCCCTGGCCTTGCTCAGTGTGTTGGCGATGCGGTGTTGCCGTGAGCTGTGGTGTAGGTTGCAGGCGCGGCTCGGATCTGGCATGGCTGTGGCTGTGGCTATGGCTGGCGGCTACAGCTCCAATTCGACCCCTAGCCTGGGAACCTTCATATGCCACAGGTGCGGCACTAAAAAGCAAACAAACAAACAAATAACAAAAAAAAATTCAGTGGGTACTCTTTTAGCCAATTTCCACTTACATGACTCATAGGGAGAACAAGGGCTCTCTATTCCTTCTGTTAAGACTCGACTGGTGCTCGGAGCACACTGAAGAGTCTGCCCACATTGGCCCATCTCTGCCTCCAAGAGTTGAGTTTCACACTTTCTGAGAGTCAGAATTCTTTGTTCCCTAACATATTTATGCCAGTTTTACTTTTTATTAAAATTATGCAGTTTACTTTCATATGGCATTAACTAATGAAACCTGAGTCTGGGATGAGACAAAATGAGAGAGAGAGAGAGAGAGAATTACTACAATGGAATTTAAATGGAAACTTTTGGAAAGACAATAATGTCAAAAGAGTTAATAAGCAAAGATTGAGAAAAATAATAATATCTACAGTATTTTGCTCATGAGTGTCCTTATATTCTCACCTACTACAAAGAAAAAATGGAAGTGAAAAATTAGGTCCTATGGGTGTAGTTTGGGTAAAAAAAAATGTAGCTTTTGGAAACTTTCCATTGAACTCAGAGTGAAGGAAAGTGCTGGGAACTTCTACGGATTGTTGAGTAGATTTACATTTATTTAAGTTAAAATATAATGTTTACGGCATAAATATACCTTCCATTTAGTCCTCCCCGTCTCTGATTAGCCCATTAATTAGCAATTCTGATTCTATTGCACACGAAGATTTTTACTGCGCTGTAAGTTGTGTGTTCAGTGCAACAGGCGCTTGTAATCCCTCCATTGAAAGAGCTCCAGGGTATAGTCCTAACATTTATTAGATAACAAATTTATGTCTTCCACTAATTCCTTAACCTGAGCCAAATCTTTTTTTTTTTTTTTTACTTCATTTGCACAGCAGAAGCTTTCACTTTTTCAGCAGCATCTTTCCTTTGAGAATATCAAAGCTCTTTGAAGGGTCAAATTTCTCATTAAGCAACAATAAGAGGTGAATGGAGAAGCAGATAGGTGGACAGAGAGGATAATAACATGGGACTAACATAGTCCCATGTTAAGTAGCTAACAGATGTCTCCGTGCTGTCTCTCAGGAGAATTATGTTTCCACTAATCTCTTTGCCACACTGAGTTCTGTTCCCTATTCTTAGTAATTCCCAGTATTACAGAGAACTAAATGAGTGTGAAGAAAAGAGCACTTGTCTGTGGGCCAGGACACGTGGGCTCAGACCCTGGCTGTGCCACTAATTCATGGGACCTTGGACATTTTGATCAGTCTTTCTGTGCCTCAGATCCTGAAAGATGAGGATGACAGAACTCACACCAGCCCACTAGGTTGGGGAAAAAAAAATGTTTGTTAAGCAAATATGGACATTGTATCTGCAGACAGTGACACAATAATGGCCTACATGTTTCATTTCATTTACCTTACTTCCATTTCAAAACCTGGGCCCACTTTTTGTTACGATATTTTTGATCTTGTGTTGATTTATAGGTCCTGGTTTGAACTTTCATTCTTAAGAGGAGAAGGGAAAGTTCCTCTTCAAATGCTCTTATCCCAACCTTACCTAGTTGCCCATCTTCATCATTTTCTAGTGATGGTCCCAGACTCATACCATAATAAGAGTATATAAGGAAAGAGTAAGACTATAGTAGGATAATGTATTGTAGTCTGATCTACAAGACACCAGTAAGTAGTAGCTATTTCCTAAAGGTTTTGCGTGACTCATTATGTCTCTTCACTCATTCACAGAAATAATGCTGCTGATAATGGTCAAAAAAGAAAAAAGAAGTGAAATATGCTCCCTCCCCTTTTCTTCTTCCTTTTTTTTAAGGGCAGCACCTGTGGCATATGGAAGTTCCCAGGCTGGGGGTCAAATCGGAGCTGCAGCTGTAGGCCTATGCCATTGCCACAGCAACTCAGGATCCAAGCGACATCTGCAACCCATAACTCAGCTTTTGGCAACGCCGGATCCTTAACCCACTGGGAAGGCTAGAGATCAAACCCACATCCTCACAGACACTGTGTTAAGTTCTTAACCTGATGAGCCACAGTGAGAACTCCAGAAGTGAAATATGCTTAATTTCTAACAATAGGAAAGTATTCAAGTAAATGATGTTATTTCCATACATCGAATGTCATTGTTGTAGATGAATATTTATAAGATGTTGTATGTGAGTATTTTTTAATCTAAAATGACAGTCGTGATAATTTAATTGAAAAAGCAACCCCAAATGGACAATGTTCAACAGCATTCCATCATTATTTTTAAAACATATATTGGAGTAAAATATATTTGGAAGGACACACAGTAGCTACCTCTGGGTGATGGTATTACAGAAATAAAATTTCCTTCTTTATACTTACTGCATCTTCTAAATTTCTATAATGGACGTGTTGCTTTTGGCAAAAGAAAAACTGATTAAAATTAAAGTTCTATTGATGGAAAATCTGCTTGTGGTAATGAATATTTTTAAAAATAATTGCCAACTCTAAGGATCAAAAAAAAGTAAGTAGGAAGAATAAATTTCATTCCTTTTTAAAGGGATGGAGTCACTTAATGGTAAATGTTTGAAATAAACCAAGTGTCAGTTGCAAACCTGTTTCTTCTTAGATGAATTCTACCTTAAATTGTTTCTAAAATGGACTTACATCATAGTGAATAAGCATGATATTTTTAAATATCTAAATTAAACAATAATATACAGCAACTCAATTTAATTTTTTTTCTTCTTACCAAAACATCACTTTAAAACACATCACTTTATAAGATAGAAGGAAGATATGTTTATCTTTCTTATCATAAAAAAAAAATCATAGTTTACCAAGTGCCTTTGTGCTATGTGTCAGCTACTTGGAATGTTAAATTTATTGGTTAATTTATTTTATCGTAACTGCCTTAGGAGATAGGTATCATTGTATTCTTTTTATAGTTGCTGAAAATTAAAACCCAGAAAGTTATTTCTACCCAGCCATAAGTAACAGAACCACATACCTCAAAAAAAAAAAAAAAGATTACTTAAAAAATATTCATTGAATCCAGTCTGTGCTAGGCATCATGGGTTCTGTGTTGGGAATAACCAATGAATAAGGCACTGTAGTCCTTTCCCTCAAAAAAGCTAACATTCTAGTTGGATGACATGTAGCAAATAACTCTAAGTGTAATGAATCTTACAAAATGGGAAACACAGGATGTGAGGGGGGAGTTAGCCTGGTTTGCAGCAACTGTCCTGTGTACTAAACATTTAAACCAAGATATGAATATGAGTAGGAGTTAACTGGGGGAAGAATATTCTTGGTAGAGGGAATCGTACATGCTCATGCACAGAGACATTTTGCCACAATAATCTGGTATAACCAACCATCCACACTCTGGCTTAAAACTGTAAGCATTTATTTCCTTCACATGGTTCCATGGAGCAGCTGCAGCTCAAATGCAATCACACAAGCACATTTAAGACCTCACGTCATGCTCAGGAACATTTCATTGGTTAAAGCATGCTGTATGGCCATGTCCAAAATCCATACAATAGGGAAAATGTTTTACCCACAGTGGACAGTACTTTAAAGTCACATAACAAAGGATGTGGATGAATAATTTAATACAGGGAAAAATTGAGAACATTGATTCAAGCAACCACCCCTGGATTTTCCAAGCAGCCTGGTGCCAGTGTAGCTCAGGTATAGTGAGTGAGATGAGGAGAGATACTGCTAGCTGCTCTTATAACTTGTTGTCCCTGGGAACTTCTTATTCTAGAGATAATGTATATGTATGTGTATGTGTATATAGACTCACTCTAAGAATAAGCTCACTCCAAAAGATAATGACTTATCCAACATCTACCTACTTTATTTCTAAAGAGTTGACCAACTCTGAAACACCATGGTTATCCACAGGAGAAATAGACTGTTGATTGAATTAAATGTTCCTCTCTTATGCACCAAGGCTGGGTCTCTGTGTGACAGAAGCACTTTCAGAAGCTATGCCTCAAAGGTTATGAAAACAATGTTTGAGCCCCTGAGCAAACAGCATTAAATATGGTTGCTACTCATTCTCCTGGAATGGAGGTCAGCTATTTTATACACAGTGAATAAGACAAACTAGTCATAAAACGTGAGGAAATATCTAATTTGACTACTTTATCCCACGAAATACAATATTCTATTTGGTCACATCGTTTTGATAATGTTACAAGAATAGTTGTTTATTTTTACCCATAGCTGTACAGAAACATTCATCTGCTTTACAAGTGCTAATGCCTGAATGAACAGGTGCGCAGACATGACTTGGCCAAATATAAACTTGTACAGTTCATGTGTTTAACAAGCGTGGGCATTTTTTTTAAAGTAGATTCATTCAACACAGCCAACTGCTGCATTATTGGCTGTGATGGTATATTATGCCACAGAAAACTGTATTAGGCATATTATAATTCCTTTTTTCCTTTTGCGATAAGAAGAGATTAAATAGAAATCACTGACTCTATAATAATCCTGTTCAAGAGCCAAATTCTCCTCTTCATTTTCAAAAGCTCAATTTTACAGTCTTGAGGATTTAAAATAGAATCTACTAGTCTTTCTGACAATATTTATTCCCCATAAAAATAAGATTTTTGTTAGCTGGCTTGCAGTAAATTTCACCATAAATCATGTGTTGTTTCCAGGGAAATCAGTGGTCCTAATAAATATAGTGAATTTGGAGCAATTCCTTTCCCTTCATTTTGTTCACAGTTATGTAGGCCTTCTTATTGGTTACATTATTGTTTTTTTTTCTTTTTTTTTAGTACTGCACCCATGGCATATGGAAGTTCCCAGGCTAGGGGATGAATTGGAGCTGCAGCTGCCAGCCACAGCCACAGCCACAGAAATGCCAGATCCGAGCTAAGTCTGTGACCCACACTAAAACTCACGGCAACGCCGGATCCTTTAACTCACCGAGCGAGGGCAGGGATACAGCCTGCATCCTCATGGATATTAGTCAAGTTCTTAACCTGCTGGACCACAATGGGATCTCCACATTATTGTATTTTATTACTCAGTTTGCAAAACTGCATTTAAAAAGGACTATAGTTTTCTGGTTTGCTCTTCTGATATACTTTGATTCTTCTTATTTGAGCATCTTTTCATCTTTATGGGTGCTTTCTTACTCTTCACCTGGCATTCCTTCAAATGTCAGTGCAATGTGTACACACCAAGTAACAGCAACATTTAGAGAGGACCGTCTCTCACACATTCCTTAAGTGGAAATGCAAGTAATAAGAAGGAAAATATCCTAGTTGTCAGAAACAAATGTGGTCCTAATTGCTTCCTGACAATTAGGAGCTGTGGGAATTATTTGCTTGTGTGTCTGTCGAGATGTCATTACACATATTTAAGAGGCATTGATTTCCAGGAGACAATCATTGAGACTTGATCACATATTGCTGGGTAGACCAAACTTGGGTTTAATAAATGAGTTCTGTTCACAGCTCTGTCATTTCCCAACAGGCTATTTTTGCACAACTAAGAAACTGATTTGCTTAATTTTCCTCCTAAAAAAAATGGGAATAGCACTATTATTTTATAGCAGCTTTTAAATGTTAAATGAATCCAACCAAATAAAAATTGTGCATTGCAATATTAGAAACATCAATTTGATTAATATTTCTCTCCCAGTTTCCCTCTGCTCCACAGTGTTGACTTGTTCACCTAAACACTCAGACTGAGTGTTTGCCATTGCATAGGCCCCAAATTTTAATAGAATCACAGCCTCAATTAATATGGCTGTATGGTTCTTAAACTTTTAAGCATTTTAGAATCTTTAACAACAGTTGGTACAGCTTTCTTTAAAAATGATAGGATTGGAGTTCCCGTCGTGGCTCAGTGGTTAACGAATCCGACTAGGAACCATGAGGTTGAGGGTTCGATCCCTGTCCTTGCTCAGTGGGTTAAGGATCTGGCGTTGCCGTGAGCTGTGGTGTAGGTTGCAGACGCAGCTCGGATCCCGTGTTGCTGTGGCTGTGGCGAAGGCCAGCGGCTACAGCTCCTGTTGGACCCCTAGCCTGGGAACCTCCATATGCCGCGGGTGCGGCCCTAGAAAAGGCAAAAAGACAAAAAAAAAAAAAAGATAGGATTAAATCATCTTTTGCAGGATAATATAAGTTCAATAAAAATCTACTTCGTATGTTACTGAATTAAATCATATAGTTTTACATAGTCTGACTAGACATAAGTTAGCCTGCTATAATAAAAGAACTTGAGACAATATGAATTTTGTTGCTATCTAGTTATGTGATCCCCAAACCCAACTATACTGAGTCTTATCTGTGAAACTGGTCAGTATTTATTCTCCCTATCTTCTAGGGGTGTTTGTAAAATTCAAATAGTGTAATATACGTAGGCACTGTTTGAAAACTGTAAAGAGCCATGCCATGTGATTTTAAAAGAGAATTCAGACACGTATAGTTACTGTTTAATAACAGTTAACTGTTAATTGTTTTACATATTGGAGTTTCTGGATTTAATCAACACAATGAAATAAAGGACTTCAACAAGGGTGGTGACTTTCTGATCAGTTTTTTGAAGTTATTAGTCTTTATCAACTTTAGCAAAACCATCTAGAAAATACAATAGAAATTAAGATTCCATTTTCAAACTATAAAGTATGAAGGAGATAACCTAACAAAGACTTTTCTGAGAAAATTTTAAAATTCAGTTACACTCTTTAAAAGAAAAAAATGGAAAGATAGACCATATCTTTTACATATAAATATTCAGTTTCCCTTAAAATTACCTATAAATTCAATGTTAAAATTATGGTGAAGTTTTTTTGAGGACTTCTACATACTTATTCTAAATCTATGCAAAGGAATAAAGGTTCATGATACCTAAGTCAGTTTTGAAAAAGAAGAGAAAAGAGGAGGGATTCATTCTCCTAGATAAAACCAGTGTGGAACTGGTGCAGAAACAGTCAAATACACTTGAGAAAAAGAATGGAGTATCAGAGACAGACCCTAGTCTACGTGGGAGCCTATAGGAATATATGTAGCACCGTAAATCAATGGGGAAAGGATGAACTGCCTAAAACCCACTACTTGGTAGTGGGGAAAGAGCTCATTATATGAAGATCGATTGGTTCACTATCTCAAGCATATATAAAGGAGAAATCCAGTGTGAAAGGAAAATTATAAAGCTACTAGAAGAAAGTAGTGGAGGGGTTAAAGTAGATCCTCAAAATCCAAGTTGTAAGTGAAAATTTAGTCAAATCTTTGGATAACAGATTTATGGTTGTCAAGGGGGATGTCAAGGGGGAATGGAGGGGGTGGAATGGACTGGGAGTTTGGAGTTAATAAATGCAAACTATTGCATTTGGAATGGAAAAGCAATGAGATCCTGCTGTATATCACAGGGAACTATATCTAGTCACTTGTGACAGAACATGATGGAGGATAATGTGAGAAAAAGAATATATATATGTATGTGACTGGGTTGCTTTGCTGTACAGTACAAATTGACAGAACACTGTAAATCAACTATAATGGAAAAAATAAAAATCTTAAAAAAAAGAAAATTTAGTCAAAACCACTTTAAAAATTAAGAATTTCAGTTAGAAGACAGACACAATAAGCAAAATTAACCAAAAGGGGACAGAATGAGAAAGGATTCATAATATCTAAAATTTATGAGATTAATATCTAGATGATAGTCAAGAAGCCTGTTGCCCCACTTTTAAAATGGAGATAACAGTAATAGAAAGTGAAGTGCTCAGTGCAGAGCTTGGCACATAGTTTATGCTCACTATTTGCTATTACTAGTTTATCTGTTCTTAACTTTTCTGACAAAACACATTTTGTGGTGAGCCTGAATTTCAACTGCCTGCATGGTCTTATGTTACTAGTTTATGGAATTACATAGAAATGTATGTACAAATATCTAGTCAGTCTCATTGTCTACAACCCTGTTTAATACCTATCCCTGGATAAGCCAATGGTTAAGAGAAATGTGAGGAGAATATTAGTTGCAGCTCCCATGACACTGAGGCAAGCAAAATGCTATGTGCACTGCCATAACTGTGGAGCTGGCAGCCAAGGACACCTGCCAAGTGATGGAGCAAGAAGTATGTGCTTCATGGTTTGAGATGTGGATCTGGTAACTGTCATACTCCATCCTGCATAAGACTGAGGCCTGAGAGTATTGTGTCCAGAGGATGGAGAGATTTGGTAAAGCAGCTCCCCACTCCTTAGCTCTTTGTCCAGATGTCTTATATACTATGGCTGGTGGGAGGGCCACATGGGCCAACCCTGTCCTGCTGGGTTTCCTGGGGACTTCTATACCCAGGGGTCAGGCTGGCCACAGAGAGATGACTTTGCTCATGGCCAGCCAGACCTGCTCTCTGAAAGCAGGGTTTTGTATTTTTTCTACTTTATGACCTCAGCTTCGGGGAAGGCTTTGGCTTCCCAGATGTGGCTCAAAAACATGGGTGATGACACACACGGAAGAAGGCAGTGACTGGTACTTTGGAGCAGTGACATGAGCTGAGTCTTCTCCTTGGATTTGGGGAAGAGCAAAGCTGTTCTTCCAATTGGGAAGGAAGAGAAACTAATGATAACTCCATGCTGGGCACTGTTCCACAGCTGTCTCCTTCAATTCCTTACAAACCTATAGAATGAACATTCTTATCCCCGTTTTACAGATGTGAAAACAGAAGCTCAGGGAAGGAATATTGCTTACAGGCAACCTGCTGGGATTTGAACACTAGGTCTCTTTGACTCTGAGACCCGCAGTGATTGTTTTTTTGTTTTCTTTTTCACTGCACTACTCTATATATCTGTGGACTGGGACTACAGTGGGTGGGACTGGGATGTGTCTATGACTTGGTGGACCCATGTAAGAAAGTATGACCTGTCCCTTCTGTGTGTGATCTTGGCAGGCAGTTCAGTTAGGTTATAGAAAGCTGATTCACTTCCCAGTGCTGCATTTGCACATGTGCTCCTGTGGTCATCTGGTTGTAGATGTGGCTTTGAGTTCTCAGCAGAAACTGTGTTCCAATGAAATAATGACGTCCTTGAAGTGTAGTGCTTTACTTATCATTCAGAGAAGCTCACAATTCCAGAAGATATACTATACCTCATGGATATCTTCCCTGCCCAGGAAGGAAACCAGGTATGTACTCAAGACAGAAAGTTCTTGCTCCCAGATGGAATTTTATGTCTCTGTGCTTTGGGGATCTGAGAGGTGCTTTGAAGAACTGGTTTCATTTGATGTTAACTGAGATGTGTCTTCTCCACACTAGACTTTCTTTCTTTCTTTCTTTCTTTCTTTCTTTTTTGCCTTTTAGGGCTGCACCCTTGGCATATGAAGGTTCCCAGGCTAGGGGTCGAATTGGAGCTACAGCTGCTGGCCACAGCCACAGCTACAGCAATGCCAGATCCGAGTCGCATCTGCAAATTACACCACAGCTCACGGCAACGCTGGATCCTTAACCCACTGAGCAAGGCCAGGGATCAAACCCGTAACGTTATGATTCCTAGTCGGATTCGTTAACTGCTGTACAATGACAGAACTCCTGCAACTGACTTTTCTTTGTGCTTGAGAGCTCACATGTTTTTTTGTATCATGCTGTTTGGAGGTCAGCAGGATTGCCAGAGCCACATGTCCTTGCCCCTGTCTCTAAGGCCCAAGGCAATGACTAATAATGACAGTAATCCTGATAGGGATCATCACAAACCATTCACTGTGTATTGCTACATGCTGGCCAATGTAGCAAGTTCACTCTAAAGTACAGACATACCTCAGAGATATCTCAGATTTTGTTCCGGACCACTGCAATAAATATTACAGAAAGGTGAGTCACATGAATTTTGAGGTTTCCCAGTGCATCGAAAAATTATGTTTATACTATACTGTTGTCTATTGAGTATGCAATAACATTATTTCTAGGAAAAGGACATACTTTAACTAAAAAAATCCATTACTGCTAAAAATGCTAATCTTCATCTGAGCCTTCAGCAAGTCATGGTAGTATCATCCAGGATCACTGATCACAGATCACTGTAACAAATATAATAACAAAACATTTGAAATACTGTGATAATTAGCAAGATGTGACACAAAGTTGTGAAGTGAGCAAATGCTGTTGGAAAAAATGGCACTCATTGACTGGCTTGACGCAGAGTTGCCACAAACCTTCAATGTGTGAAAAATGCAGTATCTTCAAAACACAATAATGTGAAGTTCAATAAAATGAGGCACACCTGTAAGTATTATTTAGGATTGTCTTGACCACAAGTAGCAGAAATCCAGCTTCTATGGTTAACCAAAAAAGGGATTTATTTTTCTCATAGGATAAGAAGTCACTTCAGGGAGAATGTGGGGGCTCCATGATGCCATCAAGAACCCAGGCTTGGGGGTTCCTGTTGTGGCACAGCAGAAATGAATCTGACTAGTATCCATGAGGATGAGGGTTTGATCTCTGGCCTCACTCAGTGGGTCTGGGATCCAGCATTACTGTGAGCTGTGGTGTAGGTCACAGACATGGCTCAGATCCCGCATTGCTATGACTGTGGTGTAGGCCGGAAGCTGTAGCTCTGATTCAACCCCTAGCCTGGAAACTTCCATATGCTGCAGGTGCGGCCCTAAAAAGAAAAAAAAGAAAAAGGAACTCAGGCTCCTTCTTTGGGGGCTTTCTGCTCATATTTGCAACATGGCTGTACACTACTTCATGCATTATGACTGATTTTTAGATGAAAAGAAGAAGGGTAAAGGCTAAGTGGGAAAAGCCAAAACAGTGTATGTAAGCTGAATATGCCCCCTCTAACAAGCTTTCTCAGAAACCCCAGCTGGCACCTTCAGTTGCACCTCACTGTCCAGAACTGTGTTGCACCCCCACACCTAGCTGCAAGAGTCTGGCAACCCAAGTGTGTATAAATGAGCACCTTGATTAGGAAGGAAGAAAGGATAAATGGGTATTGGCTAAGTAACCAACAGTGCCTGGATTATATATAGTCAACATTTGTTCAAAATTTATAGACAAGAAAAGTGAAATTAGAGAAGTAACTCCATCACTCCAAGCTAAGGAATGACAGACAGAGCTCAGACCCAGATCCAGGTATGTCTGACTCTGGAGCCGTATTCCAAAAAGCTCTGCTAGAATTTGTTCCTGATGCTTGGGTTGGAGAACAAAGGACTTCAGAGAGTTCTGTGAAACAGAAAGGAGGATTGATTCTTTAGCTTCTTGAAAACACATGAAAGTTAAGAAAAGGCAGATTGTGGTGCATGCCGAGGAAGTAATTTCCAGCAATTAGTAATTAACTGTCATGTAGGCTGGTGGCAAACTCATTTGTATAGAGATTAGGTTACCCCTCAGAGGAGATCCCTGAATTGACTAGGAGTTTCAGTCTATTGTGAGTTTAAGATCCTGGGTCTAGTAAACAAAAATAGCTGAAATAGAACAGTCATGATCAGAGGAAGACTTTTGTATTAAACATTGAAATCTCTTGATTTGTCAAAGTTGGAGTGATTATACAATTAATTTATCATCCATCCTGGGGCATTTTTTTAGAGTGTGGGGGGGATTTATTGGTACATACACTGCAACAAAAGGCATATACCAGGATCATCACAGACCATCTGGAAACTGCGGGTATCCTAGGCATAGGCTTCTGATGAATAAAGGAATGGAGAGGCCTGGACTTCATGGGGAACACAGCGGGAGGAATGGTCAGAAAGGATAGACACCCCCAACCCAGATCCCACTTCCATAGGCTGGATCTTCCAAGAGGTGCTTCTTTGTCTATGATGGAGTTTTTGATAGATGTTGAAATCTGATGGCAGGGACAATGTGTGACATTAAAACATGCAACTGACACAGACCCTTGTGCCTGAGTCCCTCTGACTCATTTTTAAGAGACACTGAGCTTGGATCATGCTGTTTTCCTTCCTGAGTCATGAACCTGAAACATTTTAAACTGGGAAGGAAATTAGATTTCACATATCCCTAAATCCTTCTCAGCCTTTAAAAACTGCCTTCCTGGTTAGCTCAGTGACCTTGGGTAAGTCAGGACCTCTCTCTATGCTTTGATTTTTCCTTTAGTGGAAATAGAATGGAAATAATTGTTGCCCAAGAGAAAAAAATGATTCAAGATTTTCCAATGAAATGTGCCACATGGAGCCAAGTGATATTATTATTTTTATGACAGTTATTAGCAGAGTTGCTTCTTGTCCCATCCCCTCTCATTAGGCCGCTGAGCTTGGAATAAACACAGGTTCATCCAGTGACTGGTATTTAATGATGTTGGCACTAGAGATGAAGGGAAGGAATTTCTCTCTGGTTTATGTTTCACTATTAACCTCCTCATGCCTAGAACTCAGTGTCTGTTAGTGTGGAAACTGGAGACCAGCGGAAGTCTCAGCTAGTGGTTTCATAGCAAAGGCAGTCTATTCAGGAAACTTTTTGATGGTGGTGCTATTAAAATACTGTCTTCAGAGTTCCCCTCGTGGTGCAGCGGAAATGAATCTGACTAGGAACTATGAGGTTGCAAGTTCGATCCCTGGCCTTGCTTAGTGGGTTAAGGATCTGGCGTTGCAGTGAGTTGTGGTGTAGGTTGCAGATGCATCTCAGATCTGGTGTTGCTGTGGCTCTGGCATAGGCTGGCAGCGACAGCTCTGATTAAACTCCTAGTCTGGGAACCTCTATATGTCATGGGTGTGGCCCTCAAAAAGACAAAAGATAAAATAAAACAAAATAAAATAAAATAAAAAATTGTCTTCAACCCTTTCTTAATTCCTTTATCCAGCAGACATTGTCTCTGTGTGCCAGGTTCTCTTGCTCAAGCATACAACAGGATCTATAATAACAAACGCTAAGCTCTCTAATGTCTATTGAATCAAGGAATTTGTCCGAGATGTAGAGTTTAGAGAACTGGCCTTTTGCTGCAGTTTTACATCTCTGTACAATTATCCTGGTAATAAAAATCATCCTGATGCCTGAGAAACATTTCTAAAAGCAAAACTGTTACCCATTTCTTAAAGTGGCAAGACCAAATTTATTTCTTCTTTTTATTGAGATATGGTTGATTTACAATATTGTATTAGTTGCAGGTGTGCGACATAGTGACTCAAAATTTGTATAAATTATACTCCATTTATAGTTATTATAAAATATTGGCTGTATTCACTGTGCTGTGTAATACATCCTTGTGGCTTATGTATTTTATACACAGTTGTTTGTATTTCTAAATCACCTCCCCCTTCCCCCCATCTTGCCCCTTTCTCTCCCCTTTGGTACCAATTTCATAATATGTCAAAAAAGAATTTTCAGGATTTGGTCCCTGCTCCCCTTTCTTTCTCATCTCTCACTGATCCTCTTTTTGGTCCAGTAGTTGGGACTATCCTGCAGGCCCTTGAATATTTAGTGAATATATTCGGTTTTTTGGGTGTTGTAGTCTCTGTTGCAACTACTCAGTACTGCTGTTTTAGTATGAAAGCAGTCACAGACAAAATGTAAATGAATGGGCATGGCTGTGTCCCAATAAAACTTTATTTACAAAAACTGGTTGTAGGAAAGATTTGGTCCATGGGCTCTAGTTTGATAATCTCTGCTGTAGCTCTTAGTTCATGCTATGCTCTTTTACTTCCTACATTAAGACCTCTTCTTCCCCCATTTATCTGGCTATTACCTATTTAGTTGTCACCTCAAGTCTGAGGCCTTTCTCTACTACTCTGGGTAGTACCGGGAACTCACACCACTGTATTCTGTACATACGACCTACTTACCTGTGTTTTCTCTCCTAACTTGATTATATAAGCTTTATTCCTTGATTCATGCATTCAATGATTCATTCATTTAACAATATTTAATGAGTGCCCACTATGGGGCTGAGTTGATGACTTTTTAGTCTTTGTAGAGCACCTAAGTGACAGCCTATCACATAAAACGTGACTGATACATGTTTGTTGAATAAAAGGAGATGGAAAATAAAGAAATCCATTGCCAAAGAGATATTTAAGTCTTTGATATAAGTGTCTAAAAGTGGAGAATTGTCTTGATTTTGAAACCTCTCCGTTGAAGGATTAGGCCAGTTGATTGCATTTGGAGCCTTCCTTTCAAGGTGTCTTCAGCCTGGTGTGGAATAGTTTGGTGGCTCCCACCTGTTGTCCATCCTCATCTCCTTTCCCAAGTTCCTGGGGTCTTGCTTCTGGTGACCGTGATCTTGGCAGGATCAAGAGTAGTAGCACCAACTCCCAAACTCCTTCACAGGCAGGATTCATGTAAGTTTGAAGTTTACCATCAAAATGTCAACAGTGCAGTGGTTTTTCATTCTCACTTTAAATGGAAGATCTGTTTCTTTCATTGCTTCCTGAGTAAGCAGGGCTATCTGGACTAAGAAACTTAAGCAGCTCACAGCATGGGGATATTGAAATTGTTTCCTTGCAGAGTCTAAATCTAATTTTTTTTCATCCACAGCCTTTGGCTCTTTGAGAGTCACCCTGAGGTAACATTTATGAACATAAATGAAGCTTCTTGGTTACTTATATTACAGTAATTATATTTCATGGATTGATGGACCCCCCTGCCAAAATATTTGAAATAGAACATAAGCCGTTTTCTTAAGTTTACAACCCAATCTAAGTAAGCAGAACATTAATTTAATTGGTTGTCACTAACAGAACCAAAATGACTTCACTCAGTTCAGCCTGGTCAGATGTAGATTTTCAGTGGTTACCAGAAGGTTATGGGTTTGTGGTCAAAAGCAGAGAAAAGAGAATAGTTACAGCTGGTGACAAAACAAACACAAAACCTCCACATGTTTCTCATGTTACAAGAGCAAATAGGAAAGAAGCTCCAACTGAGGATTTTAGAACAGAGTGTGTGTTGGGTAAACACTAGAGAAACTGGAGAGACTGTTCTCTGCCTCTTCACCTTTTTCTTTTTTTCTTTTTTTTTTAAATACAGGAAGTCAGCAAGGGAAGTGGCAGGTGAGCAGAGTACAAGATTGTCATTTACAAACTCAGTCCCACAGGTAATAGAAAATTAAATAAATCAAAGTTCCATTGTGACCGGCCCCTTTCTATGGATGCACTTGTAGTCTGCCTGACCTGACATTTTCTTTCTCTTTTTTTTCAGGGCCACTTGTGTGGCATATGGAAGGTCCCAGGCTAGGGATATGCCACAGCCACAGCCTTGCAGGATCTGAGCTACATCTGTGACCTATACCACAGCTTATGGCAATGCCAATGCCGGATCCTTGACCCATTGAGTGAGGCCAGGGATCGAACCTGTATCCTCATAGATACTAGTTGGGTTCATTACCACTGAGCCACAATGGGAACTCCTGCCTGACCTGACATTTTAAGACTGGTTACTTTTGTGAGAGAACACTAGTGATAAGAAATGATGTGACTGGAGACTAAGAGGAAAGAGGGAAGGGGCAGGGCCATAAACTGGCCTCTGGTTAAAAAGAAAAATAAAATAAAACAGTGTTGCTAAATGACCAGGGCCACAAGGGTAGTAAACTCAGCAAGGTCACAGTGGACAACGTGTGATATTTGTAAACTGACCCATTGCAACACTCACACGATGTGGTGGCAAGACACTTCTGGCAAGTTCCTCCTTTAGAGAGTTTTGTCAAAGTATATTTTGAATGGATTCATAATAATGTCTGTGTGTATATGTGTGTGTTTAAGTGGTCAAGGCATTGGCAAATAAGTTTTATAAATAAATGTGATGCTTA
Organism: Catagonus wagneri; assembly: GCA_004024745.2. NCBI lineage: Eukaryota > Metazoa > Chordata > Mammalia > Artiodactyla > Tayassuidae > Catagonus > Catagonus wagneri. The sequence continues at coordinate 5,057,024 of PVHT021183619.1, read as the reverse complement.
CCTAAGGTATTAAAGTTTAAAATAAAATACAGTCTTTATTTTTGATTCTGGCAAGAACAAATACTTCACTTTTGGCAAATCTCATCAAAACTTGAGTGTCACCACTTGATTCATATATCTTTTGACTGTGCGATTCCATGTTAAGGCATTGATTCATTGTTCTATTCAGACATGTGCAAAAATATGTTTGCAGGAGCAAGCAATTGGAAACCATTTGTCTATCAGTAGAGGCCTGGGTAAATTTTAGGACATCGTGCAATGGAATATAGTGCAAATGTTAAAATGAAAGAGGTAAATCTAACTATATGGATTTGCAGTAAACCCCGCAATATCTTGTTAAGTTTCACTAAGGAACAGAGGAGTAGGTGTAAGAAAGGGACGGACACATATGCTTGTATATACATAGACTATTTCTGGAAGGATAGCCAAGAAAAATAATAGCGGATGCCTCTCTGGGCAAGACAGTGAGACTGGGTTCTAGAGATTGGTAGAAATTTACTTTCCACTCCCAAGGTTTTGTACTGTTTGAAACTTTTTTTGGCCAGGTTCTTAAATCATTTTTTAAAAAGAATTCTGAAGTAAATGTCATTCTTCCCAATGAATTAGGGTTTAGCAGGTAATGGTCTCAGTGCCCAATGAAGTAGGCTGAAATATATGGTTTGATTAATGACTAAATGGTTTAAAACCCTACAGAAGAAGGCACGTTTCAGTTAAGTGTATATTTGGGAAGAGTATTTCAGTAACTAATGAATAATTATAACAAATCGATATGGGGCTGATATTTTTAATGCAGAAAATTTGGAATCCTGAAGAACTATATAGAAAGTCCAGCACGTTTCCCCAGGAAGTCATGGCAAAGGCCCTTTCATGATGAAAGATTACCCTGACTTATAGCCTACAAAATTATTAATTACAGTCTTTTAACTTCTCATACATTCTAATTTCATAGCTCTTAAAGAACCATCATTGCCATTTCTCTCTTTGCCTATGGATGACTGAAGACTGATTGAGAGGATAAACATGCATCAATTTATTTCCATTAAATAATACCCTGCTGGCTCCCAGGAGCTGATAAATTCGATGGCTTTAGAAAGCAGTCACATGACAGCAACCTAGCAACCTCTCTCTAAAGCTGGGCTCACGGGAAGGTGGAAAAATGATAAGGACAGAAGAGTGGCAGCTAATACACATTCTTTTCTGAGACCTGGTGCTAAATCAACACACCATGTTTGGGGAGAAGATATATGATAGTAGACCTTTCATTTAACCTTTAGTAGCCTGTGTTGATATTGTAATCTCAATAATAGCCTGTGTTATCTCTTGAAATATTAGGTTTACTGTTAATAAGCACATTTGTCTATACCTTCTCTCTGCTCAAAATATAAACTCTTTAAGTGCTAGACTGGTGTCTTCACTCATTCATTTGTTCATTTGTGGAACAAATATTTAACGTATACTTATCACATGTGTATGCTTTGCTAAGCCCTGGGGGGTGGGGTGCAAAGATGAATTAAGATATACTCCTCACTTTCAAGTCACTCACAGTCTTCTAGTGTCTTCACAGTCTGATAGCTTCATTCAGACTTTATCTCCCAAGATTATTTACACAAAAGGTATTTAATAAATGTTTATTAATTGAGAAATTGTTCAATCTGTGAACCCAGAACCGTGCCATGATTCTGTGGGTGCACATTAAATTTTAACTGATGAGATTTCAGTAAATCACCAATTTCTTGACACTTCTTCAGTAATAGCATTTAGAAACATAATTCCTTCCTTAGGTCAGACATTTCTAGACCTGAGAACGGATACTTTTAGGGCTGCCATTGAGGACAACAATTATTATGACTCAACAATAGCCAAGGCTATAAACTCCTGAGGAAGTGGGCTCATTTTCACATGGACAAACAGCTACACTAACAAAGAGCACAGGAAGAGGGAAGGCAATCAGGGAAGCTAACATTTCCTGAGTGCCTACTCAAGGCCTGGAACTCCACATGCCTCACTTCATTCAGTGAATAACCACCCTGGGAACACAGTGATGTTGATGTGGAGAAAAGGAAATGAGCGTTTTCCGTATCGGCCTGGTCATTAGTAGGTCTCATACATTTGTATGTATGTATGCATGTACTTATATCTTAAAATTAAACATTTACCAAGCACTCTTCTAGGTGCTAGATGCCTAAAGAGGTATAAGCCATAGCCTGTGCCCTCAGTGAAGTGAATGATACAAAGAAACATAGCCAAATTTAAATAACCACATGAAAATTATATAGTAGTAACCAAGAGGATTTAGAACTGGCTTGAGCATATGAACATTTCATCCAAAATTTCCTAAAATGGCATGTACACATCACTGGTGGCATGCAAGGTGATTTGGGTATTATACAAATTCTTTTAAATTTCACTTGCTATTTATTTAAACATGGATTAGAAAAATCTGTAATTACCATTCGAACCTTTGAGTATGGAGATATTCCCTCTTATTGTGAGGCTACATTTGAAAGCGAGTTCATTTAAAGATTATCTGAATGAACATATCATGTAAGTAGCCAGGTATAGGGATGTGATTCAGGCATATGGTAAAGATTCCACAAGTTTATTTGAATAACCTGAGTTTGGAAAATGCAATCAAGTCCAGTTTCTGGGCTGCAAGAGGTTAAGTGAGTTCTCCAAGGTCAGAAAGCCAGTAGAAAACCTAGACCAGAATCTGGTTACCTGACTGGTCCTTTGCCCCCACATCCCCATTCAGTCACTACTTCCTATTTTGCACATGACAAAACTACAACCCTGAATTACACGTTCTCCCTTGGTACAACAACTCACATGAGAATCCGCAGCGCAGAGGGGATAGAGTTGGCCTTATGAAAAATCAAAGTTAATACATTTGCAGAGTACCTACTATGAGTGCCAGTATTATAAAAATATCATACTAATTCATAGTCACCACCAAACTACCCTGTGAGATATACTTAGCTATTTCTACCATCCCTCTTTTCATAGGAGGAAATTAAGGAACAAAGATCAAATGCCTTTCCTAAGATTATAACTTGCAAAACTGGGATTTAAACCCAGATAGTTCAGCTCCAGAATTTATTATTTTAACAACCACACACACACACACAGCTCACCAATAGTAAGTGAAGAGGTAGAAGAAGCAACCTCTCTCCCTCATGAAATGGGACAGGGTCTGCTCAGACAATATATTGCACCCTGTTTGCAATTCCCCAGTTAGTCCCTTGTTCATCTCATGGAAGACATTATTTCTTCAAACCATCACTTTTTAATGGGCAGAAATTCCTGAGAGGAACCAGTGGTTACCAAAACAACCCTAGTATAAGAATAATTGGTTAGATCACTACAAGAAGTATAAAGAAATAGCTCCACCCCAAAAGGAAGGAGAGGGAGCCACAGGAAGTGAATGGAGGGAGGGATAGTCTAGGGACACAGGTGGGGTTTAGAGTGACCCAGGAGAGGAGGCTCCTGCATGACTGGCCCATGCACTGCAGGGGGCCACCAGGTGCTGTGAAAGCCCTGCCTGGTGCCCAGCACTTGGCACAGCACCTAGCACAGAACAGATGCTCAAAGCTTTGTGGAGTGAGTGGAAGCCTGGATGGAAACAAAAGCGAAGCCAGGAGGGTAGGCACAAATACAGGGATTGGAGGTGAGAAGGCATCAAACCCACACGGCCTACTTTATACTCTGATCCAGGTAAGCCCATGGAGCGCCCCCACCTATCTCCCATCATCAGACAAAGGAGCTGTGTGCTAAACATTTACTATTTACCAGCAGTGCTCCTGATGTGTGTAGAATGCCTTGGTTTGGAGAAATCTGTTTCATTTCTGTCAGTTATAGAAGCAGCCCCATTCAATCTTCTGTCCTAGACTTCCTTAGATGAAAAGTCCTCATTCCCCCTCATGACAGGGTGCTTCCGGGTAAGCCAAGGCCATCTGGGGACCAGAGCCAGCCTCCTCTGGTCTGCTGCCAGAGAGGGATCAACCCCCGACAGTTTTCTCCGCCTCACCAGCAGGTGCCAACAGCTAAGCCATTCCACACACCTTTGGGGCAAAGAACTCGGAGCCAAGTTCAGAGCCTGAAAATTCTTCCAAAGGCTGTGGGGAGAAATCTGAGGGTGCATCCATGCATTGCGTAAGCTGTGGGTGCTCCATGCCCTACTGGTGCTCAGAGCGCTGGGCCTCTTGAAATTGCACAACTCTTACGCAGGAGCACTTGTTAAGTGTTGCAACATGACTCCACATCATTATCAAAAATGTGAAACATCCACCCAGCACACACTTAGAAAACACTAAAGCTCTTCTCCACCAGGTGGTTAAGGCTGCTTGATCCAGCTGACAGGCGTGGAGCAGCTTGGGTGGGGTTGGGGGTAGGGGGCAGGCTTACTGTAGCTCTTGGCCCAGGAAGCTGAACACTCAGTACCTTGTACCACACTAGCCTTGAGCAGGGCAGGCTTCTGATAAAATGTACTTTTTTGTGTGTTTGTTTTTGCTGGCAGTCTCATTTTGGGTTATAAATGGCTCTTTATTTCATCCCATAGATCCATTCTTGCTTCTGTTGTGTTCTCTTCTTGCTTTTGGAATAACTGAAAGGTTGGTAAGATTATCATTGATGAACCCTGACTATTCTGAACTTGAGCAGAGGCTGAATTTCCACATTGCTCATGCAGTCTACAGTTGCTCCCATGTGGAAGAGACTGGCTAGAAAGGCCCCCCAAAAGCAGGGAATATCATTCTATTTACACTACTGCACTTGGTGCCATTCAATGCCAGGAAGTGGCATGGACTTTCACTCGCTCCAGTCCTGCAACCTTTTCAGAGGACTATTGGGCAATCGTCAGAGGTTACAGAGTTGGAACAACATTCCCCCCATAGGTCATTCTCCCTGCAGGACAGCTTGGAGGCAAATTTTATTAAGTATCAAGTAGCTGACCCAAAGCAGTATAAATAGCGAGAGAGCATATGACAAACCTAGAACTGAATGTGGTAAAACCCCAGGCTGAATACGTGTAATGTGTTTACTGTCATCAGTACCTTCATGGAGATGTTTGCCCAGCAACCATCCAGGAAAGGTGTTAAACCATAGAAATGGAGTTATTAAGGTTCAATCTTAGAAAAATAATTTTATCCCTACTCTTGAAAGCTTGATAACCACAGTTATCATGAGGAAGGGACCTGCAGATAGGCTGGATGTTGTTTTTTATAAGTAAAGACTGACTCTTATTAAAACATTGTAAGTTCATCCAGGTAAGAGTCAGAGAAAAGAGATGGTCACATGATTTAATAGAGGGTAGGAAATGTAGGCAGTCACCATCAGGCAAAAGGGACTCCCAGTGAGAATTTTTCAAGGGAACCATGGAGAGAATTTTAATTCTCTTTTTTTCCTCCATCATTCCCTATCTTTATTTTAGGAAGCAACACAGTATATATACATATATAAATATATACATATATATATATATTTTTTTTTTGGTCTTTTTGCCTTATCTAGGGCCACACCCGTGGCATATGGAAGTTCCCAAGATAGGGGTCTAACAGGAGCTGTAGCTGCCAGCCTTCGCCACAGCCACAGCAACGCGGGATTCAAGCCGCGTCTGCAACCTACACCACAGCTCACAGCAACGCTGGATCCTTAACCCACTGAGTAAGGCCAGGGATCGAACCCGCAACCTCGTGGTTCCTAGTCGGATTCGTTAACCACTGAGCCACGACGGGAACGCCGGAAGCAACACAGTATAAACCATACTTTAATGAAACTGATCAGACCACAGATGATTAAGTTATGAGAGGCCACTGAACTTTCCAAAGCTAATTTCCTAAACAACCTGCTTTGTCAGTCCCATATGCACTGGCTGGAGCTGTTGACATTCCAGAAGATAATCTTGTGTTCTTACAATGATGGAAGGAAGCTCTGGGCAGGCATGGTGTAAGACTGATGTGCAACGAAATTTGTTGAATGTATCCACTCAGAGAGGACACATTTCCAAGGCCTCCTTGGTCTTGCCTGAAACTGCAGTATCCCTTGTAAGGAAAGACTGCTGCTTCATCAGGATCGAAATTTCAAAACTGTTTTGAAGGGTGGCAGCACTGTTAAGGTCTAATCCCTTTGAAGACAACATGAACTCCTGAATATATCAATTCTTGTATGTTTATTAAAAATCAGTAGCTTTACTCTGTATCTAGAGTTGAGGCAAAAAAAAAAAAAGTCGTAGGTATTCAGAGGCCGGAGTGACCACGAAGCGCCGAAGCAGTCAAGAAGTGCTGCACAGAAACTGTGGGGTATGGATGAGGCCCTGGCCTTTTCCCAGGCTAACTCTCACTCCCTCAAAGATCATTGGCTCTTTAATCAATATTCACTCTCCATTTCTTCCTTAGTGAAACAGTACAGGTACAGCGATGTACCTGGCTAAAGATTACATTTCCCAGCCTCCCTTACAGTACGGGTGGCTAATGAGGCCTAAAGAGTTGTTGCTAGGAGGGCGGCATTGTCAAATAAAATATGAGTTTCCTGGTTAAATTTGAATTTCAGGTAAACAATGAGTAATTTTTAATGTGAGTATGTCCCATATAATTGGTATTTTCAGTTACCAAATTGGCAACTCTATGGGTGAGGCTTCTGGGAAACAAGCTAGGACCCTCCTTTTGTGCCTTTTCTTCTTTCTCTTCTTTCCTGGGGCATGGCTGGGATAGCTGGGACTTCAGCAACCATCTTGGATCATGAGGTTAAAGATGTCATAAGAGAAACATGAAACAGTTGAGTCCCTAATTTTCGTACATCTTCCAACTTAATGTATGAGAATAAACCATTGACTTGCTTTAGCCACTAACAATACCTCTATTATCTGTACCAAATTGCTTTTCCTAACTGATATGGTCATAATAACAAGTTCATTGTTAATTTGGGGGTTAAGTCTATTTACCCTGTGTAATCTTCACCTCTGCCTCTTATGTAACATAAACCACTCAACTTTCACTTACTCTATTTTTTAAGGACCCCAAGAGGGATAGATGGTGCTCCTTATGCCCTTTGAAACAACAGTCCTCAGCATGAATTTCTACATAGCATTATTTCCTATATTGCAAATAACATTTAAGTATTTGAGTACTTGCTTTAGGTGATTAATAATAATATTTCTAAAGAAGAACAATTCTTATCTCTGCACAAAGATTTGGTCCAAAAGCTCAAGTCCCATAAAATATTACTTTGAAACTCTGGAACCATTATTTTATAACAATAAACTCATACTTGAGTTTTGACCTTTTACTTTGAGAAAGTGTTCCTTTACATAGTTTGTCTTCTCTAGCCCTTAGGTTGATAGCCTTCCTCATATCCAGTACAGATTAGCTAAGGATACTCATGTACACAGGTAAAGCTGATTTGCAAAGCTCTGTCAATAATTCAAGAATGAGGTAAAATCTAACTCCTCCAGCCTTGTTAGCAGGTCGACTTATTTGAATGTTCACTGTGAGGCAAGTGGGGAAACGCAAAGGGTTGTAGAATTGGCCTCTTTATGTATAAGCCCCAGCTAAATAGCTTACCTAGGCTGGGTATGCAGAGGAAAAGAAGTTCCTGGGCTGTGAACTGTGTGAATACCTGCCCTACCCTTTGCGGTGGAATCTTTCGAAGGTTAAATAATAGTAAATAATCAACTAAGATTTCTCAGACTGGCTGCGTTTACCTCTCTCTGAAAAAACATTTTCCCCATGAAGACAAAGTAACTTTGGAATGAGAGTAATATTTCCTTTTAGGCCTCCCTCCTTCAGACCTTCAGATCTTCAAGATCCGGCCTGGCCTGGCTGGCAGAGGCTGCCTGAGGCAGACAGGGAGTCTTGTGGTGTGGGTGAAGGGAGGTGAGTTAGAATTTAACAGAAAGGAGGGAAAGAAAACTCCCATTTCATGTTGTGAGTTTCTGCACAGGTTTTTCAGGGGTGAGCAGAGTCTGGCCCCTTGTCCATCACTGGGGGTAAATAATCAACTCCTAAAATCGGAATTATATTGCAAAAGAACAAGTAATACACAAATGGAGTGAGATTGACTGGAAGATCTGGCCTTGGTATCTGGTGACAAGTCACAATGTCATGATTGTTAGCTCAAAGAATCAACAGATAAGCCTATTTTTACGCATCCATATCACAGATACAAATAAAAATTGTCCTGATGTGAGTTGAGGGCAGGGGAAAGAAAGCAAATCTTTTCATTGGTATTATCTGCACAATGTTAAGGGGTAAATAATTTATATTTTTGTTTCAGAGCACACTGATTTCTATTTTGTCCGTAGTATCCTTGTTATATTTGTATTGAATATCCATTCAGCAAGCATTTATTGAGTGCCTACTACGTGCCAGGCACTGTGCTAGATGCTGGGAATATACCAAGTAGTATAGTGCTGATAGCAGAAAGGGTAATAATGCTACTTTTGAACTTCACAAGTAGGTTAGAATTTTACAGGGTCCCTATAGTCTCTTTCCTCGACAAGAGCACAGCCAGGGCCAGCCACCCGCCTTTTATTGTGATCTCTTAGGATAATAGCAATTGCTGTTTAAAACAAAAGTTATGGAGTTCTCATCATGGCTCAGCGGAAACAAATCTGACTAGTTTCCATGAGGATGAAGGTTCGATCCCTGGCCTTGCTCAGTGTGTTGGCGATCCAGTGTGCTATGAGCTGTCGTATCGGTCACAAACAAGGCTTGGATCCTGGGGTGCTGTGGCCTTGGTATAGGCCAGCAGCTGCAGCTCTGATTAGAATCCTATTCTAGGAACTTCCATATGCTGCAGGTGTGGTCCTAAAAAAAAACAAAAAATAAAAATAAATAAAACAAAAGTCATGACTGGCATATTTCCAATTTTTTCTTTTCTTTTAACATTCTTCTATAAGCCCTAAAGGAAAAAAATTAGAAGACCTTTTTATGTTGGAAGTCTTTTCTCTGCTAGTGAACAATAACAACTTTGGTCAAGCTTTTAAATTTCTCTGGGACTAACTTTAAACATTTATAGAATGAGATGGTAGAAAGTAGGACTAGGTTGAGTTAATGATTTGGTTTTAGGATCAGCGGTAAGAGTGGTTACTAGCCACTAATATACTGTGTAATCTCAGGGTAGTTACTCAAATCTTTTAAAGTCTCAGTTTCCTTATCTGAGAAATGGGGATAATGTGCTAATTATTGTGAGAATGAAATGGATTAATGGGTAACACATCTGGTTCAATGCAAGGCATAGCAGAAATTCCCCTGTGAATGTAATTATTTTTATCCTACTCAAAAATTATTTGAATTTTGGTCTATTATGTGTCTCTCTTTCCCTGTATCTATCATCTCTCTATCATCACTGATATCTTTGTAAGTGGTTACATGAGGGGATGTCAGCATATTAGGGCATGAACATGTAATGGATTCTTTTCCCCCCTTTTTCTTTTCTCTTCTTTTTTGTCTATTAGGGCCGCACCTGCAGCATATGGAGGCTCCCGGGCTAGGGGTTTACCTAGCCGCTAGCCTACACCACAGCCACAGCAACACAGAATCCGAGCCGCATCTGCTGCCTACACCACAGCTCACAGCAACTTCAGATCCTTAACCCACTGAGCCAGGCCAAGGATTGGACCCACGTCCTCATGGATACTAGTTGAGTTCATCAGCCACTGAGCCATGATGGGAACTCCCTCCCCCTTTTTCTTTTCCTCAACAATATCTAGGGCAGATTGTAGAAATTCACAGTTTTGAAAAGCTAGGTCCATATGATTTGAGACTTATTCTGATTCACAGCTTCTCTCCTCCCTCCTTTTCTAGTCTCTGGCTCCTCTAGCATGTTGGGCACAGAGCAAGGAGAAACTAAGGGACTAGGACCTCTTAATTGCCCACCCACATCTGTGGTTCTCTCACCACTGTGGGTGTTGTGTCTCAGACTACCCCTGCTGGCTGCACTCTGTGTGTGTTTGGAGGGCTCTTTGGGGGTCCTGACTGCATAGATCAGTGACCTGGAAGACTAGCCTTTGATGGGCTTCCTGTATGCCTCAGTTCCCACCGTGGCAGTTACCCTCCCAGGCTATTAGACTATGGCGCTATCGCTCTAGCATTTAGTGAGTTGGCTCCATGTTTATACGTAATGTTATTGGTGTATGAACCATTCTAATAATGTGATTTTTGCCCTTTAGATGCTTAGAGTTCCCATGGATATCTTCTGGCTGAGACACAGTTAATTGAATAATGGTCTGAGGGGCTACATTGTGGTCTTGGTTTAACCCAGTGATTTACGTGTCTTTCATTAGTTCGGATTCAAAGACCTTTATTAAAAACAAGGGATTTAATATAATAACCACTTTGTATATTTAAAATATATAATTATATATGTTATTTATATATTAACTATTTTATATTAAATCTGCATATTTAAATTATATGTATATTAACAATTATGAATTGTTAATTATGAATTCTGTCAGAGAAGGAACCCTTTCCTTTAATAAATTTTAAATGAAAATGTGCTCATTGACTATTACAATGCAATATATTTGTTGTAATATATAATGCATGTTATTTTATTTGTATATTAGTATATATAATATATTTGTGTATTATATATAAGGTATATAATAATTACATAAATATTTGCATAGTATGTATATACTACATATATTTAAATATTAAAGTATATATTGATATATCAATAAGCATATTTTCATTTAAAACTTGTTAAAGGAAAGGGTTCCTGCTCTGACAGAAGAATCTCATTGTCAGTCTCATTTTTCTCTCTATTTTAAATTAACATTTTTTTTCTTGGCCATGTCCACGGTATGTGGAAGCTCTAGGGCCAGGGATCAACCCCTCACTATAGCAGTGGTAACAGCAGATCTTTAACCTGCTGCTCCACAAAAGAGCTCCCTTAAATGTATATTCTTGAACAATGATATATTCCTCCCTTTTAGAGAGTATTTAAATTTTCTGATGTTTTAAAAAACGTTTTAAAAATTACAATAACTTTCATAAAGTAATGAGTTTAAAGGTTCAGATTAATGGAAATTTTATATATGTATCCATCTATGTGCCGTTGAGTATGTACATTTGAAGTACACAAAACTATCCCTTTATTATGCCTGTGTCCACAACTCTCTCTCTCTCTCTCAAAAAAAAAAAAAAAGATCATGAGGAGCAAAGGGTGAGAATAAAAAGAAGAAGAATACTGATTGAGTGCTACCTCATGTTGGGCATGCTGTTGGCTCGTCACATAGACACTCCATTCAATACTTAGACAAACACAATGAGGTCAGTCATGTTATCCCCACTATAAGGATGAGGGATGAGGTTCAGAGTGGCTATAATTTGTCTATGGTCATACAGTTAGACACAATTTGAACTAGGATTCTTTGATCACAAAACCTAATTCTTTCTCTTAGTTAAACAAAAATCCACAATATACTCTCTTAACTTGGCTTTCTCAGAAAACATAGTCTGAAATATTTTATTTAAAAAGTGATCCCAGAGAGGAGGAATGGGGAGTAAGGGACGGGACAGGGAAAAAGGGAAACCTAGTGTAAGAATGAGTTATTGGTTTGACCACTATTGCAGACAACTCTCTCACTGGAGCCTTCTGAAGAACCTTATGAATTGTGATTCAAAAATGCTTGCCTAGAAGACAAAAAGGGGGTATTCGTTAGCTTCTATCATTTATTGGTCAAGGGTGGTCTCATGGCATGACTGACCCTCTTATTCTGGGGTTGCAATGTGGTACTGCTGATGTTCCCCTAGGTAAATTGCATCTTGCATAAGAGAAGTCCTGAGATAAGGAAGCAAGAAGTATGTGATGGGGGCGCAGGTGAAACACTATCAGATTTACTCCCATGGGAAGCTGGACAAAGATTAAAGGGAATTCATTGCCACAGAAGTGGGCTGAAGTAGCAAAGAAGACTGAGAGGATGTGAGGTCAGCATGACAGGTATCCAGTACACACACCAAGAATGCTTTGATAATATAGACCATATTGGAAAACAGTTTCCAGTAACATGCCTCTTCTTGTAGCAGAGATTTCAACCTGATGAACCTAGGCTTATTCTTTTGCTGATGTTCATGTCCAGGCATGCTTGACAAACTAATGGGACAGATCCAAGAAAGTCTATTTTTATATATCAATATGGAAGCGCTTAGGAGTTCCCTTGTGGTACAGTGGGTTAAGGATATGGTGTTGTCACTGCAGCAGTTCAGGTTGCTGCTATAATATGGGTTCAATCCATGGCCCAGGTGCTTCCATATGGGCACAGCCAAAATATATATATATATGGGGAATTAATATATATATTTAAGAGCCTAGAAGGAGATATTAAGAGATGGAGGGAATCAGATAGTAGCTATCCCATGACAAGGTTTGAACTCTGTGGAAAAAGGGACTCAGGAAGAAAGGGTAGGATCTGATATAAGAGGGATCCAATACCTTCATACCCAGCAATGCAAACTCTGTAAAGGCCCTGGTGACAAAGTGTGATAAAGCAGCAGGGAAGCTGAGCCTTATTTGCCCTTCTGCCTGGTTCCACAGAGAAGATCAAATTTTTATAATGCAATAAACATAGTTTGGGTCCTTCCAAGAATGCTGTTCCATGTGGCTCTGTATATTTAGAGACCAAGGAGGTTTTTTAGAGATGTTGGTAGCTGTCATAACTGAGGATTGGCTAGTGGGGGAGTGGAACTCACAGTCTGAATCAGTCTTCAAAGATAGCAAAGGGGTGGTCCAACCAGTGGACAATAAGAAGAAGTCTTGGCTCTTGGGCAGTCACAGATGGCTCTAGTATAGATGGTTATTCAATGACGGAGCACAGACCTAGTCCTACAAACTCGGTAAGGAGGATACACCAGGGTTATTCCAGGCGCAGAGGAAGTAGCATACAGAGTAGGAATCCAAGATGCAGCTCAGGAAGGCATGAGGAGAAGTCAAATAAAATCCCAAATGAGCTGAATTCAGTCACTGGAAATAATGAGCCTTGAGACTGGCCAGCAGCTCCATTTAATTCATCTGCCCGGGCTATGTCTGAATGCCCAGAGGAAGGTAAAGAGGCCATTTACTATCTAAACAGGCAAGTGGGCAGCAGGGGGAGTGAGTCAAGCAGCTCTTCACAGTTGATTTACCAATAATCTTTGTGTGTCTGAATCCACCAGGATACAGGAATCAGGGCCCAACTGGTAAAATCTGTTTGTAACAGGCCTTATAAGACAAGATGTTTTTGTCTGTCTAAAATCCCTTCTCTTCTTCCAACAGAACTACTTTTTTCTTTTTCTTTCAAGTTTTATTGAGATATAGTTGGCATATACAGCACTGCATAAGTTTAAGGTATATAACAATTTCACTTACATACATCATGAAATGATTATCACAAAAAGTTTAATGAATGTCATCTGATATAGATGGAAAATTGAAGAAATAGAAAAAAACACTTTTTTGGGGAATGAGAACTCAGGATTTACTCTTAACAATTTTCATATGCAACATGCAGCAGTGTTAATTATATGTTTTATATTGTACATTATATCCCTAACACATATTTATTTTATAACTGGAAGTTTATAAATTTTGCTTGCTTTCGTCTAAGTCCCTTCCTGCTAGTATCTTTGGTAACCATAAATCTGATCTCTTTTTCTGAGTATTTTTTTTAAGTATAATTGACCTTTAACACTATGTTAGTTCCTGTTACACAACATAATTATTTGATATTTCTATACATTTCCAATGATCACCCCATAAGACTAGCTATAATATGTCACCATATAAATATATTACATATTCATTATTTTCCTCACATTGTACAGTTCATATCCATGAATCATTTATTAAGCAACTGGAAGTTTGTACCTCTTAATTTCCCCCACCTAATTCTCTCTTCCTCCCAACCTCCTCTCTTCTGGCAACCAGCTGTTTCTTCTATAAATGTTTCCGTCTTGTTTTGTTTGTTTGTTTTGTTCTTTAGATTTCACATATAAGTGAAATCATATAGTATTTGTCTTTCTCTGTCTGATTTACTTCATTTAGCATAATATTCACTGGTCCATCCATGTTGTTGCAAATGGTAAGATTTCATTCTTTTTATGGCTGAATAGTATTCCATTGTTCATATACATACCTCATCTTTATCCTTTCATCTGTCAGTGGATACTCAGGTTGCTTCAATATCTTGGCTACTGTAAATAATGCTGCCATGAACACAGGGATACATATAATTTTTTAAATTAGTGTTTTTGTTTTCTCTGTATAAATACCCAGGAGTGGAATTGCTGGATCATATGATAATTATAATAGTAATTTGAGAAATCTCCATACTGTTTTTCATTTTGGCAGCACAAATTTACAATCCCATCAACAGTATTCAAGGGTTTCCTTTTCTCCACATCCTTGCCAACATTTGTAATCTGTTGTCTTTTTGATAATAGACATTCTGGCAGCTGTGAAGTGAGGTATCATTGTGTTTTTGATTTGTATTTCCTTGACGATTAATGATGTCGAGCATCTTTTCATGTGCTTATTGGCCATCTATATGTCTTCATTGAAAAAAATACCTATTCAGATTCTCTGTCCATTTTTTAATCAGGCAGTTTATTTTTCTGATGTTGTATGAATTATTTGTATATTTTGGATATTAACCCCTTATCATATATATTGTTTGCAAATATCTTTTCTTGTTCAGTAGGTAACCTTTTCATTTTGCTGATAGTTTCGTTTTCTTTGTAAAAGCTTTTTAGTTTGATGCACTGCCATTTGATTTTGCTTTTGTTCCCCTTACCTAAGGAGACCTGTCCAAAAAAAAAATTCACCAAGACTGATGTCAAAGAGAGTACCACTTATATCTCCTTCCAGAAGTCTTATGGTTTCATGTCTTACATTTATGTCTTTAATTGATAGTGAATTTATTTTATGCATGGTGTGAGAGAGTAGTACAGATTGACTCTTTTGCGCATAGGTCATGTGACCTTGGTCCTAAGCCCAGTCAATCAGATGACATGTGACCTTAGTCCTAAGCCCAGTAAATCAGGGTGCTTTGTTCCCTTGATTTGAAGGAAGGCAGGAAACCTAGAAAGGCCAATCAGATTCTTCATTGAGATTTGATATTTAGGTGCTTAGACAGACAGCAGAGCTTTCTAAGTCTTGGGATCACAAGCTGTAAAGATGATGTGGATTGGAGTTGTTTTCTGTCACCTTTCCTGGATGCATGAGGAAAACCATCTATAGTTAGAGATAATGAGTTCAGTATTCAAAGAGAAGAAATGAAGAGAGATGAGAGAGAAGTAGAGAGAGATAGGGTCCTAAGGACATTACTTGCGCCCTGATTCCAGCCATGCCTGAAGAAAAAGCCATTGCTGCTCTTTCATGAACCAGTAAGTTTTCTTTTATTTAACCCAGTTTTATTTCAGTTGGGGTTCTGTCATTTGCCATGTAAGGGAATCGGACTACTTTACTTGTTTATTTACTGCCTCATAGCAGTACATATCTATTTCCTCCATCCATAGCTAGGCTGAATTTTTTTTTTTATGCTTTTTAGAGCCGCACCCACAGCATATGGAGGTTCCCAGGCTAGGGGTCGAATCAGAGCTACAGATGCCAGCCTACACTACAGCCATGGCAATGCCAGATCTGAGCTGTGTCTTTGACCACACCACACTCACAGCAACGCCAGATCCCTAAACCCCTGAGCGAGGCCAGGGATAAAACCTGCAACCTCATGTTTCCCAGTCAGAGTAGTTTCTGCTGAGCACCACAACAGCAAGTGCAGCCTGAAATTTAGAGTTTGAACTGAAAATACTTGCTCAAGTCTGGCCTCCACAGCTCTTCACAAGGACACACTGACCACCTGGGTGAACATGTAGCCAATTCCTCCTATCTGGCAAAATCACAGCGATGTAAGTAAGATCTTTGTCATTACCCAGAACTGCATTTGATATATGCTTCTTCTTTGGGGTCCACTCCTCCCTTTTTGCCCTTGATCTTCTCTAACTGTGGATGAAATCCTCAGCTCTTTCCACTTTGAATCTTCCTTTTTGCCAATGCGTTTAAACCTTCAACTCAAATCCTGACCTTTCGCCTGAAACCAGATACCTGTTTTTAATTTCTATTTGTGGGCTCAATAATCAGCTCATACGCAACAAGTCTGAGACAGAACTCAGGCAGTATCCTGGTACTGTTGATGGCACCACCACTGTGCCAATCATCTGCCCCTGACAACCCTGAAATTATCTGGGCTGTCCTTCTTTCCCTCATCTTCATGTACGCTGAGTCAAGGAGATACTCTTCATGATGTCTGAATGTGTCAGGAGCTGCGTGAGGTGCTGTAAGGAGAGGAAAAATCAGACACAGTCCCTGACCTGAAGAGTGTGAATTCTAGTGGATGAATAATGCAAATAGAAAGTGCTGAGTGCCACAGCAGCAGCAGCCAAGAAATGATGAAGGGATCCTGACCAGAAGGCAGACTTCACGTCTCCTAATGGAAACATATCTCCTTCAGGGAAGTCATAGAAGAATTTCCACAGTCCATGAAGGGGTGAAGATATGAGAAAAGGGAACAAGGAGAGCAACTGAATTGAAGCACTCTTGGAATGATGACTTGTGTTTACTGGTACATGGGGGTGCCTGGGGAAAACATTGGGAAACCACAGCTGAGGTCAACAGTGTGAGTGAGACACAGAAAAGCCAGTCACAGCCCCTTCTGTCTTGTCTTCCCATATTATGAAGCTAGAAAACTGAAGCACCAGCTTCCCTTGCAATTATACATGACCAACCACTGGCCAAAGAGATTAAGGAGAGTGTAAGCTGGTGCAAATCATGGGACAGCATTTAAAAAGTAGACAGACTTTTGTGCTGGCATGCTCATCTTGGGCTTCCTCTCCCCACTCCTTCCTACTGAGGAGCACCCACCATTACTTCTTGGTATAGCAGCCATTCTGGCACCATGAGACCCTCCAAAAATGAGGAAGTGCTTGTAGGATGACAGAGAAGAAAGAAAGAAAGATCCTGCTTTCTCAATGGCATCATCTAGCTCCCGTAAAGCTCTGGACTGTTTTCCTCCACATGCCTTTTGCATGAAAAAAAAAGTCCCTATTTGAGTAAAATCACTGTAAGTCAGATTTTCTGCTGCTTACAGCTGAATAAAACGATAACCTATAAACCATATGTTAGAAATACTGCATGCCATTCTAGAGAAATTGAAGTTTATTCTATAAGCAAGGAAGAGGCAAAAAGCTCTTTACATAGAAGTTAGGGGGACCCTGCTATAAGAAACCCCTCTCCTTTTGCTGTTCGCTATCCATACCCTTCAAAGCTCAGTTCAGTCTCCCTCTATTCATGGAAACCTAACATTAACCACAGTTGGGTCTTAGCTTGTAACTTTAAATAGATAGAGGGTAGGTAGGTAGGTAGGTAGGGTAGATAGATAATAAATTAGCTGTCCCAAGCCACCCCGTGTTGAGGTCCCAACTCCTCTCAGTATACTGCTTTTCCTCCACTAGATGCTGGGGAACCCTTTCCTCTAGGGAACTGCTGGTATTCATAGATGCTTCTGTTCCTTGTATTAGCCACATTTATTCTCACTCCCTGTTGGGCAGTTAGCAAATGTGGTTTAGTGACATATTCTTTTACTATTCTTTGTGGATGTATGTTGTGCATGCCAAATAAGACTGCAAGTGCCTTGCAGGTAGTGGCCACATTTTATCCTCTCTCTAAGTGCCCAGGCTGGACCAAACAGTGGTTTGATGCTCAGGCACTGGAGCCTTCAGTTTAAATTGTAACTCCAATTTGCATATCTTAGGCAAAACTTTTAATCTCCCTAGACCTCAGTTT
Organism: Catagonus wagneri; assembly: GCA_004024745.2. Classification (NCBI taxonomy): domain Eukaryota; kingdom Metazoa; phylum Chordata; class Mammalia; order Artiodactyla; family Tayassuidae; genus Catagonus; species Catagonus wagneri. The sequence goes on along the minus strand of PVHT021183619.1, from coordinate 5,039,210 downwards.
TCTCATCTGGGGAACAAAGATTTATAGTGAACTTGACTCTCAGGATTATTGTGAGGCTCAAATGAAGTATTGTCATGAATTCCTTAGCATTGTTTTAGTCATCATTACAGTATATAGTGAATGGATTGCATTAATGACCTCTCAGTGTCCATGTGCATTTCAATGTGACTTCGCAACTCTTCTTACCATAAGGTGGACTCCATTTCCCCATCCTTGAATCTGGGCTGGCCTAATGACATTCTTTGGCCAATCAAATGTTGTGGAGGTGAGGATGTGCTTGTTCTCAGTTTAGGCCTCAAGAGGTCTGGCACATCTCCACTCCTCCTCTCAGTACCCCTGACTTGATCAGAAGAACAAGTCCTGAGGGGCTGATGAGTCTTCCCAGAGGAGGCCCCCTCAACCAGCCAATCTTCCCATTAGCTACATGCACATGAGAGAATCCAGCCAAGATCAGAAAACCCACTCAATACCTATATACAATGGAATATTACTCAGCCATAAAAAAAGACAAACTCATGCCATTTGCAGCAGCATGGATGGATCTAGAGACTCTCATACTAAGTGAAGTAAGCCTGAAAGAAAAAGACAAATATCATATGATATCACTTATTTGTGTAATTTGAAATACAGAACAGATGATCCTATCTAAAAAAAACAAACAAGAAAACAAAAAACAGAAACAGATCATGGCCAAGAAGAGCAGGCTTGGGGTTTCCAGAGGGGAAAGGGGAGGGAATGGGATGACTGGGCATTTTAGAGGTTTGGGGGATATATAAACTATTATATTTGAAATGGATAGGCAGTGGGATCCTACTGTACAGCACAGGGAAATGTGTGTGATTAGGTCACTTTGTTGTACTACAGAACCTGATGAAACACTGTAAATCAACAATACTTTAATAATTAAAAAAAGAATAAAAGTGAAATGAAGACAAAAAAAAAAAAAAGGAAAATCCACTCAGGAAACCCATACATTTATGAGAAATAATAAGTGCTAATTGTTTTCAGTCAGTAAGTTTTGGGGAGATATGTTATACAGCAATAGCCAACTGATTTAAGTTACCTAAGAGAAAGGCAGGACTTTGCCTGCTTCATTCACTGCTGTATTCTCAATGCCTAAAACCATGCATCACACAATCAGGTACTCAATATATGTGCTGAATAAATTCCTGAATGTGATTATGAATATTATTATCATCTTAAGGAGTCATAATAACAAGTAAATGAGATAATGCACGGAAAGCATTCAGCATTATTTCTGGCATACAGCAACTTCTCAATAAGTGTTAGCTGTTAATGGGTGATCAACAATGACTGATCGATTAACACATTTTTTTATTAACGTAAGACTAGCTGATGAGTAGTGCTGTCTCAAGCCCAGGGAATGAAGCAATCCTCTTTCAGAAAACCTAACATTAACCACAGTTGGATCTCTGTCTTGCAAATTTACATAGATAGGTGATAGGCAGATAGATAGATAGATAGATAGATAGATAGATAGATAGATAGATAGACAGACAGACAGACAGACAGACAGACAGATAGATAAACTGCCCCAGGCCACCATGTATTGAGTTCCCATCTCCTCTCAGCATGCTGCTTCTTTTACCTTAGATGCTGAGGAACCCTCTTCCCTGGAGCACTGCTGGTGACCACAGGGGTAGGTGGGGTGTGGGGTGTGGGAGGTGAGGTGCGAATGTTGGGGTAATTCCTCTGTAACTCTGTTAGGGGGCTGGTCCTATTGCTACTTCTGCTTTGCTGTTGTGTAAAGAGGCCTTTTCTTCCTGACCAAGCAGAAGTTTCACACTTTGTATCTCTCAGTAACCTCATGAGTTTCCAGATTACATTTGGCCACTAGAAAGATGAACACATTGTATCCTCTCCATGAGACTCATTATTTCCATTCTGGAAGCTGTCATTTACGAAACTCTGACTTTCTTTCATTTTGTATTTGCACTAGGCAATGCTAAGAATACTGTAATTGTCTGCAATGTTTTCAAAACACTTGTCAGAAACTGGAGCCAAATGCTGATTAATGTTAAGTGTTTTGAAGAACCAAGCTTTTGGCTCATTAACTGGACTGGAATGGCATTACCCATCAGTGTCAAGTTCTGATAATTGCTGATTACAGATTGATGCTAATTTAGTAATAATGGTGCTGATACATTTGTATGTTTTCCCCACAATGAACATTATGTACATATAAAGGCTAGTATGCATGACAAACCCAGAGTTAGAAGACCTGGTCCCAGATTTACCACAATGTGACCGTGAGCAAATCAGCTGACCTATCTCTGTCTTTACTTCCTTATGTAAAATAAGGGGCTTAGAGGAGATGATCTTCAATATCCTTCTGACCAAGATTCAGTGGGGTCAACATTATGTAGTTTGATCTTGCGTTGCATAGTAAGAGTAGATTCATTTAGGAAAGGTACAAATATGGGGTTAAACTGATAGATGTGGAATACAGGCAAGGATGTCAGTTTCTTTCCTTTCTTTTCTACATCTTTTCTATATTAAGAGGGAAAGAAATGTTCCCTGTTGGGCTTTCAGGATAAGCCCTTAATCAAATGTTACATACCATCTGTTTGAGACAGTATTTGGTAAGTCAAACTTAAGTAGCTATAATCACTGTGGAATCTGAAACTGTTTCCTGTTATCCTATTTTGTGAAACAGAGGGAGGTAGTCTAGTTTCTTAAGCCAGCAAAAAACAGTAATATTCCAAGGAAGAAAGACACTTATTTTGAGCCTCATACTTTGGAACTGCTTATTGAATTTGCTTTTCTTTTCTGCCTATTCTCCCATTTATTTATACTGCTTCTCCTCCTCACCCTTCTGTATCAAAGTTATCAGCCCCCTCAATATGGCTCACTGTCTTAATCTCTATTCCTATTCCTTGGCATAAAAATCCTTAGGGAATTTCAACATACTTGTTGATAATTCTTACCCTGGCATTAGAAGAGGGCCAGGCATAAAGATGTTAACGATTGGGTCAAGATGGCATCTCTGGTTCACGTCAGAGGATGATAGATTGTCATGAAGATTCATTCAGACAATGTGTATAGAGTGCTTCCTGGAGTGTGGGCCTATGAAGTGCTTCCCAACAGGTATTGGAATCACAAAAATATAGGGCTTAGTCAGGTCGCCTATCCACCTCTCTGTAACTCTCTACTCAATTATTTATTTCTCTAGTTTGAAGACTAGGAGAGTAGCTTCAGTATCTGCCTTATTTTTCCTTCAAATAATAGGCAGATTTTCCTAAAGTTCTTCTTTCTCTTCTGCTGGCTGGATAACATATAACACACCACCCTTTTCTATTTGAAGGCTAAGGTCATCCTCTGGAGCTATCGGGTATTTCCTGCTGGTTGGAGAGGTGGTGACAGCCAAGTAAATGGTGGAGATTATCCTGAGTTCACCACTGGTTCAAGCCCATGGGGTTGGGTTACCTGAGTATGGGCATCCCTGTAAATCCAGTGCCTTCTAGGATATTAAGTGTCATGTAAACACAGTTCCACCACTACTGTCCCATGAATGTCTGTTGACACCAGTTAGAAGGTAATGCCATGGAGTGGGTTATTTGATGTAGAGACAAGACACCACCTCTTCCTGGAGCTTCTTCAGGGTCTTAAGTCCTGATCCTGGATAGCAGTGGTGCTAAAATATCTGGAACTACCAGAGGACATTGATGAAAGAATGTGGGATTGCTGGGGACATGACCTCATAGAACTCATCTTGCACATTTGGATGTAGCAGGCATGGGTAAAGATTGAGGTCTGGAGGTAAAGATTACCCTGCCATGGTCAGAGAAAGGTCCTGGGATTGATATAGCTGATACTCTGGTTTTGTGTACTGTGCTCTGCTGTCTGTATGGGGAGAGCGACCCTCTGTGCTAGTGCCTGCCCAGAGGACTGAGACAGCTTTACTTTAAAAATCAACTTAAAACGGTGGATTCTAGGCAGATATTGTTACCCTCACTCCAAGGATGAAACCACCAAAGTCAGGTCACTAAGGTCACCCTTCAAGGTATTATTGGAGGCAAAAATAAAATCTGAGTCTTGACTCATTATCCAGCTTTAAATACTTATCCCAGCGTGCCATGGCCAAAGTGACACGACGAGGCATTCAAACATGAGACCCAAGGTCTGGGCTTAGGTTCTTTCTATTCTTTAATTTAGGCTCTTGCTGCTGGGTCAGGACAGCTCCATAGTATGACCAATTGGGTTATTTTTCTTAGACTGGAGAGTGTTACCACAATTTCTGGTCTTAACCTCCAATGGGGGAGGATGAGAGCTAGTGCCAGCATTTAGACATACTGACTCAAGTGATTACTCTGAACTATGGGAGAAGGGAGTTTGAGTCTTTTGTCTTTTAATCCTAATAAGCAGAACTAGTCTTTAGTGCATGATTTGCAAGAATGAAGGTGATTCAGACAAACCATCACCCTGCTGCAGAGGCACCAAAAGGCTACCCAAATTTAAAGGGCAAGGTACCCTGGATTCAAAATCCCAACTCTGTTGTTTCCTGTCTGTGTGATCTCGGGCCGGTCTTTTAACCTCTCTGTAGCTCAATTTCCTGGTCTATAAAACGGGTAAAAAGAATCTCTTCGGATAAAATAATCTTTTCAAAGTCCCTGTAACATAAAAGATATTCACGAACTATTGGTTTCTTCAGTCCTCTTCACCGCACGCATATAGTAGTCATATTTTGAAACTCACATGAAAAAAATAAATGGTATGCCTGAGTAAGCTAAGTGACTCAAGAGCTATTAAAAAATTAGGTCTTTGGGCTTGTCCAGATGGCTGCCGAAGATGGCGGAGGGGCAGCAGGCACTGGTATTCCATGGCCGAGGCCATCTCCTGGGCCACCTGGCAGCCATCATGGCCAAGAAAGAGCTTCTGGGCCGGAAGGTGGTGGTTGTGCGCTGTGAGGGCATCAACATTTCTGGCAATTTCTACAGAAACAAACTGAAGTACCTGGCCTTCCTCCGCAAGCGAATGAACACCATCCGGTCCTGAGGCCCCTACCGCTTCCGAGCCCCCAGCCACATTTTCTGGTGGAAGGTACAAGGCTTGCTGGCCCACAAGACCAAGATAGATTATTACCTTTAAGTGTAATCAATCTGAGGAGTTTGCATCATAGCTGAGCGGAAACGAATCTGACTAGTATCCATGAGGACTCAGGTTCCATCCCTGGCCTCACTCAGTGGGTTAAGGATCGGGCATTGCTGTGAGCTGTGTTATAGTTTGCAGACGCGGCTTGGATGTGGCATTGCTGAGGCTGTGGCATAGACTGGCAGCTTCAGCTCTGATTCAGCCCCTAGCCTGGGAACATGTGTCACAAGCATGACCCTGAAAAAAATAAAAATAAATAAAAGATAAAAAATAATCAATTTGAAATGACTTCAATGCTTTAAAAAATTTGGGGAAAAATGACATCTATAATTTTCTCTCTTGTCCTCCCCAAATCAAAAACAAAAAACAAGTCTGTCTTACCTACTTTATGGTCTGCAATATATATTTAATTAAAATCCCTCTATTTGTAATACACTTGGATTGGTGGTGGGCACAGGGGCAGAGGCAAAGCTATGTGGCATAATGTTGCCCTCAAAGAGCTTACACTCTGGTCAATCCTTTGGGTGGTAGCCCAAGTAAACCTGGTCAGCACAATTGCAGGAAGATAGGCTCTTTTTCCCTTTCTATGTCCATCTTTTGGCCTCTCTTTCTCTCTCTCCCCCTCTCTGTGAAGTAGGACATAAGAAGTGAATGGAGAAGTCAGCTAATGTTCACCCTCAAACTGAAACATAGCTTATTGAAAATAATGAGGCTTTTCTCTTAAAAGTCAGAAAAGAAAAATCTCAATAATTACTTTAAAGTTGTATATTAGGAAAAAGTATCTAAAAAGTTTAATAATCATTATACATACATTTCAGGTAGAAAACAGTATTTTCATGTTCTGTATCTACTGAAAAAATAAGGCTGCCCTTCCAGACTATGACATCCAAGTTCTCATTTGTATACAGGCAGGTACAATGAATGTCCTAGTCCCAAGTATGGAAGGTAATGGTGGGCCCATCAACTATGTCAATGAATATATTATATAACATCATCTGGGCATACACAAGTAGCAAAAATTCCTTCCAAACACACTACCCAGCTCATTATAAAGAGATGAAAAGGGTATTTCCAATGTCCTGTCAATAGGGCATGAACTTGGGAGTTCCTGTCATGACTTAGTGGAAACGAATCTGACTAGTATCCAAGAAGACGCAGGTTCGATCCCTGGCCTTGCTCAGTGGGTTAAGGATCCAGCGTTGCCATGAGCTGTGGTGTAGGTCACAGACATGGTTCAGATCTGGCATAGCTGTGGCTGCAGTGTAGCCCAGCGGCTACAGCTCCAATTCAACCCCTAGCCTGGGAACCTCCACAGACCGTGGGTGCAGCACCCCCCCCCCCAAAAAAAAGGCAATAGGGCATGAACTCCAAGTTATTTTTTTTATTCAATTACTTATTCAGTCATTCATTCATTCACTCACTCAAGCAAAGTTGTGTGTAATACCCACTATGTCCCAAGACCCGTAATATGTGCTGAGCTTCAGAGATGAGTGTAATAACATGGCCATCCTAGGTGAACTAACAGTTTAAACAAGAACCCTAACTCTGTGGTCCATAGATTCCCAGTGGGTCTAAAGTTGGGCTTTTGGGGATCAGAAAATTCCTTGAAATTAAATGCAAACATTGGTCTGAATGTGTCTGTATAAATTTCTCTGGGACAAGGACTCATACCTTTCATCAGATAATCAAAGATTTTGAGATCCAAAAAATGCTAAAGAACAACTGGTCTAGAATAGAAGAAAACCCAGGCCAGCTCCAACAAACAACCATTAGCTCTGTAACCCTGGCTGAAAACCGGGTAGGAGGTTGCCCGTGTTCCTTGCTCTGGGGCTCTACCATCAATGTGTCTCCATCTTTGGCTTTCTCTTCTAGCTCATAAACTACTCTCCTTATAGCTTCACTTTGAATTCCTAATAAGGAACATTTGATCAGCTTCATAAGTTCCCATCATTTCTGTTGGGGCAAAGTCTTCTTGCTAGGATATCTCAAAGGTTTTTGGCTGTCAGTTGACTGCCTTTGTGGTCAAGCAAGCACCAAAACAGCTCTAATAAACTATGCCAGGTTGGTGGGGGAGTGTCATTGGGAACAGATTATGGCTACTGCTCTATAAACCCTTATCTAAGAATCCTGGTGGGAGAACTTATAGATGAGGGCATTCCCTAAGAAGTTAATTGTAGGTGTGACAGTCCCTGCCCTCAAGTATATGGAATCCTAAATTCATCCATAAAAACAGTATGGTTAGATAAGTTGGACCAAGGTATGAATTAACTTGCCAGATCCCTCTTGGGATGGGTTAGTAAGAAAGCAACTGTCCCATGGTACACACACACACACACACACACACACACATTTGCTTTTTAGGGCTGTGCCTAAAACATATGGAAGTTCCCAGGCTAGGGGTTGAATCAGAGCAATGCTGGATTCTTGCCTCACTCAGTGTGGCCAGGGGTTGAACCCACATCCTCATGGATACTAGTCAGGTTCTTAACCCGCTGAGCCACAACAGGAACTCCAATTTTGGACTTTTTACTCTTAGCTCAACCCAGGTAACTGGTAACACTAACTGTGCAAAGCACAGACACTAGAACAAAGTGTCTTTATTATTGCTACCATAAACTCTTACTTGTCTCAAGTCAGGGATCCAAAAACAAATAAGACTTGCTACCTGTCCTTGCAGGGATCACATAAGAATAGAAGTTATATTGTTTGGTATAAAGAGCTGAATTGAAATAGCAGTGGGCTAGAGGCCAGAGAGCCAGAATTTTGGCTCCTCCTTTGCCACTTACTTGTTACATAAAGTTGGCTCTACTATTTAAATGCTCTGAACCATAGTTTTCTTATATTAAAATGGAGATAATAAAACTCACTCCGTTTGACTCTCTGGTCATCAGAGAAACTAAATAAGATAAAATATGTGAAAATGCTTTACTTTAAATTGGCAAAGCAAACAAGGCTTTAAAAAATTATTGCCTTAGTTTTGGGTATTATTGGCAGAACCAAACCATTCATTACTGGCGCCATGCTAGTTCCTATCATTAAACACATTCTTTGTCCTCTCAAGGTCTTTGTGAATAGGTTTAAAAGAAGTCTGATCACGTTGGAAACGTGTATTTTAGTGGTGTGCATTTGGTTTCAAAGAACATCTGATAAAGGCTTTAAAAGTTTAAAAGAACAAACTGAATATTAAAATCACCAGTTAAAAGTTAATGAAGCAGGACCCATCAGGAAAGAGAAGCTGTTTGCTTAGGGTGAGACAGGGCCTCTGTCTTTTGCAAGAAGTTTCAAACTTTCAGAATTTTGCTAGAAATTTCCAAATAGATTGATTGGACTCTAATTGTACTACATTTCTTAGAAGACATTTCAATGCTGGGTACCCAAATTTCCTGAGCAATTATGGTTTTGAATAGTTTGTTTATGCTGAGTAAAGTATAACAAGAATTCCTTTTCTGAATTTTGTCTGGTAGAATGAGGTCTTTGAATTGGTCATTCACATAGAAAAGTAGCAAGGGATTTCTTTTAAGGTCTTTTGATTGTCCACATGTTCTTAGTATTCTCTTGAGGGCTTACACTGTTTATGTTCTCTAGTATTACTAAACTTTCTGTCTCCATTCTCTTCAGTGGGAGAGTAAGATCCGTGGGGGCAGGAACTGTGCTATATTCCTAAAAAAATACTCATAATACTAAAATGGATATCACATTAAGAGAGCATAAGCCTTGTCAAAGCAATATTATGAACAGGAGATAGTTACCTAGTTACCTATTTTTGCCCTTTCTGAGTTCCAGAATCTTATTGATAGTAGCCAGGTATGGTTGTCTGGATCAGGTGTTTATATTGAATAGCACCTGAAATAGTTCCTTGACTTTGGGTTTAATGAAGCCAACAAAAGGATCTCTGAAAATGACCAGCACTATGCACTGAAGTGAAGATTGTACGTAGTTTACTAATCATATTTAGAAATAAGGAACTCAAAAATACCTACACTGATATTCACCACCGGTTACCAGTTAGCCTTTACTAAGGACTAATAGTCATGACCAGCCAGCATTGGGATTTAAGAACATATGCTCTGGAGTCAAGCAGACTTGAGCTTGAATTTCAGCTCCACCACTAATTAGCTGTGACCTAGGTCAACCTACTTAATTCCTCTAAGCGTCTGTATTTCCATCAGTAAAATGGGGAGAGTAATAGTACATCCTTATTAGGGGCTGTTAGAAAGATTAAATGAGGTGATGTATGCCAAAGTGCTAAGCAGTGTGCTTGGCACAGAAGATGTAATTAGTGCCTGGGAGCCCTTACTATTAGTCCAGGGATTTGTCTTTGAACTGGCCCAGGCTATAGTCCATTTAATGTTCCCCTATTTGTTCTTGTCTCAAGGGCTCTGTGCTTGGGCTTCTGTTCTTATTTCTTGCTTTATTAATCATTATTATTCTTTTCTTTGTGTTGGAACCCTGGGAATGGCTGCATAATGGAAGTTCTGTCCCTACTCTAAGTCAAAGTTGGGCCTGTCTCATCTACTGACTGCATGCAGGGTCAGCCATGAGTCCACATGCCATTGTTATTGCAGCAGGATTTAAATCCCTATAGGCCAAAAGGAGTCACTTTCCACTGGAAATGTAAACTGAAAACAGATTCCCCATCAGCTTAGGGTTCGAGGTGTATAGCATCATTAAGTAGCCCGGCAGTAGAGACTCTGGGCATTATAGTTTAATCATTTCATGCCCAAAGCCATATGGCAGAAATCAACTTAATACCGGATACTGAAACTGTTCCACTAAATAAATGCCTTTTAATTTAATAATTACTAGCATTGCATGGATGCTGACTTCAAGTATGGGCTTGAGGGAGCAGTAAAGTCTGGAATGCTCTTTTATTTAAGCTCTTAAACTTGCAGATAGGCCTCTGTCTTAACTGACATCTCTTGAGTTAGCCCAGAGTGAGTGTGCTTTTTGATTCTAAGGGTCTTTTATCTCGTGGGAAACCTTGTTACTTATTGAGCTGGTGTGGCATTGCTGTGAGCTGGATATCAGAATCTCTCTGGGGGCTCTGAGGTTTATACCTGGTTAGTTTGCCCAGGAAAAGTGTCAAGAGGATATAAGTCATTTCAAGTAAGCTTGTAATGGATTAATACAACTCTGCTGTGGGAAAAACCCAATCCCAGGAACAGAGTTTCTAACCCAAGACCTGTTGAATTACAGGAAAGGAGAGCTCTCTTTCTATGAATTTATGCCCGTTCTTTGCTCAGGTTCCAGACTTCCAGACTTTCATCCGCTTTTCCTCTCAGCACTGTTGGCAGACTCGGGGCTTCTAGATTCAGGTCAAGTAATCATAGTTACATCTTGCCCACTAGGTTAGTGTTACAAATGTGCCAGCTAACCAGAACCCTCAAGCATGGAGGAATTATGGCGGTCCCTGAGAATTTTAATATAGTTTAAAAAGTAATAAACTTTGTAATGCTGCCAGATGGTTTCCAGTATTCTCACTAAACTGAAAGTCCCTTAGGAGTGAGGACTGCTTTCTGTGTTTGTTTTGTCCACATCTAGCCATTGGGAGACCCACTCTATACATGTTTGTTGGATGGATGGATAGATGGATGGATGGATGAAACTTCTGTAATATGCTAATAAAGGTACTGTAGTTTACATCTGATGAAAGAACCAGCATAGAAAGGAATAAAATGGCTTTCCAGAAGGACAGTAAGTACCAACAAGGCAACATGGAAGTATTCAGGGAAGATGAGACGGCAGTGAAGCCAATAAGAACAAGTCTGATAAAATAGAAAGTCACAACTGAAGATAGACAATGTTCCCCTTTAAAAAAAAAAGTTTTTCACATTAGAGAAATTCTCTAACATGATTGAGATTACTTTCTTGAGTCAAAATATTTTTGTCTCTGTTTATTTATTGTATTTTGAGCATATTTTTAATATTTTCATGAAGGAAGGGGGTGAGAAAAATATTCTTGTGTGGAGAATTTTTATGAACAAACAAGAATCTTTTCCCAAAACAGATTCCCCTAGAAGAAAATATGCAAAGGAAGGCTTGAGGTGAATTTAGTCCTTGAGTCCCACAAGTTTTACTGTTCTTGTAAATATTTTACTGCACTCTAATAAAATCTCTCTGTTTTCTTAGGATGAAAGATAGCATATGTTTCTTCTTTGCTTTCAGCAGCCTCTCTAAGGACATAAGAGGCATTAAACCTCAATACAGGGACAGTGGCTACTGAAGATTTTGTTTCAAAACCATCAATTACTCTCAGCCCCACCTTAGAAGTATTAGGTGAAAGCTATCCTGTAAAGTTATAATTAAAGATTGAAAATGCTGAGCAGGAAGCTCATAGCCCTTTTTAAGATGCTCCCAGTAGTTTGCTCAATTTCAAAAGGCTATTGGAAGAACCTAATTAGTCAACAAGGAGAAAGAAATCCTCTAAGAATTTTAGTGTGTGGGAGAAGAGTATCAACCAGAAATAATTAGGATTAGAAACTTGTCCCCACAGCTTTCCTGTCAATGAAAACTGCTACAACGTAAGACTGAAGGACGTCCAGAGTTTTCGTATTAAACTTTTTGGATATGGACTTAGGCAGTTTCATTCTACTGTGTGGAAAAGCCAAGAGACTAGTGCCCATATAGGGATTATTTATGTTATGAGGGATTAGAGAATAGGGTCTAAGAACATTGGAAAATTTGCTACAACTTAATAAGGTTGGTGTGGTTTCCATTTCTGCAACCCTGAATAAGAAATTTGTGGTTTTCAGCACATTAGGTCTGTTATTTAACACAGAAATGTGTAAGAGGCCCTACTATGTGCTAGGCACCATGATGTCATGGGGACACAAAGACTGGCCTTGCCCTCAAGGAGCTCACAGTCTAATGAAAAGAGGACTACAAGTACATAGGAAAGTGAATGAGATGAATATAAGATGTTTAGAGACAGGCAAGTAAAACGAGATAAAGAGATGTTTCTGATTGTGTGGAAAGTTACTACCTATTTGGTACATCCAAGGAGATGCAGGTTAGGTAAGGATGTTCCAGTCTGGATTGTAAGGCCAAGCAGAGAGTCAGCACGAAGGCACTAAAGAGAAAATGGCTTCCCTTTAGTTTTACCTCCTTTTCCTCAGTGGTACCTTCTATTTGGAGTGGCAAAATGCTGAGAAAGCCCAAATAATTGACTTCTAAGATGTGTGCACTTGCTGGCAAAAGTGATGGTGAACATTTATCTGTTTAAATAGACATGACACTTCCCCATTGCAATGCTGAAGGGGAGAAAAACCAACATAAACCTCTTGACTTTATACCTAGGTGTTTACAGTAAGGAACAACTGGTCAACATGATTTTTAAACGGTTTAATTCTCTAATGGCAACGGCATCAAAAAGAACCTGAAATAACACACTTAATCACATATAATCCTTACTCTCCCTGCAAAGAGGCTTGCACATACCTTGCTTCCTAATTCTTCATCTAGAGCCAGGGCCAGTATTGGGAGTGCTACAATTGGGCTGTATTAGAAATAGTAGCACTCAATGGAGGAAGGGTGTACTGATCAATTAATGATGTCTGCCAAGGGTGCGAGAGGGGTGGGTGACAGCCTTGGCCAAACCTGGACAGCGCACGTTCAGTGAGCTATGTCTGCAGTGTAACTATAGCATATAAAGCTAAAATTCACTCAGTTGTAGCTTCTCTGGCATGAGAAAATAGTGGATTAGGTGATTTTCACTGACATTAGGAATTTTCACTAACTTTACCAGCACTTTGTAACTATGACATACACTTTAGTAGATATTAACAGTCTGGGGATCAGAAAGATACACTCCGTTGTGGAACAGGAATAGTTCATTTGGATTGTTTTTACCCTGGAAAATGTACCTTTCAAGACTTTTAAATTCTTGTGTTCTGGTTTGGTAGTCGATAAATATCCCTATCATTGCTAATCTGATTCCTTGCTTCTGGAAAGAAAGGATCTTAGTTAATTGAAACCAATATTATTGTTACTGGAAAGCAGTTTCTCCAATGGGGACAATAATAATATTTCCTTGAATATAGTTGGCATTTGGGATTATGTGTCAATTCTTTTTTTTTTTTCTAGGTAAAATTATTTTTTAACTACATTTATCTACTTGAACACACCATAAGCCATAATTTCTCGAGATCTTATGTAACTTGAAATTTTTTACATCATCCACTTTTGACTTCAGTTTGCTAAAGATGTTGTTACAGCTCTCTGACCTTTGGGAAATTTTTATTTATTTATTTATTTATTTATTAATTATTATTATTATTTTTGCTTTTTTTTGTTTTTTTTCCTCTTAATGGATTTTATTTCAATTATAGGTGTGCATAAATCATCACAAGTCAATTTTACAGATTTTGTATCCCAAAACCCTGGGGCATCCCCCCACCCCCCCAGATTGTCTTATTTGAAAAACCAAGGTTTTCCAAAGTCTGTGAGTCATTGTCTGTTCTGTAAGAAGGTTCATTGTGTCTTTTAGTTTCCACATGTAAGCGGTATCATTGGGTGTTGCTGTCTAATTGTCTGACTGGTTTCACTTTGCATGATAATTTCTAAGTCCATCCATGTTGCTATAA
>PVHT021183619.1:4985844-5024516 GCA_004024745.2 Catagonus wagneri | reverse complement strand
CTGATGGGAGGGAGTGATGCCTGCTCACTGGTAGGTGGGGTTGATTCCTCTCCCTCTGATGGATGGGGCTTTGTCTCTGGATGAGATTAGAGGCTGGCTGTGTGCCTGAGGGGTCTTTAGGCAGCCTGTTTACTGATGGGTGGGGCTGAGATCCCACCTGAATTGTTGTTTGGCCTGGGGCTTCTCAGCGCTGATGGGAAGGACCAGATTTTTCCCAGAAATGGCCCCCTCCAGAGAAATGCAGGCTGCTGAATGTCCCTGAGAGCTTCACCTCCAATGCCCTTCCCCCACAACCAGGCACAGTCACCCCTGTTTTCCCAGGAGATCCTCCAGGAATTGCAGTCAGGTTCCACCCAGATTCCTCTGGAGACTGCTTTGCCCTGGAACCCGGTGCACGTGAAAGTCTGTGTGTGCCTTTCAAGAGTGGGGTCTCTATTTCCCCCAGTCCTGTGGAGCTCCTGCACACAAGCCCCGCTGGCCTTCAATGCCAGATGCTCCACGGGCTCTTTCTCCCTGTGCCCGATCCCCAGGCGTGGGGTTTTTGACGTGAGGCTCAGAACTCTCAGTCCTGTAGCTGAGTCTCTGTGATGCAGTTACTTTCCAGTCTGTGGGGCTTCCCACCCGGGAGGTATGGGGTTGCTTCTATCGCGTAATCGCCCCTCCTACCTCTTGATGTGGTCTCCGCTGTGTCTTCGGGAGCAGAGTATCTTTTTTGGAAGTTTACAGTCCATTTGGTTGAAGGCTGCTTGGCATTTGGCTGTATTTTTGCTGTTATTTGGGAGAGAAGTTGAGCTCCAGTCCTTCTATTCCGCCATCTTAATCCAATCCCTCTGTGTCAATTCTTTTTAAGTGTAAATTTTAAGGCGATTGACAACTCTTGGACGTTTGGTTAATTAAATTTCTCAGTTTGGCTACCCCACAATGGGACTCACACCCCAGGAATACTCTCTCTCATGGAACTCTCACTTCAACAGTAATAGGAGCTGACTGGCAGGCTTGTTGATGATTGAAAGTTGATCAGTGTTCTCAACATCATTGATAAAAATGCTGATCACAGCTACTCTTAATAGCAGATGACTTCTGGTGTTCCCTTCGTGGTGTAGCGCAAATGAATCCGACTAGGAACCATGAGGTTGCGGGTTCAATCCCTGGCCTTACTCAGTGGGTTAAGGATCCAGCATTGCCGTGAGCTGTGGTGTAGGTCACAGATGTGGCTCGAATCTCACGTTGCTGTGACTGTGGCGCAAGCCGGTGGCTACAGCTCTGATTAGACCCCTAGCCTGGGAGCCTCCATATACCACAGGTGCAGCCCTAAAGAAACAAAACAAACAAAAAAAAGAAAACAAAACAAAAAAGAAAATAGTAGATGACTTGTAGTTGGTGGCAAAAATAAATCGATTATGTTGATAGTAATATATCTTTTTTGATAACTTTTTTTTTTTTTTGTCTTTTTAGGGCCGCACCTGCAGCATATGGAGGTTCCAGCTAGAGGTCAAATCGGAGTTGCAGCTGCTGGCTTCTGCCACAGCCACAGCAACACCAGATCCGAGCCACATCTGAGACTTACACCACAACTTACAGCTATGCCGGATCCTTAACCCACTGAGCAAGGCCAGGGATGGAACCTGTGTCACCATGGATACTAGTCAGATTCGTTTCCCCTGAGCCAGGATGGGAACTCCATTGATAACGTATTTTTTAGTTCACAAGCTTTTATTGTTATAGTTGTGATTGCAGGAAGAGTCAGATTTTAGGCATGGCCAAAATTTTGTTATTAGTGAATTTTAATGACCCCTTAAAATGATTTTTAATGAGTAAACATCATTATTAGTGTTAGAAATTAATTACCTTTCAGTTTATCAGCAGAGCAAATAAAAAGAAATATAAGACAAGTAGCTTCATATTCTAGAGTGTATAATTTAGTTGGGGACATAAATTAATAATAATATAAAGTAGTATATATACTTACTACAAATATATGTGTGCCGAAGCTGCTTAAGACTGGCTTTCAAAGTCAGTTTCTAAATTTTCCAGAGTTTTGCAAGCAGGTTACTAAACTCAGCCATTATTAAAAATTAAATTACATAAATTATGATGAAAAGAATTGTATTAAAAACAAAATAATAATAATAAACATCATTTCCTAATCAATTTACTACATTTTACTGTCATCTCTGATTTCAGGTCTTTTATATTGACTGTATTTATACCATGTGCTACTGTGCACATCGTATTCCATCTCTGTTTTTTTACAATTTAGCAGCTTTAAAATCAGGATGCACCTTATAACTGATCATGTCAACATCCCTGTTGGTCAGGTGGCAGGTGTGACAACGTGGTCATTGCTATGCCTGTGGAAACTTGGCATAGATGCATATTGTGGTCATGTGTTACTTAAAAAAATATGTATTTACATAAAAGAAATTTAACATAATAGAAAATTAAAATTCTAATAAGCATGGTGTCATGGTTTAATGGGATGTTGGGTTTTTTTTCCATGACAGATTAAAAAATGGTGTATCTTATGATTAGTGGCAACTTAGATTCAGTGAAATACAGGTGAACTTCATGGTTAGGTATCTAAATGAACTGTTTATGAAATTATGTTCCATTTACACAGTTTTAGGTCTTCTCATGGAATACTTCTGTTGAACCAGAAATGTGTGAGTTAGGGTGATCAGAATAATCACCCAGAGGTCACTACCCTATGTCCAGAGTTGGCTGAACATTTGCTGAATTTGGTTGTTCATTTCTAACAATGCGTGTTCAAACAAGGACTATTTTGGCTTGGAACTGCTGCATATCAAAAGTTACAACTGCATGGAAGTGGGTGAATTTCTTGGGTTTTTGCTTAACACCAAGAGTTGAGCCACCCTCTCATTTCTCCTCTTTGTGTCAGTTCATTGCCACTCACTACATGAGACCAGTGTCCTCCAATGTGGGTGGCTGGGAGAAATCACCTTCATTTGGTGTTCACCCCCAAACAGCTCTGCAAGTAGAGTGAAAAAAGATGTTGTGATCAGGAAGTGAAAACTGTGTTGGGAGCTGGTGGGCCAATCATTTGTCTGGAGCAGATTGGATTTATGCGAGAGAAGAGTTAGGTATAAAGGTGGTGAGTTAGACTGGTGCAGTGTGTGGGGTCAGGCCACAATCTCTGGGTACAACGTGCACTGACATTCACCCAGAAATCAGCACAGAGTGAATCTCTTGTTAAGCTGAAGGAACAGGCTAGTACAGGAATAGAAAGCTGCAAGGCAATGATGCAGAGTTCTTGGCAATCTTCGTCAAAAATGAGGGCTTCTATTCCAGGTGCAAAGTTGTAAGGCATAATCCACTTCACAGCTGGTGTTCTGTTTTATTTTTCAGAAGGGATTGGAGAGAGGGAAATGGGGAAACTGTCCCCTGATGGAGCAGCAGAGGTGGGAAGAAGGGGATTCAGCTCATTTATTTCCTTTTCCTTAGGCCCTTATAAAAATAAAGGTGAAGGATTTAATTGCAATGTTTGCTTCTATCTCTAGAAAACCTGAATAAGTAATTGCATTAACTTGCTACTATGTCTTCCTCTTACAGGGTAATATAAATTTAACTACATCTTCCTAATTACAGGGTTTTCATTATTCTGAAAATCCCATTCAGCATGTGTTCCATTTTCACTCTTATGAAATGCTTCATGGAAAAATAGGGGCAGCATCTTTGAAAGACCCAGCTGAGGTGAAGCTGTGACTTGACCAAAGTCATTCCCAACTGTGAAAAACAGGGTACTACTGTGATTTTTATCCTCCTTTGATGAATAGCGCTATTGGCAGAGACCATATGCTTTGTCACGCTCTGGAGTCTTGTGGCACTGCACAGCAGAGGGATAATCACTTTGAGCCGTGATGATTTTTGTCACGTGGTAGTAATGGTAGAAGTAATGGCAGTCATTAAAATCATGCTGCATATGGCATTGGCCTTCGGACCACAGTTAACTCAGGACATGTCAAGGTCACTCCCAAAAGCTGTCTGGAAGGGACTGCCCATCCTTACTTGTTCTTTATAAGGAGAGCTTCGCATGTGAGAATTATAGAGCCTGTAGGGCAGTGATGGGCCTTGAGTCTTTGCTATTTCTTATATCTTTACTGTGGGGCTTTTGATGTTTTCAGATCTTCTTTAGGTAAGAATCTAAATGGACTCATAAAAACCCGAATTCATTCATAGAAAAATAGCAGGAAATGTCCTTGGGATGTTCCATTCCAAATTCAACAAACATAAATTTTGCGATACCTGAATTCATATGCAGTGCTAAAAGCTATATGTGATTTGAAGATTTGAATGGTTACTGTTCTCTGGGACCTACTCTTTGGGGACAGGGGATCTATTCACAAGGAATTCTAATGCAAAACAATGTGGTATCATATTTGTATTACAAGAGAACTGGACTAATGAGGGAGTGTAAATTGGTTCAGACTACAATGATTTGAGAAGGTATACCTGGGGTACAGGAGGAAAAATACCTGAGTTAAACTTTTCTGCAGATTTCACAGAGGTGACCTTGAAAAATTCATTTAATCTCTCACTTTGTCAGTTTTGTTGTCTTTAAAAGGCAAGTAGCTGTCTTAAAGATTTTTGGTAGGACAGAGAAACTCTCAGTGCCTCTCAGTGAAAATCTGATTTTAACCAAGCCCTGAATTCTAGGTAGGACTGGACAGATAAAAATGGAAGACGGGTGCAGTCCTAAAAAGACAAAAAAGGGGGGGGGTTGGAGGAGGGACAAGAGTTCTAGGTGGGGGGTTGAGGACAGCATGATTAAGGGCCAAGTGATAGGAAAGTGCTTTTCTGGTTGTAGTGTAGCATTGGTGTTGATATTTGTGTCTATGTTATAAGGTGTCTCTGTGTGTCTCCCTTCTTTATGAGGATAATATCCCTTTACCCTTTTCCTTTACAACAGAGCTTTTAAAATATTAAGAAACCCCAAGAGAGAAACAAGTTATTTCTTAGATTATATCTGCAGAGAAATTTGAACAAAAAAGAAAAATGAATAAATAGGTGGTTTTTGGATTTCTGGACTCAAACAGATCCATCCTTAGATGATGACTCAGGAGCAATTTGAAAATGTATAGCTATTACCTTGACAAAGGGAAGACTGTTTATAGATAGTCTGAGGGCCAACAAATGCATTTTTATAGTCTGGTTCTAACCCACAGAATTTTGCCTGCAGGAGCATAGACACTTATAAAAGATAAGTGGAAGATAATAAGATTGGAAGATAATAAGATTTAGTGTAAAAGTTAGAATGAACAATTTTATAAATAATATTACTTTATGTTACATTTATTTGGTGCATTTTTTTTCTTTTTCTTTTTCTTTTTTTTTTAAGGACTGAAACTGTGGTATATGTAACTTCCCAGGCTAGGGGTTGAATTGGAGCCACAGATGCCGGCCTACGCACCGGATCTGAGCTGTGTCTGTGACCTACAGTTATGGCAACGCTGAATCTTTTAACCCATTGAGCGAGGCCAGGGATTGAACGTACATCTTCCCGGATACTAGATGGGTTCTTAACCTGCTGAGACACACGGGAATTCCTATTTGGTGCTTCTTAGTTTACAGCATGTTTTCTTCATCATCTAATTTTATACTCACCACAAGCCTGGAAAAGGAGCATTTCTGATATTACTCCACCCATTTTCCAGATATGAGGTTCCATCAGGTTATGTGACTTTTTGTGAATTTTACACCCAACAAGTTCTAGAACTAGAACTTGAACTTTGGACTCTTGCTCCAGGATTCTTTCTAGACAATTATATTGTCTTAGGATGATGCAGTCAGCCCACTCCTCTTTTTTTTGTTGTTGTTGTTGTTGAGTAAACAGGTCCAGAGGTTGAAGTGATGCACTCAAGATCGCATAGTTGTTGGCTCCATTGAACCTTAAACCCAAATTTCCTAACTTCTTGCGCAGAGCGCTTTTCATAACACAGGATATAGAAGACACAGGTTCCAACTAAAAGCACTGCAGAATTCTTCCACATGGTATCAGTCCCATAGGATGATGTCACTGTAAATGTCAAGTGGTTAAATTCCTACAGGTAATATCAAGAAAAGTAAATAAGAGCTGAAATGTATGACACAGTATGCACTGGGCTCTTGAATTACTTTACATCAACTTATTTAATCCACTCAAATACCCTCAAGGTAACTCTGATTATTATTTTCATTTTATAGTTGGGAAAACTGAGGTACAGAGAGGTTAAGTAAGTTGGCCAGGGAAATACAATGAGAAAATGGTAGGTGGGGATGCAAATCTGGCGATAAGGCTCTGAAACTCCTCTGAAGCCTGACCCTTAGGCACTCTATTATTACACCAAAATGTATCAATATTCGGAATTCAGAACAGGTGTTAAAATGAAGTCACATTTGCTTAGGAAACCCTTTTAACAAATTGAGGAAATTAATCATGAAAAAGCATTGTAGGCTAAATGTTCAGATCACTTAAGCATATAAATAAATAATGTCAATTAGTTACATAATCTTCCCTAGTCGCTAGCTAAGTACATCTAGCTAAGGTCATAGCAGATTTGGAAACTATATGATGTTGTACTTTTATGTTAATTTTTTAAAATTTATTATTTAAAATTTTAAAATGTGACATACAATACTGTATAAGCTTAAGGAGTACAGTATAATGTTTTGACTTACATACACCATGAAGTAATCACCACAATAGGTTTAGTGAACATCCATCTCACATTTCTTATTAAAGACATAGAAAAAAATATTTTTCCCTGTGATAAGTCTTCATGATAACTATGTGCTCTCTTCACAACTTTCATATATAACATGGAGCAGTGTTAATTATATTTATCCCTAGTACTTTACATCCCTAGTATTTCTTTGTCTTATATCTGGAAGTTTCTACCTTTTGACTGCCCTTCTTCCAATTTGCACAACCTCAACCCCTCGCCTCTGATAATGACAAATCACATCTATTTTTCCTATGAGTTTGTTTGTTTGTTTTTTAAAATACAATTGACCTACAATATTATGTTAGTTGCTGTTACACAACATATAGGGTCTAATATTTCTATACATTTAAAAAATGGTCACCATCTGTCATCATATAAAGAAATTGCATAGTTATTGACTCTATGCCCCACACTGTACATTTCATACCCGTGACTCATTTATTTTGTACCTGGAAGTTTGCCTCTTAATTTCCCACCTATTTCACTTATCCCTTCACTTTCTTACCTCTGGCAACCACCGGTTTGTTCTCTGTATCGATGACTTTGTTTACTTTTTTTGTTTACTTTGTTAGATTCCACATATAAGTGAAATCATATGGTATTTGTCTTTCTCTGACTTATTTTACTTAGCATAATACCTTCTAAGTCCATCCATAATGTCTCAAATGGCAAGACTTTATCCTTTTTTATAGTTGAGTAATATTTCGTATGTATACAATAGATACATATCTATCTGTCTATCTATCTATCTATCTGTCTATCTATCTATATACACACATACCACATCTTCTTTATCCATTCATCTATTTATGGACACTCAGGTTGCTTCTATATATTGGCTATTGTAATTAGTGCTGCAATGAACATAGGGATTTGTGTATCTTTTTGAATCAGTTTGTTTTCTTTGGATAATTACCCAGGAGTGGAAACGCTAGATTGTATGGCAGTTTCATTTTTAATTTTTTTGAAGAATGAAAATCAGTCTATGCATTGCATTTGTGTGTATTCAGATCAGCATTTCTATTATTAGTCTGACTACTGAAGTTTCCTATCCATTCTACACTTGCTTTCATTATCAAGTAGTAATGATACCTTGGGATTATGAAGAATTTTCTTCTAAAATCACTGGGTTATTTAAGTTATGGCACATCAGAACAGTTAAGAGTGCATGAACTTTTCTCATTGTGTGTCAGAGATGAGTGAAATTGTCAGAGGAGAGAAGCAGGTTAACTGCTCCTGTCCTTAGGATGCTGCCCCAGGGTTCAGTGGAGAGAGCAGACGGAGCATCTTTTCAAGAGTCACACAGGCATCTGGTCATGCTATTTTCTGCTTCTTAGGATAAAACATAGCTGCTATCTATAGATTCTGTAGCCAGTACAAACAATCAAGAAATTCCTCTGGGCTTTGTATGTTGAGGCTGAAGAAATGTATGTAGTCCCCTCACTAGAAAATTTTACTGACTCAACAAAGATTATGCTTAGTGAGTGAGTAGAGACTTTGAGTTGCCATAAAGCATTGCATTTCCATGTGATGCATCACCCAGGAAACCCCTCTGCATTTACAAGAGTTAGCTTCTTCTTGACAATATACAACTTGTGGAGAGCTGATTACTCAAGGGTCCTTGGGAAAGTGCAAATTCAGAGCCAACTAGAATCACAACAAAGAAAAGGAACCCTCATTTTCCCCACTTTCTGTCGCCTCATTTCCATAAATGCAAATTCTACCAACAATGTTAATAGTTTAGTAGTTCCTGAATTATAAGAAAGCCAAAAGCCATTATTTCTGCTTGCTACTTATAAAAAGCAATAAAAATTTGAAGGATGTCAAAATTTTCTAGCTATATTTCTCTTATCTTTCCAAATAAAGTGGATAAGAATAATGTTATTGCTTATTTAGTCCTTGCAATGTGGCAGACACTATAGAACCATGATCTCATTTACTCCTTACCACAACCACAAGAAGTAGCTTTTTGCACTTAGAGCTGAAACCACTTGTATCAATACGATTTAGTTGTTTCTTCCATGAAAACTTTGCCTGGGAAAGTTCTCATCAAACCACAGTTGCCCATCAAGACTTGCTTTAAGATCCTCACCTCTTTGTATCCATTAATCCTAAACTATTATTTCAGGATCTTAGCTCAATTTCAGGCAGTTCCCTTCTTGAAAGACCTGCTTGAAGCCACTTGAACCCAGACCGCAAACCAAGTCATCCTCCTCTGACTTCCCTTTTCTGAGATGCTATGAAGACTTCATATCTCCCTTATTCAAGTGTTTGGTAATATTTTGGAGAGTTCAATAATCCCTACTTTATAATTGAGCAAAGAGAAGCCCAGAGAGTTTCAGTAATTTATCCAAGTTCATCCACTTAATTAAGAGGTCCCTATCCAGGACTGTCTGACACCATCCCATGTTCCTTGTCATTCTGCCTTTCAGTTGGAATTAAAGTCTAATGTTTCAGTTTTGCCACTCAATTTACTTGACTTTCTAAGATTAAAAAACATAATATTATATGTCAATTACCTATTCATATTTTTAACGATCATTTTCAAAAGATAATGGAAAGTTACTATCTTGGTAACTGCTAAACAAAAGGAAATATTAAGCAAAAGAAATAAAAAACCCAAACAATGGTCTAGTTTACAGTGCCAAGAAAGGCAGTCACTGTGTTCCCTTAAGCATTTAAGTAGTCACAGAAATTTAACACAATTTCAAAATAAATTCCAACAACGGTGACTCACTAATATTTTCTAAATGAAGAATGTCAAGTCAACCAAGAGCCAGGAAAATCAACTTAGACTTGGTATGACTTTTAACCTATTAGTAAATCATTCAGCTGGTACATTTATTTTCTGGGGCTGCCATAACAAATTACCACAAAATTGGTGACTTAAAACAACAGAAACTTATTCTTTTACAGTCCTGAAAGCCACAAGTCCAAAGTGAAGGTGTCAGCAGGACCATGCTTCCTCTGGAGATTCTGAGGGACAGTCCATTCCATGCCTCTCTGCTAGCTTCTGGTAGCTCCATTGTCTTGAGCCTCATAATTACAGTGTTTCTGACTTCATGTGACCTCCTCTCTGCATCTTCTCCTTTTCTGTGTCTTATAGGGACCCTTGCCACTGGATTTAAGACTCACTCTAATCCAGAATGATCTCATCTTGAGACCTTTATCTTTTCTTCTCTTTTGGCCACACCCAGGGCCTATGGAAGTTCCAGGGTCAGGGATGGAACCTGAGCTGAAGCTGCGACCTATATGCTGGATGCTTAACTCAATGTGCCAGGCCAGGGATCAAATCCATGCCACTGCAGAGACCACAACACATTCTTAACCTGCTTCACCACAGTGGAAACTCCAAGACCTTTATCTTAATTACATCTGTAAAGACCTGTACTCTAAATAAGGTCGTGTTCTGCGGTTCCAAGTGGACATATGCCTTGAAGGCCACAATTGAACCCACTGTAGCCAGTAATGTTTATTATAGAAACTGTGTTATCATCATTATTATGTCTAAAATAAAAATACCAACCAGGAATTCCCTGATGACCTAGCAGTTAAGGATTAGGCACTGTCAACACTGTCACAACTATGGCTCAAATTTGATCCCTGGACCCCAGAACTTCCACATGCCATGCGCACAGCCAAAAAAAAAAAAAGGTCAACCAAAACTAATACAATGAATGATGTAACAATATCTCCTTTTAAATATATGCAGTCTTTGAAAAAATTTATATTAAAGTACATACTATGAACTATTCCGAGTGATCACATGATTTTTGATTATGGAAATTAATATACAGGATTTTTAAATACCTTATTCCTATGATTGTGATGTAGATACAATGACCTTGTGAACAGATCATTTTTTCAGAAATGTATCAATGGTTGATCTAGAATCTTTGATATTCCAGGCATCGGGGAGGTACCTCATTGATAATAGTATTGTCAAAGCTCTTGTCTTCTTCAGTTTGCAAAAAAAGGGAAAAGTGAGAAGGAAGATGATGAAATGGTAACTTCATGACCAGTCCCAACTTAAAACCATTAGTGGAAGGATGTATTAAGGATCAAAATATGATTCCTATAGATGTTAGCATAATTACTTGTAAAAACTCTACTGTGTTTTCTTCCTTTTTTACCTCCACTTTGACAGTATAACAGGGTACTAGCTGAACTAAAGAATTTAGTCAGCCAGAATCTTTCAAACTGTTTTGACCCTGTAGAAATACATTTTACATGGTGAGCAAGTATATTTATCACTGAAATCAAAATTTTCACAAAACTCTTGGAACCACAATGCCTTCTGGTATTTTCTATTGTATTTTATTTCATTAGTGATCTAAATTTCAAACTCATGGTTACTAATGGGTAACCACAGTTCATTAAATAAGATTACCCACTCCTCTCTATGTCTACCCAACACACACATATTAACAAGATTTCGTAATGGGTGACATTCATGTATTTTGTGCAGTAAATATTTAGACACAGTTTCATTCATATGACTCTGGTAGGAGCAATAATTCTAGGGACTTTAAAGACACAGATAAATAGTTGGAAAAAATACATTAGATGATTTTACATTAGCTTACATATTGTTAGAACACATTTTCCCCTGACTGTATTAAAGCCTTTAGAGCATTAATGAATGACACTTTGTATTTGGTCTCTTTCCTCCTAAACCAATTTTTGTGCCTGCCCTATAGTGGCTTCAGCTTGCTCACAACTTTGGATTGCCTTGGCACTGACTCTCTGTGTGATCTTATATATATATATGTATATATATATATATATATATATATTTTTTTTTTTTTTTGTCTTTTTAGGGCCACACACGCAGCACATGGAAGCTCCCAGGCTAGGGGTTGAATTGGAGCTATGCTTCTGGCCTACACCACAGCTCATGGAAACACCATTTCCTTAACACCCTGAGCGACGCCAGGGGTTGAACTCACACCCTCATGGATACTAACTGGGTTCATTACCACTGAGCCAAGGCGGGAACTCCTGATTTTCTAATTCTTGAGCTCTCTGCTGGCTCAGTCACTCAGCTTCTGTGACTCTGTTCCAAATTCTTGGAGTTCCCATCATGGTTCAGTGGAAATGAATCTGACTAGCATCCATGAGGATGCAGGTTCGATCCCTGGCCTCGCTCAGTGGATTGAGGATCCCACTGCCGTGAGCTGTATATGTCGCAGCTCGGATCCCCAGTTGCTGTGGCTGTGGTGTAGGACAGCAGCTACAGCTCCGATTCAAACCCTAGCCTGGGAACCTTCACATTGCACAGGTGCCGCCCTAAAAAGACAAAAACAAAAAAACCAAATTCTCATCAGAGAGCCCCTGGGCAGTTTATCTGCTCACATCTGGTCTGGTCAGCAATGACCTGACTGAGGGCCTCATGAGGGGCTTGTTGTGGCCTTTCCACAGGTCTTTAAGAGGGTAGGTACCAGTCAGGGTCCCAGCAGAAGTAGATGATGTGCTGAAATTGGGGAAACTGGGGAAGAGTTTAATAAAAAGTTGATTTATAAAGATCTGGGTAGGGTGCAAAAAAAATCACAAGAAACCACATGGGAGATTAGTACAGTATCTTTAAGTTAGTAATCATGGGGTGCCATTACCATGACAAGACCCAAGAAGCAGTAGGAGGGAGCAGTTACAGAACTTGGAAAAAGAGAGCTGGGTGGAGAGGTTATCCTCATTTTTTTTTTTTTTTGGTAGGAGGCACTTTTCATTGAGATATAGCATACGTACAGAAAAGTGCATAAGGGACAGCTCAATAATTTTCACAAAGGCAACCTACTCAGGTCACCAATCTCCAGGTCAAGAAACAGAACACTACCAGCCTCACAGAAGTGTCTTTCTGGTTTTCACAACTCTCAGTGGTAACTTCTACCCTAGTTTCCAATACCAGGAATGATTTTTGCCTGTTCTGGAAATCCATCATACAACATGGATTCTTTTGTGTGATCTCTTTGCTCAATATTATATTTGCAGCAAGAGCCATATTTTTTTATTGTAGTAAAATACACATAACATAAAATTTACCCTTTAATCATTTTTCCAACTTTATTGAGGTATAATTGACAAAAAAGCATTACTTCAATTGTACAACTTGATGTTTTAATATACATGTACATAGTGAAATAATCACCACAATCCAGCTAATTAATGTTCTACCACCTCACATAGTTATCATTTTCTTTTTTTCTATTTTTAATTTTAACTGTTTTTAAGCAATTCAGTGACATAAAGTACATTCACAATGTTGTGCAACAATCACTGTATCCTTCTCCATAACCTTTTCATCATCCCCAGCCTAAACTCTCTACCCATTAAGCAATAACCACCACCCACACCATTCTCTCCTCTCTACAGCCCCAGGAGAAAGCTCTATTTTACTTTATGTCTCTATGAATTTACCTATTCTAGGGTCTATGTATTTGCTTGTTCTAGGTACTTCATATAAGTAAAATCATATACTATTGCATAGGTTTTTTCACTTAGCATAATGTTTTCCAGTTTCAAATTATCTTCATTTTACAGATGAGGAAACTGAAGTGCAGACATTAAAGAAGCAAATGGTGAACCCAAAATGTGAACTCAGGCAGTCTGGCTCCAGAGCCTGAGTATCTAGTGCTTCATATAGCTGTTAAATAGATCTTGCTTTCATGAAGTCAGTGATAGCTATTTAGTTCATGGGCTAGCTGGATGGCTCTGACTATCTCTCAGAGTATACCCACCCAAAATAAGATGATGTGAAATCCACATTTTCTTTCCTGTGTTGCAAAAGTAA
Organism: Catagonus wagneri; assembly: GCA_004024745.2. Taxonomy (NCBI): domain Eukaryota; kingdom Metazoa; phylum Chordata; class Mammalia; order Artiodactyla; family Tayassuidae; genus Catagonus; species Catagonus wagneri. The sequence goes on along the minus strand of PVHT021183619.1, from coordinate 5,011,007 downwards.
GCATTTTCCTTTATGGAGTTCCCACTGTGGCACAACAGTATCAGTAGCGTCTTGGGATTTAGTGGGTTAAGGAGTTGCTGCAGCTAAGGCTTAGGTCGCAACTGTGGCTCAGACCTGATTCCTGGCCCAGAAACTCCATATGCCACAGGGCAGCCAAAAAAAGAAAGAAGAAAAAACAAAGAGGGAATTCCCTTCATGACTCAGGGGTAATGAAACCGACTAGTATCCATGAGGATGTAGGTTCAATCCCTGGCCTTGCTCAGTGCGTTAAGGATCTGGCATTGCTGTGAACTACGTGTAGGTCCCAGACACAGCTCGGATCTAGTGTCGCTGTTCTGTGGTGTAGGCCAGAAGCTACAACTCCAATTTGACCCCTAGCCTGAGGACTTCCATATGCTGCGGGTGTGGCCCTAAAAAGGGAAAAGAAAAAGAAAAAGAAAAAAAGTTTCACTTTGTCTCCTGTGTCTTGGTTAAAAGGACAAATTTTCCTTTTAATCAAAGACTCTTAGTAAAGTGTTTCTGTGGTCCCTGCCGTTTGCCATTTTCTAGAATTACTCTTGAGTATAGCTTCCCACTCCAGAGCCAGCATTTGCTTGTCTCAACTCCCTATTGGGTAGAACTCATCATCCCACTACTAATAACTGCATACAACTTGCTCAAATTAGTTTGGTGTAGAACCTGCTATCGACACGGGAATCAGATCAATCCCTTTTGAAGCCAAAGATGCCAGTCTGGCTACTGTTAGGAATGGGGGAGCCCAGTTGGCAGACACCAATCTGTCTCATCCAAAGTGGATTCAGAGGCCAACAGAACCGAATCCAGACTCCTCCCTGTCTTTATGAAGTCAAACCACAGAGAGCTCATGAGAATTTACACATGTCTGACTTTTCTTTGCCAAACCCTCTGAATCCCGTGTCTCAGACTGCTAGATGCCAAGGTAAGACAGGTAGCCACAGCTATCTTAGATGACATAACTCAGCGTGCAAAGGAGCTCTCCAGCAAAGAGATGCTGTCCTTTGAATGCAGGAAAAATGAAGCAACACCTTGTCATAAGTGTAGTTTTTCAAACATAAGGCCCCCTATGTACTTATCACCTAGCTTTAAAAATTATCAATATTCTGCCAACAGATTTTCTTTCTGCAATACAATGAATTATATTATCTTTCTGGTCCTGCTTGTTATCGAAGACAAGTGATGATCTAAACAAAACGCTGGATCTTCCTCCTATATTGGATCTTTATTACATTGTTTTGTGGCTCAGTTCTCTCTATGCTCTCTCGTGATCTGATCCAAGTATGGGACTTTAAATGACGCATGTACTTGTCAGAAATTCCTTGGTTGCAAATAACAGAAACTCAGTTCAACCCTCTGAAGCAAAAACAGGGGTTCATTGATTCACATGATCATAAAGTTAGTTTCTAGAAGGACACCATCAAGGGAGTTAGTGCGACATAAGCACATTGCCCATCTCCCTCTGTCACTTGACTCTGTTTGCTGCTGTATTTAACTCATTCTCATCAGGCTATGGCCTCTAAGGTGTTTAAAAAAAAAGGGAAGGAAGGAAGGCAGATAGGAAGGAGGACCCTGGTAGTTCAAAGCTTTCATTGTACCACTTTAGCAACCCTGCCAGAAAGAGGACAGGATTTGTGTTCCTTATTGTTCCATCAAAAGTCCTTTGGCTAACTCTTATTGAATTGACCTAATTCATTTGAGCATCCTTTAAGAATCACTGTGACTAGGTGGATGATATATCTTAACTCTCTGGACTAGCCTCTTGTCCAGAGGTGCTTAGCACTTTAACAGTCTCATCAAGATTACTAACAAAGAGAGGGAAATATATCCCCCAAAGAAAATCAGAATATTTTTAGCAAAAGACTTGGAACATCATGCTAGACACCACTATACCATCTACATGTTGGTAACTCCCAAATGTATTTCTCCCCATCCTAGGCCTCCAGGTGCAAATACTCAACAGCCCCCTTGACATATCTCACAGATACCTCAAACTTGACTTGTTCAAAATATATGTCCTGGTTGTGAGTACCCTGTCCCAACTCTATTCTCACTCTGTATGCCCTTTGGTTACCACAAGAACTGCCAGAGGGAATGTATTGGAAGCCTTGGGAATTCATAGAACTGATTGGAGCCTGGAGTCCTGGGCTTAAGAAATAGGGAGCATGAAAACTGTCTTATGAAGGAAAAATTTATTAGGAGGTTGCCCCTAGAGGGTCTGAATTTTGTCCTGCTCAAGAATCACAGTACAGGCAAGGAATATCTAATTGGACTATCTCTTGGCTTGACTAACTTTTAACAAAGAGATGTTCGCCAATAAGAAACAGAGATGCTGTTAGGGAAATGGATAGCAGACATTCAAATACTCAACATATATCTCCTCCACACCCCCTTTTTTCACCAACTCAGTAAATATCTTCTCCATCCAACAAGTTGTTCAGGTCAAAAACCTGGAATGAGGCTGAATTTCTCTTTTCCCCTTACTCCAACATCCAAATCATCACTGAGCTCTTGTAGGTCTGCTTTGAAAATGTACCCTGAAGATGTCTATTTGTGTCTCTCCTCACTGCTGCCTCCCTCATCCACACCATCAGTGTCTTTCATTTGAACCCCCATAATGGCCTCCGACTGGTCTCTCTGCCTCCCCTTTTGTTCCATGCAGACATCATTATGATCATCTTGTATATAAAACAGGTCCTGCCATCCACTGGCTTAAGCCCTTTAATAATATCTCATCACTCTTAGAATAACCTCCAAATCCCTGATAATAGGATGGCCATGTAGCAGAGTAGTTATGAACTCAGATTCTGGAGCCAGATTGCATGGCTTCAAATCTAAGCTCTACCCCTTGCCAGCTGAATCTCCTTGGGAAAGTTACATAACCTCTTTGGGCCATAGTTTCCTAATTTGCAAAGTAGTGATAATAGTATTTAATAATAGGAATGTTATGACAATACACAGGTACTGTTTAAAATTGCTATCACACATTAGCTATCATTATTACAAGATCCATATGAAAAAGAACAAAATAATGGCATTCATGGCAACATGAATGCAACCAGAGATTATCATACTAAGTGAAGTAAGTCAGAAAGGGAAAGACAAACACCATATGATATAATTTATATGTGGAATCTAAAATATAGCACAAATGAACCTGTCTACAAAACAGAATCAGACTCGCAGACAGAGAAAACAGACTTGTGTTTGCCAAGGGGGAGGGGGAAGGAATGTGACAGACTGGGGGTTTGGGGCTAGTAGATGCAAACTATTACATTTAGACTGGAAAAGTAATGAGGTCCAACTGTATAGCAGAGGAAACTATATCCAGTCTCCTGGGATATATATAACTGAGTCACTTTGCTGTATAGCAGAAATTAGCACAACATTGTAAATCAAGTACACTTCAATAATAATACTTATAAAAGACCCATCTGATGTGGTGTCTGTCCTCCTCTCTGATTCTATTCTTTCTTCTCTCTCTATTGTCCATCCTTTGTTACCACGGCCCCACCAGACTGCCATCTTGATTTTCTCAAAACATTCCAATTCTTTTTTCCTGAAGTTCTTTGCATTTGCTGTACCATGTGCCCACATGTTCTTCAACCATATTTTACACACTGTACCTCCTCAACTTCAGGATTAAGGTTAAATGTCACCTTTTCCAGAGAGGCCTAATGCTTTCCAAAGTCACCCTCCCTCTCCCCACCTTGTTACTCGGTCCTATCACTCTGCCAATACCCTTTGGTGCACTTATAACATTGAAATGATACAGCTTGTTTCTTCTGCTTACTGCCTGTCTCCTTCTATAAAATTTGCTTTCCATGAGAGCAAGAACATTGGCAGTCTTGTTCACATCCTTAAAAACGTTCTTGGTACCTAATAAATACTCAACAAACCCTTGCTGAATGAATGAATGTAGGCTGACAAAAGCGAAGAGGTGTTTTAAGTCAATAGGATAGACTTTCATCAGTGAAACAGACACATTTCTAGCCTGAGTTCCAAGTGGCATACATTTAGTTATTATTATTAGAACAGCTGGGGTCATTACTCCCAGAAACAAATCCTTTCCCAGATGTAATTCTACTTGCTTTAGGTTTCAATAGACTTCAGTTTTTGCTCTTTGGTGACTAGACACTAAATGTGGTGGACTTGGATTCAGGATTCCCAGCTTCCCTCTGCTACTTAGTAGCTATGGAACTGTGAGGAAGTCACCACTTCTCTGAGTCAGTTTCCTTGACTATACTATGGAAATAAAAAACAATACCTTCTGGAAATTGGAGAAACACTTTCTGGACAAATCGAAAGCCCTCTGTATTGCTGGTGGGACTGTAAAATGATGCAGCTTCTGTGGAAGACAGTATCGTGAATCCTCAAAATTAAAAATAGAATTACCATATGGTCCAGTAATTCCATTTCTTTATATATACACAAAAGAATAGAAAGCAGGGACTTAAACAGATACTTATACATCAATGTTTATAGCAGCATTATTGACAATAGTGAAAAGATGGAATCAATTCAGAAGTCCACAGATGAATGGATAAACTAAATGTGGTATATACATACAATAGAAAGTTAGGCAGCCTTTGAAAAGGAAGGAAATTTTGATATATGCTACAATATGAATGAGCCTTAAAAACACTAAGCTGAATAAAATAAGCCAGACACAAAAGGACAAATACTATATGATTTCACTACATGAGGTGCCTAGAATATGCAAATTCATAGAGACAGAAAGTAGAACAGTGGTTGCCAGGGACTGTGGGGGAAATGAGGAGTTATTGTTTAATGGATACAATGTTTCATCTTAGGATAATGGAAAAGTTCTGGAAATGAATGGTAGTGATGGCTGAGTAACTATGTGAAAATATTAATGTCACTCAACTGTACACTCAAATTGTACACTCAGGAGTTCCCATTGTAGCTCAGTGGAAACATACCCAACTAGTATCCATGAGGATGCAGGTTCAATCCCTAGCCTTGCTCAGTGGGTTAAGGATCCAATGTTGCTGCGAGCTGTGGTGTAAGTCACAGATGCAGCTCGGATGTGGTGTTGCTATAGCTGTGGTGTAGGCCAGCAGCTATAGCTCTGATTTGCCCCCTAGCCTGGGAACTTCCATATGCCACACCTATGGCCCTTAAAAAATTGTACACTCAAAAAAGATTAAAATAATAAATTTTATTTTATATGTGCCTCACTGCAGCTCTCCCAGGGTAGTTTCAAACATGAATGAAATGATGCAATGTCATCAGTTACCATAGTTGATATTCAGTTAAATTGGCATGAAATGAGTGGCAAACAAGGAGAATCTTTTAGCCTTGAAACGTTTCTCAGCAGGGATATTGCATGCACAGAAGACATGGTAAACAGCATCCCAGTAAAAATTATTAATGGACGAACTGTGCACCTGCTGGCCTTTACCCGTATCCATTCTGCCATAGCGTGACCCGGGTTAAGTGGAAGGAAGTCTTTTCCCTGAGAGCACACTGAATCCTTCTCACTGTTTTACTCTAAAGCAGACCAAGAGGCCTGAGAAATAAACTCACTTTGAGAGTAGTGAACAAACGCTGGGGTGTCCCCCACAGGGAACAACAGAGGCCTTTTACCATCGTCTGACATGGGTGGTGGTGGGCTCAGCGTCAAGAGTGGGCTTCTCTGAACTTTTCTCTGTGAATGTAGCCCTGCCCTGTCCTCTTCTTTTATTCCCCTTCTTGGCAAAGAAACATCACCCATCCAGCCCTTGAAGTGGAGTGATCCTTAACTCCAGCATGAGAAGTCTCAGGGAGTGACTAGCTCACAGTAATAATAGGGTCTCTGAATTTAGAGAAGTGGTGCTTTGCCCTCCAACAGTTCCTCTGCTTCCAAGCCTCTCAATTTTCCTATCAGCTTGAGCTTTATTCCTCCCACTCCCCAGGACCTTGAAAAAACCACACTCTTTCTAGCAGGTTCTGGGTCCATGTCCTAGGTTAAGATAAAACTGTTCTTTGATAAGATTCCTTTGTACCATCCCGAACTGATACTATATCCTCTTGGATTCCCAAACCAGTTCACCCAACTGGTTTGGTGTTTATGTGTCTAGTTTAACTCTCCAAAGTTTCTCCTGCAGCACACCCTGCCTTCACTAACTGAATCTCTTCGGGTCTGAACATCTCCTCATGGGCTTGGCCTTTTGTGGTTTCATCTCTAATAATTTATTTTACTTCTTATTTTAGGGATAATTTCTCTGCCTTCCACTCCATTTTTTCCTTTGATTTTGGTCAGTCTTCTTGCAAGCCTTGGTTGATTGAATGTAGATCAGGGGAAGGACCCTGATCACTCATAAATGTAATCCATGTGAAACTGAAGCATCTCACTTCCATATCTTAAGACTGTGTGAGTAGAGCTTGGAGAGCATCACTGCCTAAGAGGACAGGCTCTGGGGCTAACCTGTCACTTATAAATCAGGCACATCTCATCATCTCTCTGTGCCTTAGCCTTCCTCTCTTAAAATGGAAATCGTACTACTAATCCCCATTTCACGAGGCTGTTGTGACAACTGAGTTACTATTTGAAAGTACTTAGAATAGAACTGGCACATAGTGAGTCCTCAATACATATGGCTTCACCAAAAAATGTATAGAGATCTGTCATTAATTATTTTGAGGGGGTTGCAATGGAAGAGTGGGGGGTAGTCACATTTCACAACACATAACCAAATTTCTTATATTCAGACTCTGGTTGCAAGTGACAGAAATCCAATTCAAGCCATCTTCAGGAAAAAAGAAAAAGAAAGGAAAAGGAAGTTAACTGATAATTTTACTCTAGTAAATACACTAGAGCATTTCAAAAACTGGGATTTTCTCTCTCTCCTCTTGTTCTCTATCTCTGCTCCTTGTGTTTGCTCCTATTGCAGGTGGCATAGGCTTTTCTCCATGATAAGGAACATGTCTGCTGACCAACCTAACTTAGTCATACAAGCAGAAAAATGTTCTGTCTTTGGATTAGTTAAGAGAGGCTAGGATGACATACCCAACCATGTGGATGTGTTCACAGTATGCCTTAGGGTGGGTTGTCCAAGAAGCAGACTCTGAAAGCTTAGTGTGCAGGATGTTTATTGGGGAGCGTTCATAAATATAAAATCTATAGAAAAGAATGAAATGAAACAGAAGTGGGCAAGATGCAAATTGAGTTCAATAGGACCAGTGACAACCTTGATCAGCCTCACAAAAGCCCTAGAACTAAGATGGCTTTTTAGTGATGCCCCAAGTGAGACTGAAGTGGCTGGACCTGCACTCTCATGTTGGTTGTTCACTAGATGTAGGCTTCCCCTGAAGGGGCTGACCACACTCCCTCAGCTAGGCTAAGTCCTTCATTGAAATGGAATCTGGGAATTCCCACCATGGCTCAGTGGTAAGGAACCCAACTAGTATCCATGAGGACGCGGGTTCCATCCCTGGCCTCACTCAGTGGCTTAAGGATCCGGCTTTGTAGTGAGCTACAGTGTAGGTCACAGACATGGTTCGGATATGGTGTTGCTGTGGCTATGGTGTAGGCCCGCAGCTGCAGCTCTGATTTGACCCCTAGCCTGGGAGCTTCCATATGCTCTGAGAAAAGAAAAAGAATTGGAATCTCTGGGTGGCAAGTCACAATGTCATCATACAGTAGACATTTACCTCTTGTTCATATTATACTTCTGGCAGGTGTTCAGCTAGGCCAGCAGGCTCTCTTCCATGCAGTCATTCAAGAACCCAGGCTCCTTCCATCAGTGGCATCACCAAAACAGAACTTCATTGACATTTGTATCCAGCTGGAAGAAGACAGCAAAATGTGAAGGAGCACATGTAGGAGTATTGTGTAGGCCAGGTCTGAAAGTGGCACACATCAGTTCTGCTCATATTCCATTGACATGAAATCTCTGAACTGCAAGGGAGATGGGGTGCCAAGAAGAAGAGTAATGGATCTTGATGAACAGCTGTCAGTCTCTACCACACATGCCCTTACCCCCTCCCTGTCACTCCCTGGCTTCTGACACACTACCTACAACCTCCTGGAAAATGGTTGCTTTTCCCATGGGCAGCGGCCTCCTGCTCATCACCCTCTGCAAAGCCAGATGAACATAGTTCTGTCATTACCTATTCATGTCCTCCAGATTCTCTTGGTTTACTTTTCACACTGAAGACTTTAAGTCTTCTTCAGAGTAGGTAGAATCCCTTGATAATGCTTCTCCTGTAAGCCTCATAAGCCTCGTCTCCTGAGAGCCTTTCCAGTCTGGCTGCCTCCCAACTTTCTCTTCTCCCTTCTTCCCTCAAGTTAAGACACACATCCTTGTTCCCTGCTCGTGTAACTTGCCTTCCTCTTGACTATGCGTAAGACACCGAACTCTCATGTGTTTCCCCTTACTGTTTTTTATTTTTACTGTGTTCTCTCTGAGCTTATTGTTCAACTGCTTTCTAGATATGGTTTTAGGATCCAGCTGGAAGGAAATCTGAGGAAAATTCTTTTCACAAGTGTTAAAATATAGGCATTAAGTTCTTCCCTCCGTTACTCCCTCCCATCCTTCCTCCCTTTTCCATAGCTAACTGACTACCAAAGGCCCACACTTCCTTTCCATCAAGTAAGATTTTGCCCAAGGCTTCCCTTGTGACTAAGTGGTACCATGAGACTACTTTGGGTCAATGGAATAAGGATAAAAGTCATTTGTGTCATCTCTAGCCAAAGTAGACTGTGGTTCCCTGTGCGCTGTTTTCTGTTTGCAGCATCCCTAGAGACACCACATGTTGATGATGACAGTGTCACAAGTCAGAATGAGGCTGCCCAATCAGGCACATCTGCTGCAGACTTTTCATGAGATTTGCATGTATTTGGCTTGTTTGTTACTGGACATGAATTTAGCCTACTCTGACCAATACACTAATACACTCCCTTTCCTTTATTAAATGTTTCTTAGCCCCTATTATTTGCCAAGCACTATGCTGGTTATTAAGGATGGAAAGATAAATAAAACACGGCTCCTACACTCAAGGATCTCACAGTCTAGGGGGAGAAATCAATGTATACTTTGTTTTTTTTTTTTTAGCAGTGTATTAAGTCCTAGGTTGCAGGTATGTACTGAGTATTATGGGAGAATACAGTAAGCTATCTAATTCAGCCTGAATGAGGATGAAAACGGGCCTATAAAGAATGGTTAGAGGTCAGCTGGATGACAGGTATTCCCAAGAGATGGGCATAAACAAAGGTGGAAGCAGGAAAAACAAGTTTGTGGGTATATATGTGTGTTGCGGGAAAAGGGTAGGAGGATAAAAGCCCAGGAAATTTTGACTATAATGTACTTAGTGTGATTCCGTAGGAGGAGTTTATTCAGTAGAGACAATTATAACAAAGTCTCAAATGTAATGAAAGCTCCACTTAAATATAATAAAAGTTCTACTTAAATGTAATAGTTTGTACTGGCCCATGGGACCACAATACCTCTTACTACCCAGGGAAAATACTCTTGGGACTCAGCTTTGAGGGCCTGTTTTCCCGTAATCCTTAAACTGTAATGAGTGCTTGATTCCAATGGAGCATAACTCTACTCAAAGGGAGCCAAATTGCTATTTTAGAGACAAACAATTACATACATTTTTATTTCCTCTGTGCTTAGGAAATCTGCTTTTTATGGAGTATCACCTGTTCATGCTGTTTTCCAGGGAGTTCTACTATCCAGTGGACAAAAGCCTAGCTTTAGTTCTGGTTCCACTGATGGCATACATCAACATGAGATGATCAGTATTTGATCATTTTGTACCTAAGCAATGGCAATTCCATAAGGTTCTACCTGATACAATCATGGGTGGAAGTTTGAATTCTTGGTCTCTGTTCTTTATTACTTGTAGTAATGTTATACATTCTTGTAGGAAGATTAGACATTCATATACATATTAGTATCTAAAAAATTAATATATACACTAATATTTAATGCAATAATATTACACATAATATTATACAGTCATAGTCTAATAATAGGACAATTATACTTTCTTCCTCCTTGATTTAAGGTTTTGCACTAGAGTTTGTTTTGGGCAATGGAATGCTAGCAGATGTAACATAAGCAAAGGCCTGAAATGTGCTTATACGGTTAGGCTTTTCTTTGCTTCTGTATCACTAAGAGAAGCACATGTTCCCAGGTAGCCCCTGTGCCTTCATGCTGGGCCTAGAAGGAGGGAAGTTTTATCTTGATTCTAAAAAGGGAGCCAAGGGAGTTCCTGTCATGGCACAGTGGAAATGAATCTGACTAGTATCCATGAGGATGCAGGCTCTATCCCTGACTTCACTCAGTGGGTCAGGGATCTGGCATTAACACAAGCTGTGGTGTAGGTCACAGATGCAGCTTGGATCCTATGTTGCTGTGGTGTAGGCCAGCAGCTGTAGCTCTGATTTGACCCCTAGCCTGGGAATTTCCATATGCTGCAGGTGTGGTCCTAAAAAAGCAAAAGTAAAAATAAAAAAGGGCCAAGACAGAGATAGTCCTTTTCTACCTCTCATGGTTATCATCTGTATGTTTGTGTGTGTGTGTGCTTTTTTTAGGGCCACACTTGCAGCATATGGAAGTTCCCAGGCTAGGGGTCGAATCGGCTGGCCTACACCACAACCACAGCAACACAGGATCCCAGCTGCATCTATGACCTACACTACAACTCACAACAATGCAATATCCTTAACCCACTGAGCGAGGCCAGGGATCAAACCTGCAACCTCATGGTTCCTTGTCGGATTCGTTTCCACCGAGCCACAACAGGAACTCCTATCATATGTATGTTGAATGAATTCGGGGCAGCCATCTTTGGGCCTCTATTTGAACCCGACTTAAGAAGATAAGTCTTTGTACAAAGGATGATAGAGAAGCAGAATAGGAGAAATATCTGTCCTGGTGACGTCACTGAACTACTGAATTCACCAACCCTGAACCTGCCCTGTCTCCATACTTGTTGCTACACAAGTAGTAAGTATTCCAGTTTTTAAAACCACTTTGTTTGGGGTTTCTATTCCTTCTAGCCAGTAGAATCCCAGTGGATCACTTAAGAATCATATAAGCATGACCTTTAAGTGCTAAAGATGTTTGAGATTGTAAAAAGTCATAAGTGAAAACTGAATCCATGTTATAGGTCCTTATCAGCCTTGGTGAGAGGATGATACTAGAAAGTGACCTTTGAGGGCTGGATTCAAGTTTGAATTGTTTTTGCCTGAACAATTCGTTTTGGTTCATCATCAAAGTGATGATGTCTAGTATTATTATTTCCACTTCTTTTCGAAGTCCAATTTTCTTAAAGATAAGAAACAGGTCTAAGGGTCTAGAAGTTGAGCATTATATATTTTTTTGATCTAGAGCTTACAAACGAAGTTAATTTGTGATTTATGTTCACGCACAGCTCTCAGCCCTTTGGTACCCATCTTAGGGAAAAGATAACACTGTACAGCTGAAGGAACAGAGTATTTGGAGTTCATACGTTACAGGTTCAAATCTCAACTAGTTGGGGTGATCTTGCCCAAGTCACTTAATGTCTTTAAGCATCAGTCTCCTCATTTGTAAAACAGGGATAATGATATGCAATTCAAGTTTGGGGAGGGAAATATAAAGTATCTAATATAAAGTATAAAGCACATAAGAGGTGCTCTATAAATGATCACTGTTTTCCTCCTCCCCATCTCCCAGGGCAAAATATATCTTTGATTATAAAGAAGACAAGCCTAAAAACCATGAGTGGCTGGGCTTGGAAAAGCCCTTGTTTTACTGCTAAAGTCAGTAACAATCATTTCTGTCGACCAGGAATAAAACGGAGCCATCCGGAGTTCCTTTCATGGTTCAGTGGTTAACTAATCCGACTAGGATCCATGAGGTTGCAGGTTCGATCCCTGGTCTCGCTCAGTGGGTTAAGGATCTGGCATTGCCATGAGCTGTGGTGTAGGTCGCAGACATGGCTCAGATCCCGCATTGCTGTGGCTGTGGCATAGGCCACCAGCTACAGCTCCGATTAGACCCCTAGCCTGGGAACCTTCATATGCCATGAGTGAGGCCCTAGAAAAAGGCAAAAAGGCAAAAAAAAAAGATGGAGCCATCCTTCTAGAAAGTCCTATATATTCTCAGGAAGAAAAATGGAACAATAGCAGAAGGGGGTATTTTAGCTGTCTTTATTTCTGACCCCCAAACCATGTATCTTTTTTTAATACTCAACTTTATTTTTTTATTTTTATTCCTTTAATTTTTTTTTTTTTTTGTCTTTTCTAGGGCTGTACCCACAGCATATAGAGGTTCCCAGGCTAGGGGTTTAATCGGAGCTGTAGCCGCCGGCCGACACCACAGCCACAGCCACGTGGGATCTGAGCCGCACCTGTGACCTACACCACAGCTCATGGCAATGCCGGATCCTTAACCCACTGAGGGATCGAACCTGCAAACTCATGGTTCCTAGTCAGATTCATTAACCACTGAGCCACGAAGGGAACTCCCATGTATTTATTTTTAATGTCAAATATTTGACAAGCTGGCTTTTTTTTTTCTTTTTAGGGCTGCACTCGCGGCAAATGGAAGTATCCAGGCTAGGGGCTGAATTGGAGCTACAGCTGCTGGCCAACACCACAGCTACAGCAATGCAAGATCTGAGCTGTGTCTGCTACCTACACCACAGCTCATGGCAACACCGGATCCTTAACGCACTGAGCAAGGCCAGGGATCAAACTCTCATCCTCATGGATCCTAGTTAGTTGGTTAACCGCTGAACCACAAAGGGAACTCCCTGGACATTTTTTAATATGGCAATTTTCAAAAGATTTTCTGCCATTCAAATGCAGGTTGGGTACTTCTTTTCCACTTGACTATACAAATGTCCTTTTCCCTAGGACATCTCTCTCAGGATAAGTTTATGTTTTAATTGTCTGGAATTTTGTAGAGGGAATGCACACACACACACACACACACACACAACACACACGCACACGTACAGACATTCTTCTAGTGATAGGAGTTCAAAGCTGGAATCCAAACTTTGAAATTTCCTATCCTCTGGAATCCCTGATGCTATCTCCCTCCTGGTTTATTTGTTCCTTTCTTTCATCCCCCAACAGTGCCTGAAAATCAGGAATTGCCTTTGGGCTGCATGAGTTAATGTTGTGGCCCAACAGATTAGTCAGCTCAAGATGTCAAGTGCAGAGTTCAATTGCTGGAATGGAGCCTCTGGGTGAAGAGTAGACTGGAGTAGAATTATCAACTCACAGACTTCTTACAGAGGGAAAATTAGGTATAAAGAGGTAAAAATGATTGCTCAGTCTCTAGCTATCTGATGCCCATGAGAGGTAAGATGACTGTAAAGTTTTTGTAAGGTCCCTCATCACACATTTATTGTGCATCAATTGCCATTGCAGGCAATAGGGTTATAGCAGTGAGCAAAATCCTAACTTTAAGGAATTTACATTCTAGAGAAGAGAGACAAATGAAAGAAAAGTAATGTATATAGCATAAGGACCTTAGAAAACAAATATGGCAGAAAAGGGGTTAGAAATGTCTATGGAGGGGGTTTAGCCATTTTTAGTAGGGTAGTTTGAAAGCCTCACCCAAGTAACATTTGAGAAAAGACTTGAGAGGATGAGATCTAGGGGACAAGCTTCCCAGGCGGAAGTAACATCCAGTGCAAAAGCATTGATGTGAGAACATGGCCTGGAAAGCTCAAGAGAAAGCAAAGAAATCTGCAAGGCTAAAGCAGGCTAAGCAAAGAGATCTCAACTGATAGTATCAGGGAGAGAATTGTGGCACTATAGGAAGCACAGTGCTTTTACTCGTAGTCGAATAAGAAGCCATTGGCTGATTTTGAGCAGTGCAATATCATGGTTCACATTGCTAAAAAGATCCCTCTGGCTGCTACAGTGAAAACAGATGACAAAATGATGAGACCATGACAAAAATTCAAGTGAGACATGAGGGTGGCCTGGACCAGGCTGGTGGAAGTATAGGTGGACAGAAGTAGAGATACTCTGAGTGACATTTTGTTTTGGTTTTGGTTTTTTTGGCTGAGCCCATAGCATGCAAAAGTTCCTGGGCCAGGGATCGAACTTGCACCATAGCAGTGACAATGCCAGATCCTTAACCTGCTGAACCACTAGAGGACTTCTGGGTTACGTTTTTTTTTTCATTTTTTATTTTTTTAAGGCTGCACCTGTAGCATTTAGAAGTTCCCAGGCTAGGGGTTGAATCGGAGCTGCAGCTGCTGGCCTACACTGCAGCCACAGCAACACGGGATCCGAGCTGCATCCATGACCTATGCCACAGCTTGTGACAACACTGGATCTTTAACCCACTGAGTGAGGCCAGGGACTGAACCTGCACCCTACTAACACTCTGTCGAGTTCTTAACCTGCTGAACCACAACAGGAATTCCCTGGGTTACATTTTGAAGGTAGAGCCAACAGGATTTCTTGATAGATTGGCTATAGAGTGAGAGTAATGGAGGAGTCAAATAACACTGCAAGGCTTTTGGCTTGAGTACCTGGGAAGTGTTCAAACAGGAGTTTGTGGAAGAACAGAAACTCAGTTTGGGAGTGAGAATGCTGGGTGGGCAGCTGTTTATATGGGCCTGAAGATCAAAGGTCCCAAATACAAAAGCCCTAGCCCAGTGTCCAGATGGCAATTGCCATATCCCCAACATCCAGATTTGGTTCTTAAATACTGCACAGAAGAGAAGCCTCCCGAGCCAGTGCTGATCACCACACTACATAGCTTCTCTGTCCAAGCTTAGGGTTTCTTTTTAAAAAAGACATGTCTTGATCCAAGGAACAGGTTTGTCTCTTCAACCTCATCTTTATAAAGAGGATGACATAATTATGGATGCAATTCTTTTTCTTGCCTTCCAAAGCAGTAGTCAGCAAAATATTTCAACACCCATACTCAGTGTTCTCTGTACTTCTCCTGTACCCCTTATACACATACCTTGTACCAGGAGAATGGCTGCCTCTCTGGATCCCTCAAAACAGCTGTCCCTCATCTTTTGCTTTCCCCTTTCCCCCAGTCAATAGTTCTGGTTTCTTCTCTTTTGCCTTGAAATAATCTTGGCCTTCTCCTTTCTCTAGTGCTCCCCACCTTTCCTAAGCCTGGGATCTAGTCCTCCTCTGGGGTCCCTATTTCCATAGTCTTCTTTGGCTATTGAGTGCTGGTTTCTTGGACAAGATGGTAAGGAATTGCTTATGAAATTCCTCTGGAATTAACTCCTGAGGGCAGAGCTGCTGGAGGAGTCTCAGTCCAGTGTCCTCTGGGCATTTGAGTGGTAAAGGTGATCCTCAGAGTCTTTGTTTTTGTTCCCAGAGACAGTATGTGCCCCAACCCTGCAGGTCCTTTTGGTTTGTAGATGCTGGTCATCGAGCAAGAAGTGGATACTATTCAGCTTAGAGAAAGTATTTCACCAACATTTACTTTGAGGTGGGAAGTTTTACCTCAAGGCCAGCTCCTCTGGAGTTTCAGTCTGTGAAGACGGTCCTCGTAGTTGGGCGGTGGTGAAGAGGAGTTAGACTAGAGGAGGAATTATGCAGGGGGGCACATCTGAGGGCAGGAAAGCCTTCTTACCTCCTCCTGACTTCTCCAGTTTGTGCAAATGGAAGAGAGGCTTCAGGGGGCCCTCAAGGCTTTTCCCCCACTTTAATGCTTGGCACTATCTTAGGAAAATCCTTATTTCCAGGAGCAGCTCCAAACAGGAGGCACAGGATGTTTCCTGAATGGCTCATTGGGTTTTACTTGACAGGTGTGTCCCATGGTAGGAACAACAGCTTAAGTGCAGCTAAGTCTTGTCAAGAGGGCTTCTCGGCTCGGTCCTCCCTTCTATTTCAGTTGATCCTTAGCTCCGCACTTGTGAGCATCTGGGACACGGGTCATGGAAGTAATCCCACACTTTGTTCGATGACTAGCAGACACACAGGCGAGGCAAGCCAGGAGCCCAGCCAATTCCCTTAAGGAGTGTGGGCAGAGACCATGCCAGTGGGAGGAGCAGGAGGATGGGCACTTAGTGCTGCCACCAGGGCACCCAGCCAAGCTGGCAGCCTCAGCCTCTGCACAGGTTCCAAGTCTCTGACCCCCATCTTATTCCATCCTTCCTGAGGATTCATTAAGGAGAACACAGAAGGCTTTTTATAGGCATGCTGATTCAGCCTCGGTAGGGTTGCTGAGAACAAAAATTATATATATATATATATATATATATATATATATATATATATATATGTATGTATGTATTTCTGGAGTGGACAGGTCTTTAGAAATGTCCTTGCCAAAATATTTTATTTACTTCTTCATCACAGGACATACTGATGCAAGGAGGATTTTCCTAATACCTTCAGAGTTGGGAAGGGTGTTGTATGCATGAGCTGTCTGTGTGTCAAGGAGACCGGAGCAGCAGAGGGGAGAGAGGTCTTGGCTTCAGCTCTGACGCTTTTAAACCTGTGGAGATTTCTGGAATCATCAAGCCAGGTCCTGTGGGATCTTCAGCCACACGCATTATTGCCATGGAAACAATAGAAATTTCTGATGTAAAATAGAAGTCAATCTCTGGTCACCACCCTTAAAAAGAAAAAAGGTCTGGTTTTCATCTCTGCTTCTTGGGCTGAGGCCAGCTTTTCCTGTGTCTCCTTTATGGACTTTGGAATAAGGAGCTAAATAGGAAAAAGACTTCCTCTTTGAGTCCAGAGAGGAGCAAGTGAACAAACCGGTTTCAAAGTAGCAAGTTTTAACCAGCAGCTTTGCTCCAGGATGTTGGAGACCCTACACTGAGCTTGATTTTAGGTGGGCCCCTGTTTTTCTTTCTGTTTTCCTGTGTAACTGTAAATTACAGGGGGGAACAGCCCAAGATCAGAAAAGCTGCTCTCATCTGCTCCCAGGCCTGCCACAGAATAGAGAGAGAAGCTGTGGTACTTTGAGATTCCCATTGTGGCCGCTCAGACCTGCTGGTTAGAATAATCCTGATGAGATTTGGAGAAAGGACACAGACTCATGAGCATTTATACACACTGAGTAGAATCTTTATCCCTTTCTGGTTCATTGGACTGTCGCTGTCACTACTGATAAATCAAGTGTGTCATCCTTTCCATTATCTCAGTGCCTTGAATTCAGAGCACAATGTAATGGAAGGACCCCTTCAGGGGTCAGAATCATGGGTTCTGGCCCAGATTCTGCCTCCACGAGCTGTGTGATCTTGCATGAATTTGTTACCTTCTCTGGGCTTTACTTTATTCATTCCTAAAGTGTGTATGCTTGGGGGGAATACTAGATGATTCTGGGTTTTTCATTTTTCTTTTTAAATTGTGGTTAAAAACACAACATAACATTTACCATCTTAACCATTTTTAAGTGTTACATTGTAGTTGTGTTAAGTATATTCATGTTGTTCTGAGACAACTCTCCAGAACTTCATCTTAAAAACTCTATACCTATTGAATAGCAACTCCCCCTTGCCCACCCCTACTGCCACCAGCCCCTAGTAACCACCATTTTACTTTCTGTTCTGTGAATCTGACTATTTTAGATACCTCATTAGATGGAATCATACAGTATTTGTCTTTTTGTGAATATTTCATTTAAATAATGCCTTCAAGGAGTTCCCGTCATGGCTTAGCGGTAACAAACCCAACCAGTATCCATGAGGACACTGGTTCAATCCCTGGCCTCACTCAGTGGGTTAAGGATCCGGTGTTGCTGTGAGCTGCAGTATAGGTTGAAGATGCAGCTCAGATATGGTGTTGCTGTGACTATGGCATAGGCCAGCCGTGGCCGATCTAATTCAACCCCTTAACTGGGAACTTCCATATGCCATGGGTGTGGCCCTAAAAAGACAATAATAATAATAATAATAATAATAATAATAATGCCTTCAAGTTTCATCCATGTTGTAGCATGTGTCAAAATTTCCTTTCTCGTAAAGGCTGCATAATATTCCTTTGTATGTAGATATTGTTAATTGCCATATGATATATTTGTAAGAAACTGAATCCATCAGTGACTCTTGACAGTTTTTTTTTTTCACTCTTGGATTTTTTTTGCTGCATGTAAGTGAAGGTGCATTGTTCAGGGTTTGATATAACTAGATGATATAACCTCATGCAAGGAAAATTGTGGAATGGGAGGACTGACCAATTTTCTAAGTATTTTACATACATTAACACATTTATTGCTCATGGCAAAAACTAACTTACAAGGTAAATACCAATATCATCCTCATTTTACAATGATGAAACTGAAGCACAGAGAGAGCAAGTAACACACCTTAGGTCACATAGTAAGTTGAGGCCAGAGGTCTTTCTGCCTCCTGTCACTCTCATCCTTAGTTGCTTCCTTGAATACAGACCTCTTTAGTCTTTATTCCATTATATATTATCACCCCAGGATGCTTTTGTGTCTTTCCTCTGCACCCCTCCCTCAACTGTCAACCATGCCATCTGGAACCCTATTCCACAATAAACAGAGTCCCTGTATCCTTAACATTTCTGCTAAATGTTTCCCCTATTTTCTGCTGTCAGCTGAGGCCTGAGTCTCCGCTTGACATTCTTGCTTTTCTTTTATCCTTTCAAGGGAAGGGAACTTACTCTTACCTACCTTCTGCCCCTCAGGTTAGGAGCTGAGAATGAAGGTCACCTTTGCTCTCCAAAGTTGTTGCCAGGCTATTCTTCCACCCTCTCGTGTAAAATTCCCTTTGTTTCTGAGGCTCACATCACATCCCTATGTCATTCCTGTCATGTGTCAATCTGCTGATCAGTCTGTATTTACAGAAGATTTGGGCAGTAGGCTCATGACCTCTCTCTCTCTCCCAACGTCTGTCAGTTACCAACCTAAGTGACTCCAGTGTCCCAAAGGATGACCCTCCTGAATCCACTGGCTCCTCTGATCTTTAGCTTCAAACTGAGTGTTTTTTACTTGGCCTCTACTTCACCATGCAGGTCTTTCAATAGCCCTACCCTGCCGTGTCATCATTCAGGATGGCCCCATCTGGAAATCTCAAACTGCAGTGTCCTTCTAGCTCATTCACTCCCTCACCTTTATTAGTTAGTTCCTGCAGGTGTTGAGACCCTAGACCATCACGTTCACCTGGGCCATATCCCCCTCCTCTCTTAAGCCAAACTCTAGGGCAGTCATCTGAACTGTTTTCTCATTAACAGCCTCAGCAATATTAGTCCCCAACTCTACCTTGCTTTCTCCTGCTTTGGAGAATGAAGCATCTCTCCTTCCTTCAAATTTAACACTTCAACATATATCCCCCAGGTCTTCCCTAGGGTCCTGCTCTGTCAATCATTCCCTTTCTGCCATGTCTCTACACGCTCTTTCTTTTACCTGTGACCATGCTTGCCTCTCTCCATTCCCCATCCTTCTCTTGACCCTACATCCCTACCCCAACATCTGTCTAATCTTACTCCTTCCCCTAAACTAGATTTCTGGAAAGAGAATCTCCGCTTATTCATCTCCTTTTCAACTCTCAGGCCATTGAAATTTGATTTCTGTTTTTCATAAGGCATTTGGGTATATGTGAGGCTGGCTTGGAAATCTAAAGTAGTGAACAGCTGATTATTTCCACTGACTTGTTGGATGGGGAGGCCAAGGTGATGCAAGACAAGGAGATGAGTGATCCCGTGGAGCATGGGAACATTTGCAATGTGCCTAAGCAGGGAAAAGAATAGAAAAGGACTATCAAGTGCCATTCTGTGCATCTTAATTGAAGGTCAATTTGCATAATGCCTGGAATGTAGAGGATAGACAGTAAAGGAGACCCCCAACCCTGGCCTAACCTTATCCCCTTTCTTTGGAGCTCAGTTTTTTTTTTTTTTTTTGGTAGAGCACGAGGTTAAACCAAATGATCATTAAATGCCTTCCAGCTCTGTCTTCATACAACAGAATTTCTCCTAGCAATGGCTTGAGTTTGTAACTTCCTTGGAGACAGGCCTTTCAAGAACTGCTTACAAAAAGGTCTCTGTTCTTTCCACAGAGCATTCTAAGCAAATATCAACAAGACATGTTTTTAAGGGACATTGAAACTCATTGCATAATCACCTGTTACCTTATTTTGCTTCTTCCTAAGTAATCTAAACCAATGTGTTTGTGGTGATGGTGGTGTTATGAGGATTAAAGTGGTGACGTGATTTCCATCCGAGTTGGTATATGAGCATTTCAAAGAGATTTTTAGGGTTTAGCACATTAACCTTAAGGAGTAACTATGATTCACTTAAATTTTGGACTAAAGAATGACTGATGGTTTTTAGACAGATGGGGGCTTTTGTGGACAGAGTTGGACAAAAAGACTATGAAAAGAATGCAGAATTCAATCAGGCAGCAAAGAGATTAGTTGAATCTAGCCTAGACTAGGGGTTTCTGAATTCCATCTACCCAAATTAAGCTTCTCTTTTAAAAAAGGGCCAGTGTGTTTGCTATTTCTAGAGAGTGTAGCATACTCAGATACTGAAAGTCTGTCTTTGTGATTTCAGTATACAATGGGTAATATTTTAATATTGAGATTCCAAGTTGAAAGGTATATGAGATGTTGGTTAGGTTTGTAAATAGAACTGGAATATTTGGGAACTCAATTTATTCTATTTTTTATTTGATCAGAGTTACAACAAGAAAGCTTTAAAGGCTAGAGAAGCTTTTGTTTGTTATGGTTATAAATTTGTCCTCTAAAGATACTGGAGACATATAAAAATTAGTTTGAGTATATTTCACATATAAATGCAGTTTAAAATTAAGACTATTTAATTGATGAAGCTTATAAATAGAACTGATTATTTAAGCAGTTTAGTCTGTCAACAGGAGTTTCTGAAAACTTGTCAGAGAAAATTTGAAACTGATATTCTTATTTAACTAGTTTTATAAATAGAGTCACAGTTTGGACTGAAAGTAATGAAAACCAGATTTTTACATTTGTCATTTGGGAACTTGAATATTAACTTAGAGTCAAGATTGGAAGGATGAAAATATCTGGAATATATAGACAAAGAGAGCTGTCTGGTGCTGCAAGAAAGTGGGTAACCCAGGGATGAAATGGCAGATATATAACGGGGGACACTGGAGTCTTATAAGGCTTGTGACTGAAAATATTTTCTCTTACATTTTACAATGTGAATGCTTTTAAAAATGCTCCCATTCTAATTTTTATCTTCACATGCCCTTATTTGACATGATGTTTACTGTTTAACAGGTTAGGATTAAACCAGAACAAGGTAACACTCAAAACTGAATGACACATTAACTTGATGGGGAGCACTGACTGTTTTCTCAGCATTTCAAGTACAATATTACCTCACTATCAAATGGTTTTCTTATTTTGACTCTTAGAAATTGAGAACCGGAGTTCCCTTCGTGGCTCAGTGGTTAACAAATCCGACTAAGAACCATGAGGTGGCGGGTTCGATCCCTGGCCTTGCTCAGTGGGTTAAGGATCCGGCGTTGCCGTGAGCTGTAGTGAAGGTTGCAGACGCGGCTTGGATCCCACGTTGCTGTGGCTGTGGTGAAGGCCGGCGGCTACAGCTCCTGTTAGACCCCTAGCCTGGGAACCTCCATATGCCGCAGGTGTGGCTCTACATAAAAAAAGGCAAAAAAGACAAAAAAAAAAAAGAAATTGAGAACCAAAATGAGGTACAGAAGAAATGAACAAAATTTTTGAGTAACCAGGAGATTAAAGTAGAATTCATACTCATTTCTGGTTATCTCAACGGATTTGGGCCAAATGGTGAGGGAGTAGAAGCAATTGTCTTTGAGATGCCCTGGGCTTCCTGTTCTCTTTCCCCACTTACAGTTATGCTTTTATCTTCTTCACTCATCAGATCCCATTCTCAGGGAGACTTGGATTCTTAGTGGATATTTTCATGTGAGTTTAAATCAAGGGGTAGTTTTTTCCCTAAGTCTTGTCTTCAGTCATGAAATGGAAGAGATGTTACAAAGCCATCTCTATGGGGGTAGGTTAAATGACCAGCACCTTTAGTGAGTGAGCCTTCAAGGAAGGGTTAGGTGTAGGTAGGAGAACACATAATGTTCATCTCTGCAGAGAGATTTTTGTAAGAAAGGAGGCTCTAGTAATAATTACTCTGGGACTACCCGGGCAGATGGGAGAGATGGTAATCCTATGTACAGGCCAGGATCTCCTAAACCCGGCTAGCTATCGCAATTACTTGTAGAGAGGTTTTCAAAACATTCTAGGCCTGACATTCCACAGTCAAATTCTTTTTTTTTAATTGTATGAATTGTATTGTATTTACAGTTGTACACCGTCATTAAAACCTAATTTTAGAACATTTCCATCCCAAACTCCCAGGCTCTCCCTCCAACCCCCACTCCCCGACCTGTCTCCTTTGGTAACCATAGGTTTTCAAAGTCACATTCAATTTTTTTTTTTTTTGTCTTTTGTCTTTTTAGGGATGTACCCTCAGCATATAGAGGTTCCCAGGATAGGGGTCGAGTCAGAGCTGCAGCTGCTGGCCTACACCATAGTCACAGCAGCTTGGCATCTGAACTGTGTCTATGACCTACACCTCAGCTCACGGCAATGCTGGATCCTTAACCCACTGAGCAAGACGAGGGATTGAACCTGTGTCCTCATGGATACTAGTCAGGTTTTTTAACTGCTGAGCCACAATGGAAACTCCTCACATTCAAATTTTTATTCAGGGAATTCCCAATGTGGCTCAGCGGAAACAAATCAGACTAGCATCCATGAGGACGCAAGTTCAATCCCTGGCCTTGCTCAGTCGGTTAAGGATCCAGCGTTGCCCTGAGCTGTGGAGTAGGTCGCAGACTTGGCTCGAATCCCACGTTTGTTGTGGCTGTGGCTGTGGTGTAGGCCAGCAGCTCCAGCTCTGATTCGACCCCTAGCCTGGGAACCTCCTTACGCCGTGGGTGCACTCCTAAAAATACACACAAAATTTTTTTTATTCAATACTCTGCCATTTGTGGTCAACCTTGTTGGGGTGACAGCTATTATAAGGTCAGTGATGAGTTTACTATCCTGTAACGGTTACTGAAAGAAGCAGGTGTGTACTCCATTTATTTCTTGTTATTATAAGACAGTTAAATTTGGGGCACAGATTTCCTGCACTCTTACTCATAAGCAAGCAGAAGCCCTAACTATTATAGAGTCTTACAATCTCTAGGCCTTTTCTGTCTTGTCTTTTCTCTCTAAGTTTGTGTCTGTGATCTTTCTCTTCTCTCTCTTGTGTTTCTCTGTAACACCCTTATAGGCTGCCTGAGGCTTTTTTTTTTTTTTTTACTGGTTCTCTGATCATTTTGTTCTTCTGTTCTTCAGAATAAATAAAACAATATATCCCTATTACTTATCTAGGACAAGGTGCTAATAATCTTATATTCCCCTCTTAAATGAAGTGGTAGGAGTACCTATTATACACTAGACCGGGACTGGCAGTTTTACATGTGTACTACTTCATCTCCTCCTCAGCACAACCCTGGAAGACAGGAGCTTGATTCAAAAAAGTTAACTTTGTTGCCCAAAATGACTGTGCTCGAGAGTGACTAATTTCAGGTTTCTTTATCACCAGCAAACATTGATTGAGTACCTAGCACAAGAGGGCACTGAGACCAGCCTGGGCTGTCCTGAGCTTGCTAATTAGATCATGCTGCTCTTTCCTTGGTACACTGTGTCTTGAGGTATTGATTAAAACCATCACATTAAAAATAAACCTTGAAAACTTCAGCTCTTTGCCTAGTTTTTAAAACCATTATTAATATCATATTCTCTCCAATTCCACAAGTGCCACAATTTGAAAAATTAAAAAAATATGCAAAGGAAAATCTAAAGATCACCAGTAATTCTAATAATCAAAGAAGTTACTAACTTTTTATGTATCACAACCTGTTTTTTGCTAAACACACTTGCACACACATTTATAGCATCCTTATACTTTAAAAACACAAATTTGATCATTCTAGGTTTTATATATCATTTTATATTTTTCTACAGTGTTTGTGGCATGTACAATGGCTATGTAAACTAGGGTTTCATTTTTTTACAGAGCATAATTTGCTTATTTATATAATCCTTGATTGTTGATCACTCAGATCATTTCCATTTCCAATTTTAAAAACAAGGTTGTATTATCTAGCCCAGCTGTCCTTTAAATATCAAGACTATAGGCAGAGAGCTTTAAAGATTCAAGAAGTCAGAATATATATAATGATGATCCTGTCCTAAGAAATCTCCTGGTTAATGACCCGTATCCTATTAAGAGATGACTGGGAAACATCAACAAAAGCACTGATAATGATCAGTGATTACACTTAATTGTAGGTCTAAGACTTAGACACAGATGGGAAAGAGTGGTAGAAAAGTACATAAAAAGCAAATACTCTTATAAATTAGAAATAGCAACTGAAACATTGGAAAAAAGAAAGGAAAAGTAAAATAAGACCATTGATCAAGGCATACAGAAAATGTATAATAGAAATTAAAGTAGAAGTCAAAGATACCAGTTAGAAGTCTAAAGCAGATCGTGGATAAAGATGGCAGAATAGAAGGACTGGAGTTCAACTTCTCTCCCGAAAAACAGCAAAACTACAACCAAATGCCAAGCAGCCTTCAACCAAATGGACTGTAAACTTCCAAAGAAGATACTCTGCTCCAGAAGACACAGTGGAGACCACAAAAAGAGGTAGGAGGGGCGACTACGCGATAGAAGCAACCCCATACCTCCCGGGTGGGAAGCCCCACAGACTGGAAAGTAACTGCATCACAGAGACTCAGCTAAAGGACTGAGAGTTCTGAGCCCCACGTCAAACCCCACGCCTGGGGATCGGGCACAGGGAGAAAGAGCCCCCGGAGCATCTGGCATTGAAGGCCAGCAGGGCTTGTGTGCAGGAGCTCCACAGGACTGGGGGAAACAGAGACCCCACTCTTGAAAGGCACACACAGACTTTCACGTGCACTGGGTCCCAGGGCAAAGCAGTCTCCAGAGGAATCCGGGTGGAACCTAACTGCAATTCTTGGAGGATCTCCTCGGAAAACAGGGGTGACTGTGGCTTGTTGTGGGGGAAGGGCATTGGAGGCGAAGCTCTCAGGAACATTCATCAGCCTGCATTTCTCTGGAAGGGGCCATTTCTGGGAAAATCTGGTCCCTCCCATCAGCACTGAGAAGCCCCAGGCCAAACAATAATCCAGGTGGGATCACAGCC